>CM021109.1:201841678-201965902 GCA_007115665.2 Sequoiadendron giganteum | reverse complement strand
CAAATTTCCTTCCTTCCTCAAGAGTGATGTTTTTGAATTGCTCCATCAATTCAACTTTTACTTCATCATCATTCTCTTGGTCTGACCTATCAAGTCTTGACTCCCTCCTGTTCTTGCATCTATCCTGATTTTCTTATAATTTCATTCTCCAAATCAATTGCAAGAATACAAGATTTTTCACAAAGGCGTCATCATCCAGGAATGCCTTGCAAGCTTCCATCCTAGCATCCTGCACATACTACCCCTTTATATCCATATCAGTGAGTACCAATTGTGCTAATCTAGGAGGGGAGGGGATACCAACCTGCATTTCCTGGTCAATTATGATATTTCATCCATCAGAGCCTCATGTGATTCTTCAATCCTCTGCCTCTTAGGGCTTGGCTCTGATGACAGCTCCACAGGATCATCTCTAAGTGGGGAATCCAAATCCACAATCTTTATCCCTCCAAGCTTCCTGACCCCATGACCCAATAGTGATGATGCTTTCATTATTTGCTTTCCCTTTTTATTTCCTGCCCCTTCATCACTGCTACCATCTTTCCTTCTCCTATACAGAGGCCTGTCCAATTATGGTTGGTAAGTTGGCCTTGTCTCCTCCAGCCTCACCTCTAACTCCTGAATCCCCAAATCCATTTCTAGATTGGCCCTCTTGGTCCTCAGGGTATGCATGATTTCCTTGAAATTACACATCAAAAAATCAGTTCTTTTATGAAATGGAGTAAACTCCATCAATGGATCATACCTTGGATCCAGTTTGTGCACCATGTCCAGCATTTTCTCATAAGCAATCCATTTCTCCTTATTCAATTCTTGCTGGTTCAAATCAAATTCATTTCTAATTAAATCTTCAGGAAAATTGAAAACATGGACAAATTTGCCACCTTTAATTTTCTGCCTAAATAGGGCAAAGAATCCCTCAGGGTCATGTTGCCTCTTGGATCCATTCTTTACATGGTATTCATCAAAATATTGGTCAAAATGAATCCATCCTCCCTTGGAAAATACAAAATATGAAACAACAGTGTAATCAAAGAACAAAGTCCCTTTTCCTCTTCCTGTCAAATTCTCTTCATGAATGCAACCTAGTTGCCACATGACCTCTGCAAACCCCATCCTTGATGGTACATTATATGGGAGAATATGAGGAGCTCCCTGGAAACCATAAACCCTTAAAACAATGCTTACAGGGTAAAGAATGATATCACCCCAATTATGGCACACCTTCAAATCAGGTCTCCTTACTTTGGGTCAAAGGAAATCATGCAACTCTTCAGGAATCCTTGGCACATTCACCATCAATTTAGCCCTAAGCCTGGAAGCAAAGCAGTTATCAAAATGCACAAAGCTGGCACCTCCCTTGTTACAAGATAGGTCCGCACTCAAAGTCTGCACTGGTAATTTTTCTCCATTCACCTCTTGCTTCAACTCCATTTTCTCCAAGAAGAAGTCAGCATTCTCATACAAAAACATGTGCATTAATAAGGAGTACCAGAATCTCCATCATGCAACTTTAGCAAACCCTCATGTATCCTTTCAGCAAGGAAAGAAGCATAGTCATATACTACAGAAAAATTAGGATGTTGAATCTGAGCCCCCATAAACATATAAGCAATGGGAATCATAGTGTTAGGGTTGAAACCAATGATTTGGCAAAGTGGATAGAATGTTGCCAAGAAATGATCAGCAAAGCAACTTAACCTAAAAGGTTCCCGGTCAGTTGGGCTGATGTGAATTGTTGAATTGCCCGCCCTGGCTAGATGAGGGGGAAGCAACTTTGACCTAAAAAGGGGTTGTGACCTAGCATATTCTTGCTTCATCTCCTCAAATTCAATTCGAACCAGAAATGAACTATACTCACTTAAATCAAAAGCCTGCCAAATTTTATTTGCATTCACACTCAGTAGGACCCCGCCATCATTATCCCTGATAATCCTTGTGACAAGATCATATCATGCAGCCACTACCCTGAGTAGGTCAACATCCAGAAACACATTCGGTACCACAAGTTTTCCCATATCGTATCTTCAACCATTTGAAAAAGGATGGGATACATTCCATTGTCCATACCATCTCCTGAACATTTCCAGACCTGTCATCGGCACTCTAGCATCTGCAATGTTATAAGTTTTACATCTTAACCCCTCACCTAGGGATATCCCATTCATTAAGACCGAACCACTCCTCTTGTCATTTGTTGACAAAGGGAATTGGTCAAGGAAATCATCATATAAATTCCTATGCAAATAATCAATACAACCAGAATGTTGCTTTGGCGGCACCATTTTAACAACTAGGGCTTCTTTAAAAAACAAATTTGTAAACGAACTAGGGCTGCCCAGAACGAAATTACAACAAAACCTTGCAATTTCCTTCAATTTAAATGAAATAGTAACCCTAGAACTGTAATCAAGAGAATCATTGATAATATAATTCAACCCTTTACAAGAATCACATTCAAAAAGAAATAGTGATAAGGAAAGCAACTCACAAAATTCGCGCCTCATAGAGAAAATCAAACCCTTGCTGCAATCGCTTTAAAAAAATTTATCTTTGGCTCTGGATCGCTTTGCAAACACTTGAATGTCTTTATGGCAATGGTAGTATGGAATTAAATACTTAGAAATTATGAAAAAATTTCCAGTAGACGTCTCGTTCGCCATTAAAGCTTACTTGTGTGCCATGCCAATAGCTTCAATTACATTTGATGCAAGTTTAAAACCCCGTCATCGATCTCTTCTTTCTGTCAGACCATCGAATGGCCATCTTCAAAAAGGCTAACAACACCTTCATGTCATCGCCAAGGGCCCACCACAATATGCAACACCAAAAGAATACACATGGCACTCGCCCGCGATATCGCGATCACTAAACCCCTCTTGGTTTAGGATCATGCAATAGCGGGAAACCGTTGATCTCCACCATCTGTGATCACAACATAAATAACAGGAGGTAGCACCAACATCTATCCATCGAGCAGCTTTTCCATCAGGATTAAGACATCACCGTTGATTATAAGCACATGCATTTCTCATGTGGTTAAGTAATCCGCTTAATAATGCTCTAAATTTTGATGCATAAATTAAGCACTTTATTCATTCCCTTCAGCACCGGAAACTTAGGACACATGGCACCCACCCATGATATCACGATTACCAAATAGCCAGTGGTGATGTCATCATGGGATTGTGGGGAATGGTTAAGATCAATCTCTGGGAAATCGACGGTCAGTAAAACAACCCCTACAAAACAGTTAAACACTTAAAAGAAAATAAAGGGAAGGGGACACTGCCTAGGGCAACGACAGTCGATGACTCAAAGTTGTTTTTAAAAGACAAGGCACGAACCGACCCAGGCTTAGGTAAATAAAAGGGGTTGGGCAGAAAATTTAACATTTTATATTTAAAAGGGGCCCTGCCTAGACAATTTAATGGGACATAAGTTGTTCTTAAGACCTCCTCCAAAAAGTAACGATGGAAAAGACCCAACCGAACAATAGAATACCAAGGTTTCATGGAAGCAAGGCAGAACTCCAGCCCCAGGTAACCTCCAAATAACAAAACAAACCAGTAATAATTTATAACCAAAGATTTAAATTTAAGGCTCCATCACCTTCACAGGTACAACGACTCAAACACAGAGCACTCCAGAATCTTAATTGTTATGGTGAAAATTAAAATCCATTGTCTATATTTATTTGGTGAATTGATGAAATGATCATCAATGCTCCAATTGGAGCATGAGTGATCATTCGCTGGCATCTACATCATCACTATCAATTCCCAGGTACATGGAGATTAGTGTACAATCCATCATAATTTCTAGGAAGTAGCCCTTCACACGCATGGAAGTTGGGTTGATATCCTTCAAAGAGCTTGCACCATTAATGCTCATCATTTGTAGAGCCTACTTAGCCATCACATGGCCAATTCTATATTTTGAATATGGGTCATTGATGCATCAGTGTGTTGGCTCATCAATTGACTCAGATTGAGTCAAAGACATTTGAAATTTCTACGCCATCATATGGAAGATCCATCGGCCAATGATACTTCTCCCAGTTAGAACACATGTATATCACCCACGGGCCCCATCATTCCACATGTCATTTTCGTGTAGTCCACACAAGGTGTTAGGTGAAACCATTTAATATTTTACACGGCATGTGTGTTATGGCCCAAATTGAGACCCAATGCTACATCAAAGTCGTCAATCCTCTATAATGGAAGATCAAACCAACAGTGGGAAATGGTTCGTACTTAAAAAAAAGGATGCGTGGTGCAATCATGCACATCGTGCGGCCCAGCAAAAATTCATTATTTTAATACTATGCAGCATGCACACAAGGGCTTGGATTTTGATCATTAAATCCAACGGCTTGGATTTTTATATGTACATAATGTTTGTCATAAGGAAGGAGCCATGGGCTAGGTCATGGGCAACGACCCCTCAAATATGTTTAAGACATAAGTCTTCAAAAGACTAAATATTTTGGGCCAACCATAAAGCTTTCAAAAATTAACAAATTCTCGATGACCGGCAAGCCTAGGCAAAAGGGCCGATAAAAAAATGGTTGCAATGCCAAAAGTCATAACTAAGATGATTGGTGACCTGGTATAGTAGGTCAACTTGAAAATACAAAGCAAGGGTTCAATAATCTTGCAAAATTTGAACAAGGGTAACAAACCCTTAAACCCTAACATAAGACCACCAAACACAAGGGTGATAATTTCACAAAATTTTCATGGGGTGTTACCAAAATTTGTAAAATTTTAAAAATATCCATCAGGTAGGTGGAGGTTTTGGTGGAATAATAGAGTCAAGGGGTTTATGTAGTTGTTTTGAATTTTTTGGGATGGGAGGAGCACCAAAGGTAGGTGTCCAAGTGGTTGTTGGAGGTGGAGGATTGGTATCAAGAGTACCCACAAGTGTATTGCTTTCAAATGGAAGAGTTAGACCAAAGTCCTTACCAAGGCTAGCTACAAGACTAGGAGTAGGTATTTGATTTATCCCTGATGGTGGAGTGGTGAAGCCTTGTGTCAAATTTTGTGCCATAAATGATGGAGAAATAGGAGTTATATTTTCAAAGGCTTGATGCTCCATGATTTCTTCCTTAGTGAGTTCAAAGGGATTATTTATGATGTCTTCTATTTCATATGATCCTATCGATGACGATGGTTTTTGTGATGGCGTGAATTGACTTTTTAGGTTGAATTCTAGAGGATTTGGATCACTTGAGGTAAATGTGACTTTGGTTTTTTCCATGATTATCTTGTATTGTGATCTCATTTTTACCATAAATTTTGGGTCATTGATAGGAGAGTTATGTTGATATTTATAATGTTTAACTCTCTAGTGGACTCAAATTTAGGTAAAAGGGATCCTCTAAGTATTTTTGGAGAAATTATGATAATGGGGAATGAAAATATGGGTGATATGGAAAGTGATCTTTGTAATCATTTTGGGAAAACACTTGTGACTTTGATTTTTCTGTTTTGATGCTAGGATGTTGATGAACTTGGGAATCTTTAGGGTAGACTCATGACCTTCAAGATAAACTAGTTCAAGGATGATAGCTAACTTAACTAGATGAATGGAAAAGGATAAATTTCACATATAGCTTCGCAAAGTTAGGGGTTGGGTTTGATTTGATGCTTAAGTCAAAAGATATTGGTGTGTTTGAAATTTTTGCAAAGATAGATGAGGTGAAGCATGAAATTTTGATGAAGGGATGCATGAAATGTTTGACCCAATGTTGACTTAGAATGAACCTATATTTTCTAAGACCACGGTAGTGAGAATGATGCCAGACCTCTAAAATGTTCAAATCCTAAAGACCCAATGTTGACTTTAGATGAGAGGATAAATGGGGATGTTTAAACCTGTTCTCCTTCTCCTAGCTAGAGCATAGTAGTTTGTTAACAAATGGAAATGATTGTGGTAAATAATTACAACCCACTTCCTACCACACTTTGAGTTACGATTTCTATGTCTAAAATGAGGGGATGTAGGTTTCACTTTATGAACCTAGATTGTACGAGAGAAGCTCAATATCATGAAAAAGACAAAGGTTTTGACTCCAAAAGAAAGCATATAATTTTCGACTATATCTTGAAGCGTTTCTTTAAAAAAATTCTACCAACTTGTTTCTATTCTTATGAATTGCTAAAAGGTGTTTCTTGAAAGATTTTGGTTTAAGATGTCTAAGCTTGGAATGATGACTTGTAGATCTTGTTTTGGGGATCTTAATCTTACATGAAATAATTAAAGAAGAAGAAGATAATTATTTCCATGCGAGAGGTGGTAATATGGGCCTTCTAGCCAAAATATCTTATCTTTGTTCTTCTTTATCCAAGATAAATGCAGAAGTTCTCCACTGATTGGATGTTTCTTTAGTTTCAAAAGTGAAGCTTCTCAAACTACTGATAATATTTGTTTGTTTTCCCTCAATGTACTCAAATTTTAGTTGAACAATAGCACCTAGAAGGTCAGGTTGCAAAACAGGGGCGTTTGGTCTCCAAATGGTCACGTGGGGTTTAATTTATGTCTAGTTTATCTTGCTTAAATGAATTGATTTTACAAAAAATCTTCTTGATTAAGTTTCCAAACTAAATATTTATGCCAAAAACATCATAACTTTAACAATGTCCATTTTGTGAAAATCATGAGATTAGAGCCACAATTGCCTATGTTGTCTTTGGGAAATATGGATTATGATTGATTCAAGATATCTAGAAGTATCTAAGAATAGAAACCCTTAGGAAAAGCAGTAATATCAAAGCTAAATCAAGAGGCCCCCATATTTACCAAAGTGATTAAAATTTTGAAGTTAGTGAATTTTTTTTTTGAATGTTTTGGAACCAAGCAATGTATCAAATTGATCCATAATCATATATAATTATAGGTTTGAAATGGCTATACTTTGTTGAGTTCCCACTTGGATTTCTCCAAACACTAAACAATGTGAATAGTTAGAGATTTGGTGACATTGGCTCCCCCTTTCTCAGCACACACTTCTCAAGACCACCAAATCTCAAAATCCTTAAAATTCAAAGATCAAAAGGATTTTACTATTTCTACAATTGAATAGTAAGAATGTGGTACAGCTTTAGAATTATCATTCTTGCACCAACAAGTATTAAGGATTTTTGGATTTCTAAACGAAGGTTCATAATAAGGACTTACATTTTAGGCGTGTAATGATAAACTCCTTGTGAGAGGTCTACCAGCCCTTAGAAAAAGGGCTTTACTCATCATCAAGACATTAGGGGAGAGCCATCATATCCACTTCCCATTGATCACAATTTTCATTGTAACCACAAATTTATATCATAGTTTGGAAGAGCTTGGCTTTAGCTCATTACCACTTGGGTCATTCCCTTGGGGTGAGTACTTTATCCCACTAGGGCAGGCCCTCTAAAGATAGACAATAGCGAAGAAGTACATTTTTAGTTCGACCACCTAAGTTGCATAAATAATTTTAGGGGGAGCATACACAATGCCTTTCCTTCTCATTCTCATGTTTATTCAATTTTAGTTCAAAATTAAAATGTGTAGGTAACCTTTTAGACAACCAATATTACCAAAATGCTTTTGATTCTCAAGATCATCGTGAAGAGTGAGAGAAGTGCATAAGCATATAAATAACACAAATTGTAAAAAAATACTACAAGACAAATCAAACACAAGTTTATTTTGATCCTCAAAGCAATGATGAGTTCTTATATAGCACCAAAAACCAAGTGTGAGTTTTCTTATTTAGTTTTAAGCCCAAAATAAGATGATAATATGAAGGTTCAATTTTAATTTTGTTTGAGCATTCATTTTAAGACCAAAGTGAAATATAGTGAGGTCCTAAAACATAAATTAGAAAGTATAAAAAATTGGGTTATAATTTCCCCAAAGCATTTAAACGCTCTATACAATTATAGAAGTTTAGATAGAAGAGGCTTTCTTCATTTCAGCTCTATGTCTTTCAACCTTCAAAACCCTATCAATCTGACAACCAGAAAAAATTCACACACATTAGTAATCAGATAAATCTAGAAAATTAAGGCACATGCTTGAAAAAAAATCAAAAAATTTATTACTAGAGTTGGGCATCATTGAAAACGATAGCGTCGTGATTTGAAGTTTGAGCATCACTCTAGTGAAAATAGGCAACGCTCTGTAGCAAACCAATGAGAATGATAGTGTCGCTATTTATCCTGGAGTCACTGATAACGATAGTGTCACGATTTGTAATTTGAAAGAGTCGCTCTAGTGAATTCGGGCATCATTGTTTAAATTCTTTGATACCTTCATATCAATTCGATGTCGCCAAAATTAAATCAGCATCAATGCATTAAATGGGTGTCGCTATTTCAAAGTGGGTGGGCATCACTTTATGGTGACGCTCTACAAAGGGTGTCATTTTTTGTAACCTGGGTGCCACTACAACCTGCAAAATATGAATTAAATGAAATTCAAGCTACAATTTGATTAAATTATTGGTTTTCCCTCCTCTTACGCCAGAATGTGAGATGAGGATTATCGGGGTGGACCGATTATTGACTCATGATGAATCAAAGCATAATGGAACCGAACATATCTACATCTACTAATAAGATCATTCAAAATGGAAATCCAAGTTAAGAATTTAATTAAAAATGAAAGCTACAAACTACACAAAAATAGTTAAATTCCTAATCTAGCCCATCTAAAACTTATCCTATTTTGGAATTGGTGTTGTGTTGATGTGAAACAAGAACCCTTTCCCAATCTAATGATTAGTGAGCATGTTTCAGTTGATTCTATGGAAGAGAATCAATGAAACCTTCATGATAAAATGGATTAAAACATCATTATGCTAAAATGGACACGATGCAAGCTAATTAAACATGATAGTATGCTACAAATAATCTAATTATGTTATTGCTAAACTAATATAAGCTATGATTGTGCTAAAAGATGAAAACCCTAATTCATACATGAACTAATATGGATACACGGAAGCCATTAACCAATTCTCTAAGCTATTATGCAATAAAAATGAACTAAAACTAGTTTAAAGTGAGTAAAATATGAGTGTGGATGCAAGTTAATTCAACACCATAAGTGTGTAATTGAAAGATGGATAAGATTTCAACAGCATGAGTTTTCTCTGAAAAAGATGGATCCATTTGTCTCCAAATAGTGATTTATTTATAGGAGAGAAAATGATAGATGAAGGGTTGAGATCGAAAAGATTAATCAATGGTTGAGGATGAAAGTAAGAGGAGGCATGGATCAAAAAAATGATCAAGGGTTACAATTTGCCTCAAACAACAACACTTTTGACCTGCAAACACAGGTCAAAGGTGACTTGTTCAAAAGGTTGAAAGATAACTTGTAACTCAAGTTACAAGGTAACTTGCATTTGAAGCTAAGTAAATATACCTTTTTCAAATGATGAAGGAATAAGAATATTCCCTTGGAATATTTCCATGGGTGAGGAAAAAGCCATTTTGCAAATTTAAAAAAAAAATTAATTGTGCAAAAAAGGGATAAGGAATATTTCATGGGAATATTCCCTTTGATTAGAGGAAATTTAGTTTAATTGCTAATTAAATAAGATTTAATTTATGCAATTCAGGGGATTTGGAAGAATAAAGTGATTTTCATTAAATTAAGTGATTTAATGAATGGGAAAAGGGTGAAATGACATTTAATTAAATAACTTAGGGTTATTTAATTAAATTAGAAGACTTAAGGAATAAAATTAAATATGTTGATTTATTTAATTTAATTAGATAAAATGTTAGCATGAAAGGGGGTGAATTAAGCCAATTGAATTAATGAGGTTAATGTATACAAATGATGTAATTAATTAAATAGTTAAGCTAATTTAATCAATTAAGTGAAAAAATGATGGGTTTTAGAGGAAATGATGTTAGTAAATCTGTTTTAAATGAATGATATCAATTAGGACATTTTTTAGTGTCTACACCTCTAAAGCATCAAACTTCTCAATGCATCCTCATGTGTCCAAGAATGAATCCACACATCCCATGTCATGCTTCACATATGCACTCCTCAGAAATTCTCAATAATGATAGCCCACTCACCCAGCCAACCTTAACCACTAAACATGTGTTTTCTTTTATAGATTTAATCTCACACAAATACAGCCAAGTGGTAAGATAAAATGATGTGTCACAAAACCATGTGAAAATAAAACCACTAACCCCTTATTTAATATTGGGTACTAAGTTTTCACTTTTTAAATATTCCACAATATTAAATTATTATCCCATGTCTCTCACACATTAAATAATAATACAATGTTACAATACAACATAAAGTGGTCCCCAAATAATTACCTAGTGTTATTAAACACACCACCTAGGTGCATCACAACTAAATAATTATTTAATTACAATATTATAATAAATAAAATTATGTAATGGTGTACAACACCATATCCCAACATTCTTCCACTTGTTATATACATTGTATAAGGGATTAATCAATGAAATACATCATCATATCCATACATGTAAACACATGAATCCATCAAGATACCTTCAATAAAACTAAAGTGACCACCATCTCAAGAAAGAACTCATCTCATCCTCTAATGTGCCACCGATGGAAGAAAAGGAACATTCCAAGGTGAAGATGCACTAATCCAGGAACACAAACATCAAATCCAAGTGATAACAAAGGCTCCAAACAAACTATTGTCAAATTAAAAACCCACATGATCAGAAATAACATCCATACCTCCTAGGTATCAATAACATCAGTAAACTCATGCCAACAACATGTGTAACACATAAACCATAATCAAGCTCCCTATATCAAACCTGTCAATGAAGAACATACATATCTAGGAACTCCCACTACATGGGTAATGTCAATGCATATCATCTACCAATCAACACTATATCAAGGTGTGATAAATAATCAACAATGAAGTACCAACAACAATAGCGATGATCCACACATGCAACCCAAATAGCTACATACTCTCTCACAACATGTTTCCACCATCCTCCCAAATCATATGAACATGAAACTTGAGGAAGGAACCATAGAATGAAGAGAGAAAACATGTAAACCAGAACACATCCTTCTACCAACACCTCAAGTGCAACGTTGCGTCAAGTGTGATCTCCTAACAACCCCAAAAGAGAAGCCTCAATAATACCCAACCACTCAATCTCATAGATCAAGTACACCATATGAATCATGTATAGTACCAACATGGATGTAAACCTCTCTAATCAAGGAAATAAAACTCAAAGTATCCATTCCCAAACTAAGGAAATCATCCCATAAAACATCTTCTAAACTCCTCATCAATGAATGATACATAAACTCAAATGTACAAGGAGATAGCCATGTTAAATATCCCTCAAAATGAATCATCCATAACTATCTATTCATAGCTCAAGATCCATATCGATGAAAGATAAATCATATAAACTCATGCCAAAAAAATCCTCAATGAGTCTCCAAATCAATCACCATGACTCTACTCAATCCCATGAGAAATAAAAGTGTGAAACATAACACATCTAAAATAAATAATGGGCAAATATCTCTCAAATGATAAACCACTAAGTAGACCAAGAGTGGGGAATGAGATTGCTCCTCCAAGATAACCAAGTCATCATGACTCGCTCTAAGAACAATCTCCTCTATAGGTCCATCATGAACTCACGTCCATATCCAGGCGAAAGCTCCTCGGTCTTCCTGCTAAAACCTCTAAAGAGTAATCGTCTCAATAAATTTTCTCTAATCACGAGAGAACTCTAGCCTCACCCACATCTCCAAGTATCCATGAGCAATTGTAATCTATCAATACATGCCAAAGTCCAAATGAAATATAGCACCATCATGAAGTAATCAGGCAAATGATCAATGTACTCAATACCAAGAGAACCACGAAGATCAATGACAAAGCTCCAATCATAGAATTAGGAACATACCATGACATCCATGATCTAACCATCTCCTCCTAGGATATCACATGCAACAACACATAAACATCCTGGTCTCAAGAGAGCCCATATCATGTCGAAACTTTAAGCTATAATCAAGAGTAAACCATGGAATAATATCAATAAAACTATAAACCAAGAAACCACATCTCCAAATACATGAAGATAACCATCACCAATGATGCAACCACATCACTGCCAACAACTCTCATTGAACTGTGATACCAAGCTAAATATAGCATCATGAGAACCATCTCCTCCATGAAGATCATCCAAGTCTACACACACAAATACTATGTCAGTAACATAAATTGAAACCAATATCTCCAAGCCAAGAAGATACATACAACCACCACCAAACCATTAAGAACCAATCTTGCACCACCAATTCATCACTATCAAAATCTCCCACTAAAAGTGTATGACCAATGAATGTACCAAGCTATCATGACATCGTGATCAAACCACATGTTACAAGTCCCATCAACTGAATAATTAGGTCCTCTAACCATCCATCCTGTCATACCAAAGAAACATACCAATGCACAAATGACCATAGATAGGGCCAACTAACAAATTCTACATCAACACTAAATGATTGTGTGGATATAGATAGTCCACACCAAGCCATCCTACTACAACTGAATAGGTGATCAACCCACACAATTGCATAACTCTTAGATACAAAACAATGAAGCATGCAAACTCATCATCACATTAGTAACTTGCAAACAGAGATATCAAAGAAAATAATCATGTAGATATCAAGACTCAAACACCAAATCAACCATAGATTTGATTTGTCAAACATGTCCATAAATGAGTTACCATATTCAAGGAACCAAATAAGCATCAAGGAGATAAGAACAACCTCCTAGTTCATCAAACCATAACACCATCAAATAACCATATACATGACCATGTCGTGCCAATGCATAATTGTACCTGTATAACTATAACACCATAATCATAGCCATCAATGTACCTGCACTCAACTGTCACGTATACAGGACTTCAAGTCTCCACTCATGTCAACCCATGTCCTTAAAATCAAAGACAACCTATGTACTTGTCACCATCAAAGTCCAACTCTAAAAAACACTTGTAAACCTATATCGGGAAGCACCAAACTGATAATCAGTTATACCATCATAAATATCATATAAAAAAGTCTACTCCCTAAAGGTTTCACCTCTTGACTCATCTAGATGCTCGTGTAGTCACTATTATCACCAAATAGTGCACCCTTATTGAGTTGAAAAACTTATCTTGTTGGTGAAACATTGGATAACTCCTCTAATTGTGGGCTCAAGATGTGGGAGTTAACCTCCAAAGTGAGTTGGTTTTCTTAGTTATATCACCTACTCTAACCTATTCTACTACTGCTACCGATGGAAAAGGGTAGAAAGATTCTATGAAAATGAAACTAACTATGTGGGTGATACACCAAATGTGTTTTCTTCAGACCTAAGACTACTATTTTGACACACAAAAATCAATAACTCAATTATGTTTACACAACTCAAACTTTAGCATACTCATGTATCATTTTTTATAGAGAGGTTGAGTGTTTTGAGTCTTACAAGGAATAAAATTGAGTGCTCTTCACAAATAGGATTTATTTTCACATTAAAAAAGACTATAACCTACACAAAATATGTTATTTATTATTTAAAGGTGCCAAAATAAGACATGTACTTAAGGATTTATTCATGAAATCACAAAAATAATCAATTACCAATTTTCACACAATAAAACAAGCTCTTGAAGGTAGAAAACTAAAATTTTATTGTTGAAAGGTGTCTTTACAACTACACATAGTCTGAAATATGCTCCAATTGCTTGAAAATATGAAATTAAATTTCTTGTTTTTAGTTTAAAAACTGAAAAACTAAGTTACAGTATACCAAAAGATAGAAAGAAGCTTTTAATCAACTTACAATAATTCTCTAAAAGGGAAAAAACTAACTAGAAAGGAACTAGGTGTTCCTTTTGAGTATGCAAGCCTTCCTAATTCTTAGTAACAAGTTGAAATAGATTTATGACATGTGTCATATTTTGAACAAGTCTAAACTCCCCTTGAGCACCTACCATGAGGAGTGTTCAATGCGACTTTAAATTGTAGCTCTAGTTGTACCTTGAGGAAGAGAGTTGGAAGACCTTTTAGCTCCTAGATGTCTATAACTAACTCTCAAAAAACCAATAAATCTACTACCTACTACCATGAGTCATCCAATCTATTTTATTTTCCTTCAACTACCCTTAACTTTTCCAAACTTCCAAGACTTTACCCTTTGCATGATAATAGGGTATGTGTTTTCCTTTGAAATGTCAACAATCTCTTGGAGGCATAGGAGAAATTCAAGGGCAAGCCTTTCAACACTTTATTGACTTTATTAAGGCTTTCCTTATCCTCACCTTTTCACTAGCTAAAGGATGGTCCTCATAGAGAAAATTGACAACACTCTCTACTCATTGTCCTAGTTCAAGATCACATTGTCCACTGTGATTATTATCCACTCTTCCCACTATGAAAATTAGTGTATTATTCACTCTCATTTTCAACTTCACACTCCATATTCATATATATACTACCCTTTACTATCAACACTTGGTTTCTAAAATTCCCTTCTCCATAATACACTGGTATGGACTCTTTGTCCTTGGAAAGGATCTGGGTGTATAGTCCTCATGAAATGATAGTGTATACATCTAAAAATGGTAATGGTTAATCAAACCTATTAATTAATTAAATATGAATTATTTAATTAAAATTCTAAAGTCATCTACATGTAAATAAATTTAATTATTTATTTATATCATTCATTTTTTTAATTCTTCTAGTTTAAATTAAATAAATAAGTAACTTATTTAATTATTTCTATTTTCCTCTTAATTAAATTAAATAAATTTCATAATTTATTTATTTGATTATCATTTTATTTCTAAAGTTTGAATGTTTAAATTTGAATTATGGAATATTCTTCTAATTCATTCAACACCTCACATAATTAAATATTGAAAATATTTAATTACACACCTTTCTCACCTCTCACATAATTAAATAAATAATTATTTAATTATGGAAGTTTCCAAAATACATGTCACATATAATTAAATAAATTTATTTATTTAATTAGGAATTATCTTCAACCTTCAACTAACTTTTCAATAAATGAAAAGACAAAGAGCATGTTTGTCTCTATTTTTGAATGAAGATACTTTTTTGGGTTGAAAACATTCTCCATATTTCTCTCAACCTTCCATCTTTCTATCAACTTCTAGAATCTCACATCGTTCATCTTAACAGGTTTGAAACTCAATCGTTGATCTTTGCCAACTAGATTCTTGCCTTTTCAAAATCTATAAATACAGCCATTTCGTGAGTAGATTTCATCCTAGATTTTATATGTGATTACTATAGTTGCATTTGAATCGGCATATCAGCATTTTAGCCATATCATAGCATTTCAATTTCATAAGCATAGTTTAAATCATTACCAATGGACATGCATTTTGCATCAATCTTGTTCTCCTAAGTTGTCATTCTAACAATTTGTTGCTTAAACCAACTGAGAGCCAGTATCTTGAATCGAATCCCTAGAGATAGAGGACAATGGGACGAATTTGAAGAAGCTTCTATTATTTAGATTTTGCATTTATATTTTCTAAATTAGTTTCTTTCAATATAATGTTTCATTGGTGTGTTAGTTTACTTTCTAATTAGACCACATATTCTAACAACACATTTTTGGCACTCACCATGGGGCCTCACCCCATTTTTTATCTTTTTATTGCAGGTTTTCTGATAGGTGACAAAATGGAGTTACATTTTAGTGCATACGAGCCTCAATTTAGAGCATCCATGGACTGTTTTAGCACATTGACGAACTATTCCAGTGCATCCATGGACTATTTTAGTGCATCCATGGACTGTTTTAGCACATAGACGGCATGTTTTAGTGCATCCCTAATTGTTCCTTTAGTGCATTTGTTAATTGTTCTAGCGCATTTACCAGTTATTTTAGTGCATACAAGGAATTTTAAAATAAAATCCTAATTCTGACGCCATCCGTGGACAAGATTTTTCAATTCGGTTTTTAAAGTAAAATGAAGCAATCCTAGGATAAACACATAAAATCTGGAATTTATCAATCCTAGGATAGTCACCAAACATCATTTTTTCTTGGTTAAAATGAATCCAATGTTTGTTGTGAAGCAAAATCTTCACTTAGCATAGAAAATTATCATTTGGATGTAAAATTGAACCATTTATTTGTTGTGATTGTTGGGTAATAGGTATATGCTCTCCCCTTTAGTGGGTGATCAGAATGCCAGACTTACCTTTTTCATTTTATGCAATTCATGCTTTATTATATCCTTTCGAAGGCATTTCGTAGTGAGAAAAATTACTCACCCTACAGGAACGACCTAAGTGGGAGCTAGGTTTTCCAACCCACTCTAATCAAAAGTGAAGTTTGGGGAAACCCATATTCAACAGAAGTGAGCAAGATAACCATCCCCAAAATATTTGTTCTAAAGATTGGGAGGTCTCCTGAGGGATTTTATCTATTTCCATGTCGAATGGAAACGTTTACTATGAACGACAGTGTAGAAAGCCAACTGTGTCAGTATCAAAACATCATTTCAATCACAGTGCAAGGGGAGGGAAGAATCTGCCCCCAAGACACTCACCATATAATCACCATGGATTTTTTGCTCAAGGGATCAAGAAATCTAACCTTGAGTACACACCTGTAAAAGACAAAAACACAGGCGCCCTCTAGGGGGTGACACGATTATGTGAGTCGACGCAATTTTAAGTTGTGGGTTGTGATTCCTATGATGACCTATTTGACAACTAATTGTGAGTCTTTTTGAACTGCTTATCTTATTTAATACCCGTGAAAATCTCAAGAACATACACTCTTTGTTTAGATTTTAGGATTTACAAAAAAACTATCTACTATTGTATGTCATGTTTTTCACATTTAAATCAGATTAAGATAATCTGAAAACATCGAACTATCAAAACATTTTTGTCTTAAAAAAGTAATTGGATAGTTTAGTGCATCCTTGGTCTATTTTGGCACATCTTTGCTTTGTTTTGGTGCATTCATGCTCTTTTTCAATGCATTTGTGCTCTGTTTTCACGCATTCATGCTCTATTTTAGCGTATATGTGCTTTGTTTCAGCACATTCATGCTTTGTTTTAGCGCATTTGTGCTTTGTTTTGGTGCATACCTGCGGTAGTCTAGTGCATAGGTTGGATCTTCTAACGCATCTGCTAAAAAAATTGGAGCATATATGTTTTGAACCTAAGTAATTTTCTGATACTCAGAAATCATTCATCTTAGTCTAGTCTTTTTCTATGCTCGGGGTTTGGAAGTCTGCAACTTTTGCCAAAAGGTCCCTAGAGAGGAAGATTAGAAATCCAAAGAAATCTCTCAATTATAAGAAGTTATTGAAAAAGAGGAAATTTTTATACCAAATTCAAAGGGTTTTTCTCGAACACAAAACCTTTATTCATCGATATCACGACTTTGTCAGAGTTTTCACTATCGATTATGTTGTAGAACCATTATACTTGTGAGCTTTCTTTCAAAGAAGAACCCTTTCTCAAAGGCATAATCACAGTCAGCGTATTCATTCCTCTTACATATCCCAACCTGCAATTGTATACTCTACTCCTCGTAATCAATTTCTACAATAGAGAACTCAAGGACATTAGGCATTTATCACAATCCTTATTTTTTACAAAACTATGATCAAACCTCACAAAGTGCAAAATCATCTTTATTTTTTATCTTTGGTTTAATTCCCGTGAACAGGATTATCATCCTTTCAATCAGGAAATCATGAGCTAAAGATTATAAATCTTATAATTCATAGAATCTTCATTCTATCTTGACTTTCATATCCATCAAAATTGCACTATTTCATTCTTTTGATCAAAGTTAGTAGAAATTTGGCAAAAGCTTATGCCTGTTGTTACACAATCTCGAAAGCACATAGAAAGAGATGAAAGGGAAAGTAAATTAATAAAAATGGGTGATAATAGTGATAGGGAAGAAAATCCCTTTCATAATTCAAATACTAAAGAGATAATGGAAGAAAAGCTCCAAGAAGTAGAACAGGATCCCCAATTCCATACTCTTATGGAAAGAATTTTGGAACAAAACAAGGAAAGATATTTCCTTTCATTAGATAATCAAGAGGCTAAGTTGCCTATCAATTTTCACACAGAAGGGATTAAAGAGAATCCCGAAAGCCCTCTTAAATATTTTAATCCTCTTACTCAACAGATAAAGGCATTGCAAGGGCAAATAAAGGAACTCCAAGTGGGTACAAAAAAGAAGTATTTTTTGGATGATATATGTCCCTATCCATTTGACAAGAGTCTTCAAATGATTAATTTTCCAAAACATTGTGAAATTCCTAAATTTGATAGGTATAATGGGAAAACATACCCCATTGAACATGTGAGGGATTTTTGGAATATGAGCTTAGAATTTTCTCATGAAGATACCTACTTAATGTGATTGTTTCCATGAAGTCTGGGTGGACAATCCATGGAGTAGATTTCAAAGATCACTCCCCCCATTAGAAAAGTTGAGAAGTTAATAAATAAATTCATATCGCAATACTCCTACTATATCCAACACCAGATAAACATGCTTGATCTGTGTAAAGTGAAACAAAATGTAGGCAAAACCTTCACCACATTTTTACAAAGGTGGAGAAGGGTGTTTGCCAAATACTCCCGTCCTAATCCTGAAATGGAAAAGATGGAGATCTTCATCGACAATCTGAATCAAGAGATGAGTTATAGGCTAAACCTTCATTGTCCCCAATCATTTGAAAAATTGATTGAAAACGCGATTACTATTGAAGGTGCCTTGGTCAAGCATGGAGTTCTAAAACTCGATAAAGAAATTCAAAATTCGTACAAAAATAGTAACAACAATGACAAGTCACGATTTTGGACTCGAAATAAAAATGTTGTGAATGAGGAGGTAGTAGATGCTAAGAACGTGAATGTGAAGCCTACTATTCTTAATGTATCAGATGTCCAACGTAGCAATAATGCTGGAAATTCTAGTACCCAAGGCAATAATTCCAATCAAGGGAATGTGACCAATAGTCGTAGAAATAATTTTGGCAATAATCAAAATTCAAATGCGCCCAGATCTTCATATTTTTCAAATCGACTCCCTTGGGCCATTCTTTAGAGTCCATTCTTAAAGAACTATTGAATCAAAATGCTATTACATTGCCACAACAAAGAGATTATGAGCCTCGAGTTAAACCACCATCATGGAATGACTCACACTTGTTTGAATATGATAGGTGTAAAGGTCATAAGACAAATAATTTCCAAGGGTTAAAGAATATTGTCCACGATTTGATTGATAATCGTACGATCATGGTTGAGGGACACAATGCCAATGATGATCATTAGAAATTCAAGGATCCTCTCCCCAATTATCAAAAAGGGGAAGCCTCAGGTGACAAAGGAAAGAATTTTAATCATGTCTATGACACCATTATCAATCATATTTACACGTACGATCAGCAAATCAATGCTATCAGAATCAAAGGTAAGCAATAATATCGAGAAGTCAATGCTAAGACAAGGGGAAAAGCCAAAATAATTGTAAAATGAATTTCATCCAAGGTGGAAATTCCCCCTCCAAGTCAATACAATTTGGCCAATCAACTACAAAAAACATCAGCCCAAATTTCTATCTTGGAGCTATTAAAATTATCCAACTATGTCTCCTGATCTGGATATCAATAAATTTCAAGCCATGGTGGGACATTTTTCCTCATCCACATGCTTATTCTTCACTGTGAAGGATGACTCATCTATGACCCATCCACATAATTCATCACTTTACCTAGAGGTCATGGTTCATAAATCCCACATTAGATGTGTCCTAATAGATGGGGGAGCTGGATTAAACATTTTTTCTTTGAAATTGGTCCTTGCTTTGGGATATTTAGAAGAATATATAGATCCACGACAAAAAATTACAATCAAGGCATACAATGATGAGGAAAGAGCTTCCAAAGGCCTCATCATGCTACCAATCAGAGTGGGACATGTTGTGAAGAATACCTTTTTTCAGGTTATAGATCAAGATCTATCCTATAACATACTCTTGGGTCACCCATTGATCCATGAGTTGCAATTTGTTCCATCCACTTATCATCAATGCTTGAAGTTTCCATATGATGGACAGGAAGTCACAATACCAATTGATCACATTAGTAGCCAAACTTGTTCTAATCTAAGAGAAAATCAAGACACACTCATCCCACATAATAGAGAGGCATTGGCCATCTCTACCTCCAAATACAATGAACAAGCAAGAGAAATTATAAGTACTTTTGGCACCAAGCTAAAATTGAAAGATAATGGGGTGGGAGAATATTCCTTTTGTCTCTCTAATCTACCCATATCTCCAAGATCCCATGGTCAACCATCAACATCCATACAATAGGCTACAACAACTTTAGCCTCAGCTTCAGTTCCCATCACCAAGTTTGATGGAATATTTATCAAAGAAAATGAAATGGATGATAGAGTTATCCTTGATTGTCTCTATGAAGATGAAGAAGAATCAGTACAGCATGTCAAGTTACCCACGGAGCAATATGGAAAAGGTTATGCAATAATGCAGCAAATGGGTTATGAAGGAAATGGCCCTATAGGTGAAAGAAAGGAGGGTATTGTTAAACCTATCCAACTGAAAAAAATGCACCCAAAGGATAAGACTGGGTTAGGATATGGTGAAGATACAAAGGAAGAAGTAGCACAAAGACCATCTAATGAGGAGTTACCTAAAACAATTTTGACACTGACTCCAATGAATATGAATGGGATGCAATTTTTTATGATAAATTCTGGAAGGATAAAAAGGTGGATGTCATACAAAACTTTAGATCCACATTCGTACAAGGGGAAATCTCAAGGCCTCTGCTTGATTATGTTCTACAAAGCGATCATGACTCGAGTGAGAACAATTCGATTCAAAGTGAGACAGATCATTCATAGGAGGATACCATCCTAGATCTTTCCCATAACGAAGTTAATAATAGCATTATAACCCTAACGGCCAGTGACCTTACAAAGCCTGATGATCCATTTCCTTTGGTTCATCCCGAACTCATTGATTGGGAACAAATTGCACCAATTGATATCCCAAATTTTCCAAATGACGAAACCATCATAAACTTCCTTTGTTCATCCCAACCAAAAACAAGTTCCACTGGGGAATCACAAGATCAAAGTTTTTGATAGGAAAGTGCCAATTTTCTCAACTATGAAATAACTAACATAAAAGAAATATCTAATGGTGAAAACCTAACAAAGGCAGTATTAGATCAGGAAAAGAGAAAAATAAAAAGTGTATCCAATAGTGAAAACCTTTCAAAGGCACTAGAGGATGGGAAACTTGATACTCTTCCCAAGCACTATCAAGAAAGGTCTTCTATTCTAATAGAACCAACAAAGGCACTCAATATAAGAACTATAGAACAGCCCAAAATCTTGCAATTGGTTGCATCTCTAACAAAAGAGGAAATATCGGGGTTCACAGAATTTCTCATGAACAATCAAATCAGTTTTGCATGGTCCTACGTGGATATGCCTGGATTAGATCCAGATCTCATCATGCATCATATATCTATCAGATAGGGAGCAAAACCTGTGAAGCAGAAACTCAAAAAAGCGCATCCACATGTTGCATTATTGGTTAAAGAGGAGTTAAAGAAGCTTTTAGATGTCAGATTCATTTGGTCTATCGACTATGCAAAATGGATCTCCAATATCGTACCTATTTCAAAGCCAGATGGAAGAAACAAAATTTGTATAGATTTAAGGGATTTGAACAAGGCATGTCCTAAGGACGATTTTCCTTTGCCAAACATAGATATGATCATTGATTTGATTGTCGGCCATGCGATGTACTCATTAATGGATGGATTTTCTAGATAAAACTAGATGAATATTGCACCTGAAGATCAAGATAAAATAGTGTTCACCTATCCTTAGGGTACCTATTGTTGGAACGTAATGCCATTTGGGTTGAAGAATGTAGAAGCTACCTATCAACATGAAATGACTATGATTTTTCATGATATGATGAATACATTCATGGAGGATTATGTAGATGATCTCCTCGACAGATCTAACACAAGGGAAGGACACATAACTATCTTATCTAAAAAAATTAAAAGAATGGAGCAATTCAAAGTGAGACTTAATCCAAATAAATGTGTCTTTGGAGTGAAATCTGGAAAGTTGTTCGGATATATTGTGTTAGAAAAGGGAATTGAGGTGGATCCAACTAAGATACAAGCAATTATTTATATGCCACCAACAAGGAACATTAGTCAACTATGCTCTTTGCAGGGACGTTTACAATCCATCAAAAGATTCATTGTGCAACTGGCAAATAAAATTCTACCATTTACTCATCTCTTACACAAAAAAGTTCCATTTAAATGGGAGGAAAAATGTGAAACAACGTTTGGTCAGATAAAGCATTATCTAATGAACCCGTCAGTGTTGATTCCACCAGTGCAAGGTGCACCACTCATATTGTATATTTCAGCCACAGAAGTGTCCCTAGGAGCATTATTGGCACAGGAAGACAACTCAGGAAAGGAGCGAGCAATATATTACATCAGTCAAAATTTTACAAGTCATGAGCTAAATTACTCCTTCATTGAAAAAGCTTGCTTAGCAGTAGTGTTCACTTCTCAAAGTTTATGACACTATATGCTAGCTCATACAATAAAGCTTGTGGCTAAGATTGATCCACTCAAATATCTTCTAAGGAAACCTTAACTACCAGATTGGCTAAATGGTTCATGATCCTAAGTGAGTTTGACATTCATTATGTGGATTGCAAAGCTATAAAAGGATAGGTAATCATGGATCAGTTAGGAGAAGCACAAATGCCAACAGAACACCCCATTCACATTGATTTTCCTGATGCAAATGTATTCACAATAGCTATTAAGCAGTCATGGGCACTCTACTTTGATGGTTCCTACACTCAACATGGTTTGGGGGCAGGGATTATTTTTACTACAACTCAAGGACATAAAATTCCAAAATATTATCGGCTAATGTTCCCTTGCACAAACAACATAGCTAAGTATGAGGCATTGTTAGTTGGAATGAGAATTTCCATAGACTGGAAAATCACAGAACTTCAAGTTTTTGGTGGTTCACAACTTTTTATAAATCAAATCAATGACAAATATCAAACTAAGGATGACAAGTTAATGCCTTACAAACAGATGGTGGACGATTTCAAGAAATACTTTGTTGATATCAAGTTCATACAAATTATGTGTACTAATAATAAAGTTGTGGATGTCATGGCTACAATCGCATCACTACTCTAGTTGTCAAAGAATCAAGCATGGTATGATTTCCTAGTGGAACAATTTTTTTCTCTTGCCTATGAAAATCCAGAAACTCAAATCATTTGCCACTTAACTAGTTTTTATTCTCCATTGTATCACCAAATTTATACTTACCTGAAAAATACAATTTTACCTTTAGACTTGTCTAGAAATCATAAAAGGAATTTCATCTGTCAATCCTCTCATTACACCTTAATTGTTGACTTCTTATACCGGCGTGGTCTTGATGGTACCCTCCTTAGATTCTTGAATGCGATTAATTGGAAAAGGCCTTACAAGAGGTACATGGTGGCATTTGTAGGACACACTCAGGTGGACTAACCTTAGCAAAGAAACTTGTTAGATTAGGTTACTACTGGTCGACCATGGAAAAAGAATCATTCATTTTTTTTAAGAAATGTGTAAAATTTCAAATTCATGGGAATCTCATTCATGCTCCTACTCAAGAATTACAACCCCTCACCACAATATGGCCTTTCACTCAGCGGGGATTGGATCTAGTTGGAAAGATACATCCATCATCTTCAAATGGACACAAGTTCATTATCATAGCCACTGAGTATTTTACTAAGTGGATTGAATTTGTTCCCCTAACAACTGTTACTAGTAAACAAATTTATTTATTCATATTGAACTATATCATATGTCGATATGGTATTCCCAACTCCATTATCATAGACAATGGTAGACCCTTTAAAATCTAGGATGTTGATGAACTTTGTGAAATATTTCGCATCCAACAGAGGCTCTCTATACCTTACTATCCACAAGGGAATGGTCAAGTTGAAGCTTCAAACAAAACAATTTTGAAGAAAATAGTAAATGAGATAGGTCGTGATTGGCATGTGTGATTAAATCTAGCATTATGGGCATATAGAACAAGTATTTGTACACCAACAAGTTCTACTCCCTATGCTTTGGTCTATGGACTAGAACCTATTCTACCATTAGAAGTCGAAATTCCCTCACTTTGAGTATCACTAAAGGGGTTGATCAATGATGAAGACTATAGAGTATCAAGGTTGCAAGAGTTAGAACTGCTTGACAAATGGCATCAAACTGCATTTAATCATTTAAAGGGGTATCAACAGATTATATCCTGCAGCTATAATCACAGAGTCAAACCATGAGCTTTTCAAGTGGATGACTTGCTTCTCAAGGAAAACCCTCATAATCAACAAGATCGGGAAAAGAAATGCAAGTTCAAACCTAATTGGTTGGGCTCATTCATTATCATTGTCGCATATGGATCGGGGGCATATCAGTTGTCAACATTGGAAGGGGACCTATTTGAAGATCCGACTAACAACATTCATCTGAAGAATTTTTATGCCTAAAACATATCAAAAACATTGTAAAAAGTCCTGAAAAAATACAAAAAAATCAAAAAATACAAAAAATCAAAAAGAGAAAAAAAATCGTTGCCTTGATGAAAACTTGGCAAATAGGCATCTTGGTAACAACAGAAAAATCAGAAAATCAGAAAAAAAATGCAATTAAAACAAATAGTGAAAACTTGGCAAACAGGCATTGTTTGTGATTTTGTTTGGCTCTCTCATCTATTAGGATACATTTTGCATATCCATCTTTCATCGGAATCACATACATGCCTCGCCATCACATCTGCCATCATGCATCCTATCATCTCCTTGAAACGTCAAGGATTTCATCATGGCTTGATGATTAAGGTTATCCTTAGCAATAATTGTGTTTAGCAGGAGTCAGAGTGCAGGGTCATTAGGGGGCAATTTTCTTCTTGGAGCATTTTTGGCAGACAAATAACAGCATGTGTTAAAGCATCAGAATATCAAAAAAAAAAAAACTTGTCCATTCAAAACTAAGTCTAAACGACTATTTGACATAAAACTGAAACAAATTGGATGATCTTAATCTTACTAAAATGAATGACAAACTTAAAGCATAAGTTGAATTTTTGTTTTGAAATTTTATGACATCATATCTTTGGAGTGGTTCAATGATGTATTGAACTAGAATCACAAGGAAGAAGTATGTTTTTTCTTTGCTTGTTGTTTGTAAGCTAATCACTAGTATTGTGAAAATTTGTCATGGGACATGCTCTACAACATATCATTGATGACATTTCAGAATTTTCATAGGAAAATGATTAACTTTTGTCTATTTATGGAAACAATACTTAGGTCATCTTGGTTCAATTATACCTCGATGTTTGTATTAACTTGCTATATGAAACATCATGAAAGCAGTACTCAGGTCATCATTGGTGCTAACATACCCTTTGATGCTTGTACTAACTTTCAACATATCAAAAGGCTCAATGATAAAAAATCACGAGTAGCATTGGTTCATGGAATGACAAATAGGAGAAATGTTTCATTACTACATTCTAGGACTACATGATTCATTTAGATTTGCATTTTGGGGGCTGTCTAAGTAGATTTTTGAAAGTTGGCAAAATTTTCATATATCTTTTAAGACAACAATTGAGTACACTTGGACATTTATTGCATCTCATTGCATTATCATTCATTACATATCATTTCATTGTGACTATTCATTATCATTATCAATATCATTGCATTACCATTATTTCACATTAATTCATTTCATTATCATTATTCGATCTCATTTAGTTCATCATGATCATAAACCATCTTTTATCATATCATTCTCAAGTGCATAATCATTCATAAAGTACATTGGCCATTCATCTCATTTCACAACATTTTCATTATCATTCATTTCACATCATTTTGCATAAACATTGTGATGATAAAAGATACATCCATTTCATTCATTTCATATCATCATTTTAGGTTATCATTTTTACATCAATAGCATCATATCATTATGTATTATTATATTATGTATCATTATCATTATCATTGCATTTCATCTTTCCATTATCACACCAATTCATATCATTATCATTATCATCATTATCAAGACTTATTCATTTTAGTTCATATATATACCATTTTCATATTATGTGTGTAGCATTCATCAGTATATTTCATTAAATATTCATCTCATTTATATCATTTTTCTTCAAAATCATCTCATCACATTATCATTTATTACATTGTTTTTCATCATTATCCATTTAGTTTACATCATATCATTTTCATATCATGTGCATATCATTTTTAGGATATAACATCTCATTAAAATCATCTCATTACATCTTACATCTTGCATCCATTTCATTCATTACATACATCATAAAGGAAAATCATTTTTGCATCATAAATCATCATGTTAGAAATCATTTCATCATAACACATCTTGCACCTTATCATCATTGCATCGTCATAAAATAAAAGCATCATCATTTACAATTCATATCATAGTGCATATATCATCATCATAAAAATCATAAACGACATAGCATATAGAAATAAAATGCATACATGAATCCATAACACATGCATATCAAATCACCACTGCATATCATAAATCTCATCAAAACAAATGTCCAGGTGTACAAGGATATTAAATGTTTTAACAATATATATAAAATGCAATGAATAGATGTACCAATCACTCATCACTGAGGGGAATCCGGTCGTGGCACATGGCTACTACTATCTCTCAAGGTGGTATATCTCATTGGATCTCTACTCCCAGAAGCCCTGATCTCTCGTCTGACTGGATATCCCACACTCCTAGTGGCACTCCTGGTATGGCTATGGGAATGGGTTCGTGACCGAGTACTATAGGCAATCCTCCTCTCGGGTGGCATTGCCTCAAAATATCTCATCCTATAATACACGACCTCCCGAGTGGTCTCCAGTCCCTCTGCCACAACCTCTCCAATGGAGTTGCTCTCGACCAATCTCAGGAGTTGCTCAGCTACCCCCTTAGCCTGTATGTATTTCTCTAAAAAGCTATCTCGCTCTTCTATAAGCTAAGCTACCTATGGGTCAAGAGGTGGTGGTTATGCAACCTATGCCTGTAGCTGGTTGATAGTCACATGTGCCTGTGCTAACTCACTTTGAAAATTTTGAACCTCTGTCTGCAAGGTATCCATTTGTCCTTGTGAAGGAGCCCTAATAGTGATCTGTGGGGCCGAAGTACTCGGCTGATCCATCACTCTCATTGTATGAGGCCTTGTCCTAAATTGTACATCAAAGAAGAACCTCTGATATCCACCCCCATCACCTCCAGAATCCCCACTATCATCTGATCTTCTTGAATCCTCCCCCTCATCCTCCTCGTTGTCAACATCCATAACCACCACATCCTTTGTCTCTACTGGTACCTGTGCCTGTGCCCTAGCCTCTACCTCTAGCTGTGCCCATGGCTGTTGTCGTGCCCGTTGTATAACTACTCCTCCAAATAATGGGGTAGGCTCCTCTGGGTTGGTAAATCTCAGGAAGGGATGTGTGTAAAAGTAGGCCACATAGTCATTTTTCATCCCTACATCTATCACCTCTGGATGTATCGCCTAGTAATCTGGCTGCAGAATTGCATACTCTGCTCTAGCAGCCTCTATCGTCATAAATGGACCCCAATCTGGTACATCCTCCCGGTGCCTGGCATAGTGTGCCACACCCTGTGACATCATCTATACTAAACCATACTGTCTCAATACCTACATAACTAGGAACCGCTCTATAATAAATGGAGTACAACCAATCAAATACCTCAATCTGGTGCAGTAGGGCAGCTTTACATCATCAACCTCCCAAGGATCACAATCTAGATATGGTCTCCAGATGATTGTATCCATTTCATCTAACACACGGTGCCAATACTCTAACTTTCCTAGCATTGACTGGACAAGGGGACCTATGTAGGCATAAATGTATGGATGGCCAAGCGGGCGATCTCTCCAAACAATGGGGTGAGTAATAGAAAAATGATCCCATGCCCATATCTGTAATAGAGTAACTCCACATGAGAGACTCTTCCCATCTATGTATACCACCTAATGCAAATTATGGTACAAATGGGAAAGCATGCATGACCCCCATGCATATCTATTCCGATGGAGAAGCATGTCTTCCAGGATCTAGCCCCAGCCAACTGATAGTCCCTTTCACCTGCGATCAGGACAAAGGAAACCACCAATGAACCCTGCTAACATTGAAGGAAATGGGGCATAACTCTCCACCATATCCTTCCAAGAAATCTCATACCCACCTACATGAGGATCCTGAAAGACTCATCTCAGTGCATCAGTCCCTCCAATCTCCTTGTGATCATAGATCACAAGCTCACCAACTACAAGGATACCCAGAATCATGTATACATCCTCTGGTGTCACAGTAATCTCTCTCATCAGCAGGTGAAAGGTGGTGTGCTCACTATTCCACCTCTCAGCTAAGGTTGTCAACAGTGCTCTCTTGATCCTAAACTGTGGGATCATCAACAGTGGACTCAACCCACACTGGTATATCACCTCTAAATCAGCCTAGGACAGTCGAGGAACCAAATCCCATGTGTGGGGAAATCTCTCTCTAATCTGGAGGAGGTTAAAATTCTCCTTTATGACATTAAAAGCAATCACACAAATCAATCAGCAAGGAATACTCAAAATCATCCAATCAAATCAATACATCAAGAAAATTCATCACTCAATCAAATTGTATCTAGCGGGCAATCATCTCAATCAAATCAAATCTTATTTGTTCTTCAAGCAGGAAGGCAAATCAATCCTAATCTATTTGTTTTTCATATCGCATGGAAACAAATTTATAGCAGTTAATCAGCCTAACATCTATCTATCATTTAATATTTGTCTTTCAATCAGGAAAGAAAATTTATCAAATCTTCTTTACTATTTGTCTTTCAAAATAGGAAAGCAAATTTATCAGAATTATTATTATTTGTTCTTCAAACACGAGGACAAATTTATTGGATCATTACTCAAATCAAGCTAATCTATCCTTGGTGACATTCAAAATCATCAAATTAGTTGTCTAATATAGCAAAAAATCATCAAGCATATATCAATTTCACTTCAAAATTCAAAATTTGGCAAAATTTCATGGATGTGCTGAAACAGTCCATCAATGCGCTAAATCATGAATGCGCAACTTTAATCCATGTGTGCACTAAAATAGAGGTGCAATGCATTACTTCATCAATGCGTGATTCTATCCAATCTATGCACTAAAATAGACCTTGGATGTGCTAAAACACCTATGCGATATTTTATCACACATATGCGCCACTCTATCTCGTCTATGCGATGATCTAGCCTATGTGTTAATCTAGCATCCTACACGAGCAGATTTTATCTATGCACTACTAATACTATCTTGTATGTTATTTCATACAATGCACTAATCTACACATTTATGCACTATTGTTCTACATCTATGTGCTACTTTGTATGTGCCACTTTATCACATCTATGCGCTAAAACAGAACTACAAAAATCTTAAAAATTTTAAAAAAAAAAAAAAATACGATTTCAAATTCATGGCAGGGGATCAGATTATCTTATCAGAGGTCCATATGCAACTGGTCTCTGATGATGGTGGGCTCGCTCGAATCAGTGGCGCTCGTACTGGATTGGCATCTCATTTTTATCTCTCAGAGCTCTGAAATTTACCACAAGTTATTGTTCAAATGACAATGACTTTTCACCTTTTCCACCTTTTAAGGGGGTACAAAGGGAAGTTATTTTCATTTTTACTATACAGAGCGCTATTTCGAGAGCTAAATCACCAATTTCACTCCAAAAATCATCTAAATTATCTTGAATCATTATCATCATCATTCAAATCACACAATTTATCTCTCGAGGGGGCATATAGCATCAGTAAATTCTTCTAATTCAGAGGCAAAATTCTTTAAAGTAATGCGTAAAACACATCACTTCAAAGAGGGGCAAAATGCATACATTGAAAAATGGTCACAATTAATCAAACCTATTAATTAGTTAAATATGAATTATTTAATTAATATTCTAAAGTCATCTACATGTAAATAAATTTATTTATTTATTTGATTATCATTTTATTTCTAAAGTTTGAATGTTTAAATTTGAATTATGGAATATTCTTCTAATTCATCCAACACCTCACATAATTAAATATTGTAAATATTTAATTGCACACCTTTCTCACCTCTCACATAATTAAATAAATAATTATTTAATTATGGAAGTTTCCAAAATACATGTCACATATAATTAAATAAATTTATTTATTTAATTAGGAATTATCTTCAAACTTCAACTAACTTTTCAATAAATGAAAAGATAAAGAGCATGTTTGTCTCCATTTTTGAATGAAGATAGTTTCGTGGGTTAAAAACATTCTCCATATTTCTCTCAACCTTCCATCTTTCTCTCAACTTCTAGAATCTCACACCGTTCATCTTGTCGGGTTTGAAACTCAATCGTTGATCTTTGCCAACTAGATTCTTGCCTTTTGAAAATCTATAAATACAGCCATTTCATGAGTAGATTTCATCCTAGATTTTATGTGTAACTACTATCATTGTATCCGAATTAGCATATCAACATTTTAGCCATATCATAGCATTTCAATTTCATAAGCATAGTTTAAATCATTAGCAATGGACATGCATCTTGCATCAATCTTGTTCTCCTAAGTTATCATTCTAACAAGTTGCTGCTTAAACCAACTGAGAGCCAGTATCTTGAATCGAATCCTTGGAGATAGAGGACAATGGGATGGATTTGAATAAGTTGTTATTTAGAGTTTGCATTTATATTTTCTAAATTATTTTCTTTCAATCTAATGTTTCATTGGTGTGTTAGTTTACTTTCTAATTAGACCACATATTCTAACAACACAGATAGCACTGTCAACTATTTTTCTTCATCCTCTATTTTCTCATTATCAAGATATTTCTTGCTTCCATAACTTTGAGGACTCAATACTGTGTGGTTATCCTTATGACAATGATATTCCTTATTACAATATTGTTCTCTATCATCTAGCAAAGTCACTGCCCCATAAAACTGTTAATATCTCATAGACCTATCCTTCATGATTAATGGAATTTGTGTCATGGAGATGGGCAGTTGATTGTACTATATTCTACTTAATGAAATGATTTGTATTTATTATTTGATCACTGGATTGTCTTTTGACTATGATATATGTTTTTTGATCTGAAAATCACTATCATTAACTTGTGAAAGCCCATTTCTAGGTATTTTTCTGAAACAAAACTCTAGTTTCCCAAGTCACTGTCATATAGGGTTATCCAAATAAATATGCTTTTCTTCTCTCCTACTTGATAACACATATTCATTCTTTCCCTTGATGGCAACAAGAATCCTATCATGATAAATTCAATACACTGTCCATTGTAGAAAAATTTATGAAGTGTCCTTCAATCACCTTGATCCATCGAGATTAATGCCATTTGTTGTATTTGGAGTTTTAATAGACTTGATCCAAAATATAAACCATGATTGTCTCCTATAGATTGACTTTCATAGTTATCATTTTGAATATCCTTTGCATATTCTTCATGATCTATCTCAGATGTCTCTAGACATCACTATCACTTTACTCTTTTCATGACATACGTTTGTAACTCTATCCTCTATCTAATCAGTCAAGGCCTCTCCATTTTATTTCTTTTTTATGGTTTGGTGTGATGTTATTATCTTCATGAGGACCCAAAACAAAATTGACAACATCTTGATTTTTCATTTGAATTCTGATTCATTTTAAAATTTATTTGGTAACCATATAACAATGATTATACTGCATCTTCAATGTCACCCTCATGAAGCTTACAGATGGTATCTTAGACTCTGCATTATATTGACAACTTCATGATAATTGTTGGCTTGTAGTATCAAAATATTATCATCTGCAAACCAATCCTTCTAATCTGAAAGTGAATGTCATTAGCATTTTACCTCTTTTCTACTCTATCCTTTTACATATCACTGTAACCTTGTGCAGAGGAAAAAGCATGTCCTGGATTACATGAATTTCATGATAATAGTTTATGTTAGCTTCTCCCTAAGTAGCTTTGAGGAAAGAAACCTTGGAATTGTAATGAAGATTCTAGCTTTGTTACCACTTTGTTATACTCATACTATCCCTTGTAGTTGTATCTCATCCATATATCATAAATGATTGTCCACTTTTTGATGTCCAACCTCTGATTTATTTCCTTGAAAACATGTAAAATTTGATCAATACCATGCATAGTTAAGGAAAATAAAATCCAAGACTTCACTTATAGTTTGGACAATAATACACAAGATTCTCTCTCAAGATCATGTACAAAACCATTTTCCCTTGCACTTTTTGAAGACTCGGTTTAGTTAACACTCTAGAGAAATCAAGATCCACCCCCTGTGCTAAATCCTCAGTTATTGTCTTCATCTTTGGGAATGAACTTATCAATCTCTATTGTCCTTAAAGGTTTATCCTTTGTGATTTTTTTTGTTGGGCATATTCTTAATATTCTACATTCTTTCCCCTTTTCCACTATCATAAGATACTTTCAAAGTCATTCATTAACCTCTTTTGTCATTTTCCTTCATTATATTTTCTTCTCTCAGACCTACCCCATAGAGACTATCATATATGATTCATAGTGCTCAACCATTTTCATGCAACAAGATTGTCTTCCTCTATGGAAAGGATTCATGGTATTTCCATTTAATTCACAAGACCTTCTTATGCACATACCCCTGCACTATATGTTGTTGATTATCTCTAAGATTATTATAATACATACTAGAATTTTCAAGGATATTGTCACTTTGTAAGGATAATCATGCTCATTTACTATTCCTATGATTGTCTTGAGGTTTAAAGGACTATTTTTTTTTTGTTTTCCTTCTAAAACTTCATGATCTATACTTTATGTTGTGCATGTTTCACACACATGCCCCACCAAAATCAGGGACCCTCTTTTCTTGCTTCATTTTCTTGTTTGTTTCTCGTAGGGTCTTGACTCCATCCCCTTAAGGGATAATTCTCTTGGTCTTGGTTTTTTCTCACCCATGTGCTTAATGTAAAATCTACATTTGAGATGTCATTTTGCAGCTTCATGATGATTACTTTCTTTCAAACATAGTTGTTGTTGCACCAAAAGATCCACCTATTAATGCCAGATACAATCATTGGATTTATACAAGATCCAAGATCCATAGGAGGCAGTTAAACCATGTCACAAATCCCAAGTGCCACACTGGCCCATGCTGAGGAGACCAAGGGTGACACCTTGCAACAATCCCCCCAGCGCAAGCGAGGGGTTGGAACCTGTGACCTTGGCTCTGATACCAATTGTTGCAAAGATGAGCGTCGTTGCACCGAAAGATCAACCTATTAATTCCCAATACAACCGTTGGAATTATACAAGATCCAAGATCCACAGGAGGCAGTTAAACCATGTCACAAAGCCCAAGCACCATGTTGGCTCACACTGAGGATACCAAGGGTGACACCTTGCAACATAATTAACTCCTTCAGGTTGACCCTTGCATAAAATTTCAACTCAAAGGAAAAATTGGCTAATTTCTAGCTAGGTTCGGTAATTCCAAGGTACCTCGGATTACCCAAACCTTAATCCGGCCAGGTAATCCGAGATACCTCAGATTACCTGAGTCTAAGCTCCCATCGAGTTTCTGAGTTTCTGCAGACGTGCACGTGGGCATTTATTGCTTGCATTAATGAATTTTAAAGGGTCAATTTGGAAATATGATGGGGATTGAAGGGTCATTTTGGTCATTTTGCATCTGTGTGTGCTTGAATCTGAGAGGCTCTCCATTGTCTTACAATCGATTTCAGCTCCATCAATTGGGTTTGTCTTCTCTAAATGATCGTTCTAGGGTTCGAGAGCATCCTTTGTCGGCCTGCCATTGCATCTTCTTTGTTGTGCATCATTTCAAGGTATTCTTTGATGTTTTCTCGGGTGGTTTTACTACATTTCGAGCTTTGTTGTTAAATTCTTGTATGGTGGGTCATTTTTTTAGTGCTTGATTTTGGTTGTGTTCCACCATCTAGGGTTTTCTTTTCATTCTTTAAAGTTTTTATTCCCAAAGGTTAAAATACGGCTTTGATTTGAATGCATTCATAAAATAAGGATTGTTCAATGTCCTTAGGATTCGTTCGTTTCATTTTGTGTTCATGATTGGTTTCAAGATTTTGGATTTTTGCCCTGTTTTGAATGTTAATTCAAAAAACCCTAGTATTGTGCTTGTGAATTTGATGAGGGATGAATGATATTGAGGATTTTGGAATATGCAATTTGATTCAAGTTCATCGTGGGGTAACAATGACTCAATCTTAGGAATTATAATTTGTTTCACGCGTCATTTTAGCATAAAGAAGTCTCGACACTTAGCATATTTTTGGCACCTGAGCAAACCTCAAAAATTCTAAGGTATCTCGGATCTTTTGAGGTCTAATCCACTCGAAGAATTTGAGGTCCCTCAAATTATCTAAATCTTATTTTTATCCAAAATTTTCAAGCTCAAATAGGGTGAACACTTAGAAAACTTTGAGCTCACCTTTGATTCGGTAATTCTGAGCCACCTCGGATTACCCGAACGTTAGTTCACCCGAGTAATCCAAGGACCCTTAAAGTACCTGAACCCTATGAATTCAAATTCCTGATGAGTAAGATGAATCAATATTTGAGTGAGAATAATTTTTGAGGTGATTCTAGGATGATCCATGATTGAATGTGTTAGTGGGCTTCTTCCATTAAGATTCCAATAGTCACAAATCTAAGTGAGATCAGTGTTTTGATTCTCAGTGAATTTGACCTTTCCCGAATTACTCGAGATCTAGTCCAGCTGAGGAATCTGAGCCTACTCAAATTACCCAAGATCTTTCATTATGTCTCAAAATTTTAAGGCTAATCACAAGTGAGCTTACATAATGAGGTTCTATGATCATTACATGGGATATTGATTCATTTAAGTGAATTTTATATGCATGCATAATGTGTTAATAAGATCTGTCAAAATGAATTGATTGCCTTATGTTGCCATTGGAACTTAAATCATTATCATTTTGATTTTATGGAATTATTATTACACATGTTGGTGCTTCATGGAATAGATATAATAGATTATATTGTTGTTTTTTATTTTGGTGATCTTGGTCCTTTCTAACAAATGCAAGTAGAGTTGAGTCCCGACAAGGCATCTAATACAAAAGTTGCTCTGGTATAAGAGGAGGTTAAAATAAGATTATAAAGGATAAAGTATGACTTCAAGGGCATATGGCGGAGTCCAAGATTGTGGATACAAATATGGGACGTATAGATTATGATGACTTTTAGCAGAGGATGTATGGAAATGCACCCACCTAGTTGGCACAGGTTATCACTCACACTGGTTTGGCACAGGTAGTAGGGTTCCCTCCAACACAACTATGTCTATAGTTGGTCCTAGAATGTGTAAAGCACTATGACTCTAGAACAATAATTTTAATTGGCCCACAACAAAGAGTCATGGCCAATCTTACTGAAGAGTCTATTGCAAAGGTATTCAATATCGCCTCACATCACAAGATCATTGAGGAAATTAACATTGGTGAAGCAATAAATTTTTATGATCAAGACCCCGACAGGGCTTTGGAAATCATAAACAACTCTTGGATCTTGAAGCCTAAACCACACTATTCCAAGCTACCCAAACAATTGCACAGAAGTGATTTTAAAATGGAATACCATGATATCATAACTCTTTTGGGAAAGTTCATGGGAGTAGAAGAGGCTCACATCTTTTAGAATTGGATGTTCTACCCCATTACATAGATTGTGGCTAACAAACACTATCATTGGGCTAGAATCATAAGTAACAATTTGGATGCCCAATTAAGAAGTGTACAAGAGATCAATAGGTTCACTATGACTTCATATCTCATTTATATGTTGGCCCATAAGACTAAGTACAAAGGTCTTAGTTGTAAAGGGGCTATTGGGAAGGACAAGATATTCGATGTTTACCCATAGTTGTAGCATAAAACATCCAACTATAGGAGGGAAAATGATTCATTTTTTATGTATATTCCTAGGTTGTTACAAGATGCCCTCCATGTCAATGTCTTTTTTTATGTCATGGACCTAATCAAGCAATATGGTCAATGGTTCATTCAATTTCAAAGGTTCACATACATCCGAGTACAAGTATCTCCATTTTTTCCCCTTAGATTACCAAGGTATCCAACCAGCAAACTTCTAATGATGGAGCTAACAATACAAATGGTGGGCTTTGAGGAGATCTTGTAGCAAGAGTTGAAAAAGAAAGGGTTGGGAGCATAATTTCCACTAAGAATTGAAACCCTGGAGGCTTGCCCATCCATCCAAAGTGCACAGTATTATGAAAAAGAGATGGAAAAATTTGAATTGTATTCTCATACCAGTAGGAATAAGTTTGATCCATATGGCAAGGCCATGAAGGATTCCAATAGAGAATTTAGGAAAAAGGATCACATTGAGGATTATTAGGCCAATTGTCAAGATGAGTTTGAGGTTGTCAAAAGTAGGTTTTCCAACCTGCCTCTCAAGTTAATTAGGCTCTATTGAGTACATGAGGTCCCAGACCATGTCTAGGATGATGACATGGACCTAATTCAACACAATGACTATGAGCCTTATAGGCATAAACCATTGCCACCAATCAACTTGTTGGAAGAGGAGGTGAAAAATTTGGACCAAGTAACTACACCAGTCAAGAATTAATCTAGGCTATGGGTGAAGCATAAGTTCTTGGAGCTAGAGGCTGATGGCACAAAATTCACTTATGATTTGATGGGAGATTTGGAGTCCCAATCTGAAGAAGAGATTGAAGTTGATTAAGATGATGATGATATTGAGCCATATGAGGAGGATAGTCAAGAAGAAGAAAGACTTGTGTCAATAAAGAGAAAAAATAAGATTCAAACACAGGCTAAAGGGGGAGAGAAGCCCTCTTCTAAGACGAAGAAGATCCCCGAAGTCAATGTTACAACTGAAAAGGGAGAGGCTTCATAGCCTGTGAGGAAAAGGAGGTTGGTCACAGAAAGACAAAAGACCTTTAAGGAAAAGAAAGGTGATGCAACCACGGATGATCCTTCTTCAGCAAAGGTTGTTGATGTGGAAATTTCTAGGGAAAAGCCCTAATTTTATGTCAGAAGAAAATCCCCCAAGCATAAGGTATCTCTAGTAAAAGAGATGAAAATTGCAAAAAGAAAAGGTGCATAATGAAGAGGAACCTACTGATGATGTTGAAATGAGGGCAGCTATAGGAAATAATTCTCCCCCTCTTTCTCTTCCCAATGTGCCAATTTCATAAGAAGCTTCCCATGATGAAGTAAATATATCAAATGATCCTGGACATCATGAAGTTGAAGATGAAGAGATTTCTACTCCTGACAATGGAGAATGGAGGAAATTTAAGTAGGAGATGAACCAATCTACCTCTGAGGTAGAGAGAAAAAACATATAATTTGAAGTGGTACAAGAAAATCCACCTAAGTCTCTAGAAAAGGTGATATTTGATGAATTGGAAGATCATCTAGGGATAGAGGAGAATAGGGAGTAAGTTGTTGATAGTCTCCCCTTAAATAAAGATGAACAAGAGGATCAGCCAAAAACAGAAAGAATGTTGAAGAAAATGTGGTTGACAACCCAAATAAGGAGATAGCTACAGAACAATCCATCGTCCCTAAATGGCTGGAGAAAAGGCTTAGTAAGAAGCCAATAATTGTGCAAGAGGAAACTCTTAGCTGGGAAAAATTGCTAGAAAAGTGGGGGCAGCCCAAGCTCAAGAAAAGGGCAAGGACAGTCTCTAAAATTTCAAGAGATGATTTCAATAACAGGCTAGTGCATGTGGTTTTCCCCACATCAGATAAGTTTAAGGATGAGGTTAGGCCTTCTGATTACAAAGTGAAAACTATCAATTTAGGGCCAACCACCAAGGAATAAGAAAAGGAAGAATTCCAAGAGTTGTCTCAGGAAATTTTGAGGAGACTAGACAGAGAAACTGAGGAAAGGGAGAAGTTGCAGAAGTAGCTAAATGATTTTTATAAATATGTTCAACATCTTATGAAGCCTCTACAAATTGGTGGGAGTGAAGCTACTGTTCCAGAGGGATTGTTTCCCAAAGAGGCAGTTTCAGAAATAGAAAGATTGAAATCCATGGCTCACAACGCCCATGAATGGATTTGGGAAGTCAGAAAAAGGGGTGATGAATCAATTGAGTAGATCTTTGGCATTTATTCCAAGGCTACTGAATTTCTTTAGGACACCTCTAAATTTTTTGCAGATTACAAAAAGATTGATGAATCAACTGCTGATGAGTTGAAGAAAATTCCATAGGTTCCCAGGGATGAATTGGCTAAAATGAATATTTTCTCCTTGGATGAAATTGGTAAGGTGAAGGAGTGGGTAGAAGTCTGGAATTATAGGAAAGAGATCCTCTCCAATATTTTGAAGAAAATCACAAAGCTACAAGGGAAAATGAAAGAAATATATGATAGTTGTATCATTTTTCTAGATATAATGACCGGGAGAAGGAAATTTGGTCAAAAGCACATGAATGTTAATAGATTACACTCATGGTGGCATGAAATTCATGCTCCTTCTGATAGTGCTCCCATTACTAAGGATAATTTAGGAGATGTGGCAATTTATATTTCAAAACTGGATGAGTATCATGAATTGGAGATTGAATGGAATAAGGTGTGCCCCAATATTTAGAAGAATATAAAAATCATAAGACAAGGGTTAAATTTATTCCAGTCCCAAATCTAGTAGATATGGGAGAAATATTGGGAAAATTCAATGAATTATCCAGTAAATTGGAGGCCAACAAAGAAGGAGAAAACAGTCAGCTTGCAGCCACCTAGAATTTTGTGCCAATTATGTGATAATACAGCTAGAGGATGACCTCGAATTTTGTGCAATCAAAGAAATATGTTGGAAGAGTCTAGGCCAACCTAGATGATGTTTTTTTCATTTAATGTAATATTGTTTTATTCAAGACTCTCTAGGTTGACCTACTGGGCCGACCTCAACATGTAAACCCTAATTTTGGGCTGACCTAATATTTCCTTTCTATAAATTGAGGCTCTAGATTAGTTTGTAAGGGTTAGAATCAATGAGACATTGTCGAAAGAGCTAGAATTCAAATAGGAGTTAGTATTTTCTGAGAGAAAGTTTTGATGCATTGAGAATACATGAATTGTTGCAAACTTGGGTGATTCAATATAATTAAAAACATTGTTCTTTGGTGCTCTTTCTTGTGTTGTTACTTGTTTCACTTTGCATGGTTCTTGTTGTTCCAAATATTTAAAATTGCTTTGAGATTATTAATTGCATGATAGGTTTTAGATTTAAATGTGATGCAATGGTGTTTATTTTTCAATATTTGAATTTTTTGAGAAATCCTTGGTCCATACTTTTAACAACTTTTCGATTGTAAGTTGTTGTGTAAAGTTATCCTGGGCCTTGAATTTATGTGCCAAGTTTAATTGTGGGTATTTATTCATTTCAATTGTTAAATAAGGTTGATTTGGGTGAATGCTTCATGATTTGAAAATCTTTAATTCCTCAGAAGATTGCACTATTTCTATGAGATTGCAAGTTTATTCTAGGTTTAACAGGAATTAGTTTTGAAGGATTGGTCAAATTTGGGTGTCTAACCATCTACATTATTGGTCTTAGGTTTAGTTTACTTCTCAAAATCTCTTTGAATCCTTTTCTTCTGTTATTTCTTAAAAATCTGGGTTAGTCTTAGGATTAAAAGCATCAATAAATTGCAAGATCTGATGAATTGGAGGTTTCCAATATTTTTTTGTAAGGTCCCTTGTGATTACCAGCAATTTCACATTATCGTTGAGTTGTTTTATGTATTTTCAAGGCCTGACATTAGAGACCTTGGGGTTATCTCTTGAGACTTCCTGATAGAGATTTACCTTTCAAGAGAGATAGGATATTACATTCTGTTTGAGTTGTCGTTGTGCAAAAAACACCATCAACACTTTCATTTGGTGATTGGATGGTACATCCCATTTGAGGAAATTGTTTTTATGCATGACTGAAAAATGCATGACACAATAGATAAAGTCCCTTTTCCCTTTTAAAGATTTACTTTGATTGCCTATGAACTAGCATGAACTTTATCTCAAGGGAGCCCTAAAACCATCACACACAGTCAATTGTGTTGTATGCAATTGTATGATAGTCTAATATATAGGGTCCTTTTTTACATTCCACATGTTTTTAATAGTTTCTAGCCACCTTTAACCATGTAAACTATCACTCTCTACCACTATATGCATATCCCCTTTCATTCTTTATCAAGCCAAGAAGTATTACTTACAACAACCATGTGATTGTTCATGTTTTAAGCTTCATCACAACTTTAACCTCATCATAAAGATAGTCTCCTTTAACTTCAAATTCAACTAGAATTTTCAATAGTTATAACTTTTCTTTGTTCCCTCCTTGACCATCCCTATGACTATTAAATTAACAAACAGATCACTATCCTTTGTCTATGAACTTGGAAAACATTTGGGAGTTATGTTAGTCTTTTATTTAAACCCTAGTCATTGGTTCATGACCTCCATAACTCTTCAATCAAGCCCAACACAACTATCTATCATGGTGAAGAATATGACAAGTGATGCTAATAAAAGAAGTTTGAGCATATCCTGGTGATAATCACTGAAGAGAAAAACTAAAGGAATTTTTCAACAAGGGATTTTTGCATGAAACTCTATTCTCTTTTCTCTAAATCTTTTAAAATACTTCCAAACATGTTCATGGACTCCAAACCTAAAATATTTATAGAATTCACTAAAACATTGAGCAATATAAGGCATTTTTTAGGAATACCCAGTAGAAAAAGCAAGGAAAAATTCAGACCTAACAATGTGGATGAGAATATTCACCCTCTTTAACTTTGAAACTCCTTTAACCTCCAACAACGTGCCATATTCAAGAGTTGTGTGCCTTAATTTTTTGCAACATGGATCTAGTAGGGACAACAAGCTAACAACATTGCTAGTCTTATGCCAAATATACTGAATTCTCCCCAAGCGTGCCCTAAAAACCTTGCAACATGTATCCAAAACCAATAGTTATTTTCCCTTGTATTGCTACCATGGGATACTCCTTCAACATGTTGCTACGTGTCATAACCCTAAATTTCTCCTTGCTTGTGGGTGAAACAAACTAAAGGCTATTTACTTCTTGGCACCCAAAGCAAAATATTTGGTCAAATATTTTCACCTCCCCATTTCACTTAATTTTCACTTGCAAGCCATTGAGTGGTATTCTTCTCCCTTTGTTTTTCATAAAACACTTTAAATTTTATCCCATTTTAATAAAATGACTCTAAAAAATTAAAGTATCAACAATCACACCCTAAATCTCAAGAAACTACAAGTGATCAAACAAGTACCATAATCATCTTGCACCACAAACTAAAAATCTACCTGATCCATTATGTAGTATAGTGTCCATCCTCTCCAACGCCTATTTGAAATTGAAAATATGATTCCTTATTGAAAAGTTATGTCCAAAACTATGAAATGAAGAACATATAGCTTCCAGACTTAAAATGTGATCAAAACTACAAAATTATGAAACGAAACATATACCATTATGTAGTTCTTGGAACTAGCTTTCCAATGAGTAAAAGAAGTCAAAAATTTGACTCCCTAGGCAAAAGTTTGCAAGTTTGGAAAAAAATTGCCAATTTGGCTATGAGCAAAGTAGGAGGTGATGCTCTGGTGGTGCTTGGGTGGCCCACTGGTGGTGGATTTAAAATTTGAATTAAATTCAGTTTAATTTTTAAATTTCAAAAATTGCCTCCAGTCCCCTTCTAGACCTAACGCCCTTTTCATTATGGTAGATTTATAGAATTTTAAATTTAAATTAAATTTTGGGTGGTATATGTTTTAACCCCCTGAAATAGGGGGTTGTGGTCCCCGTTGGCTAGCAAGACTACCGAATCAATGACTATCAATAGAGTCGATAGTCGTTGATGGCAGTACTGATGTTGGCAATACCATGGCAGGCAACTAAGGTACGTGTAGACCCCACGCCTTCCCAAATTTGTATATATTTTTTGTAATTGAAACTTTTCAATAAACCCTTTATTTATTTTATAGGAATTTTTTAATAAATTAATTTTCCCTTTTCTGCAGATCTAATTTAAATGGGTCAAATATCTTTTTTTAATATTTTATTTTCTTGCAACACAACCATACGATCGAATAGGCCTATGGCTATTTTTTTTTTTCCTTTTTTTCAATTTTTTCTAAATAGGGAAAAATTTATGTCATTTTCATGTCTCGGGCCTCTTGGATCCAATGGTGAGGTGTGTTTTGTCTCAAGAGGTCATCTACAAAAATTCCTCTACAAAACCCTCATAGCGAAGCACAATCCAAAAACCCCTTTTGACCCAACATTTTTCAAACCCCAAATTTGCAAACAACCCATCATAACAACAAACCCAAAACCCTAAAATTTGCAATAAATAACCTACAAAACCCTCATATCTTGTAATGCCTCAAATCTCTCATGCATTTCCATAGATTCATCTTTTCACAAATCTCTCAAAACAAGGGTTATAACAAAAACCCATCAACCTTAAAAGCTCTTATACTACTTGTTAGGAAATAATTCATCAAAACCCACAATCTTAATCCATTTCCTACATAACCCTATGAGAGAAAAACATGCATAAAAGTAACCATAATGCATAGAAAAAATAAAGAAGCCACAAGATAACACAAGATATACCCTGGGAAAACCCTCAAGAGGAAAAAACCTAGCCTTCAAAAGCATCCATACTCCATCTTATTATTCAACAATAAAGAAATACAAGAGTTACATTGATTACCTCTAAAGCATCAATCTTTGCAATGCATCCTAATGTGTACAAGCATGAATCCATACATCCCATGCCATGCTTCACATATACACTCCTTAGAAAGACTCAATAATGACATCCCACTCACCTAGCCAACCTTAACCACTAAACATGTGTTTGCTTTTATAGATTCAAGCTCACACAAATACAATCAAGTGGTAAGATAAAACCATGTGAACAAAAAATCACTGATCCCTTATTTAATATTTGGTACTAAGTTTTCACTTCTAAAATATTTCCCTAATACTAAATTATTATCCCATGTCTCCCACACATTAAATAAAAATACAATGTTACAATACAACATAAAGTGGTCCCCAAATAATTACCAAGTGTGATTAACCACGCCACCTAGGTGCATCACAACTAAATAATTATTTAATAACAAATGTTTAATATCATTTAAGATAAGGATGGGGGGAGCTTTCTGATTCTTATACAATATCTCAAAGCATTGAGGGTCTTTATCCACCTTAGTTACCTATTCTTCACTAGGGGTATTATCCTCCTTACCTTTCTTATTGAAACATAGAAAAATAAGTTGGAAAAATGTGTGTTGTTTTGATGTACAATGATAGGGGGGTTCACCAAATATAGACCTATTTTCATATTTTCATTAGGGAATGGTATCCACACAAAGAATTGACTTACGAACCTTAGTGAGTCAACTCAATGAGGGAATATACCGATTTTCTTATGATTGAGGACAGGGGTATCAATCTAAGCAACACTTTTAGGAGAAAAACTAAAAATAGAAAATCTACTCAATTATACTCATTCAAACTTGAAACATCAATTTAAAACTCAATACTAATTGTGTTGTTAGAATATGTGGACTAATTATAAAGTAAACTAACACACCAATAAGACATTATATTGAAAGAAACTAATCTAGAAAACATAAATTCAAACTCTAAACAATAGCAGCTCCTTCAAATTCGTCCCATCATCTTCTATCTCCAAGGATTTGATTAAAGTTGTTGGCTCTCAGTTGTGCAAGCAGCAACTTGTTGAAATGACAACTTAGGAGAATGAGATTGATTGAAAATGCATGTGTATTGCTAATGATTTAAACTATGAACTTGAAATGCTATGATATTACTAAAATGTTGATATGTTGATTCGAATGCAACTATAGTAACTCTATATGAAATCTAGGATCATATCTACTTACAAGAAGGTTGTATTTATAGATTTTTCGAAGGCAAGAATCTAGTTGGCGGAGATCGACTGTTGAGATTCAAACTTGTCAGGATGGACGGTGAAAGATTAAGAAGTTGAGAGAAAGGTGGAAGGTTGAGAGGAAAGTGGAATAATGTTTTCAACCCACAAAACCATCCTCATTCAAAAATGGAGACAAACATGGTATTTATCTCCTCATTTATGAAAATTGGTTGAAAGTTGAGGATAATGCTAATTAAATAAATAAATGTATTTAATTATGTGTGACATGTGCAAATGGAAGTTTCCAAAATTAAATAAATAGTATTTAATTATGTGTGAGATGTGAAAAAGAAAGGTAATTAAATATATTTAATTAAGTGGGGTGAAAAAGATATTTAAATATATAATATTTAAATATGAGATGAAATCAAAATATTCCATTGTTTTGAATTTAAATATTCAAACTTTAGAAACGAAATGATAATTAAATAAATAAATTATAAAATTTATTTAACTTAACTAAGAGGAAAGTAGCAATAATTAAATAAACTTATTTAATTTCTTAAACTAGAAGAATTGGAAAAATGAACAATATAAATAAATAATTAAATTTATTTATATGTAGATGACTTTAGAATATTAATTAAATAATTCATATTTAATTAATTAACAGGTTTGAATAACCGTGACCATTTTTAGATGTGTACATTTTGCCCCTCTTTGAAGTTATGTGTTTTATGCATTGCTTCAAAGAATTTAGAAATTACCGATGCTATATGCCCCCTCAAGAGATAAATCGCATGATTTGAATGATGATGAGGATGATTTGAAAGAATTTAGATGATTTTCGGAGAGATTTGGTGCTTTAGCTCTCGAAATAGAACTTTGCATAGTAAAAATTTGAATAATTTTTCATTTTTACCCCCTTAAAAGGTGGAAAAAGTGAAAAGACATTGTCATTTGAACAGTAACCTTTGATAATTTTGAGAGCTCTAAGATAAATTTTAGCAATGCCGATCCATTACTGTAGACATGGAAAATGTACATTCTCAATCCAACACACTTGATCTTGATTACTAACGACATTTCCTCCTAAATCATACTCTCAGCATTTCATCATATTTTATCTCTTAATTTAATAAATCATAATTTATTTAATTAAGTCTTTCTCTTCCAATGATTAAATTAATCAAATTAATTTAATTAACTTTATATCTCTGTTTAATTAAATAATACATTTTATTTAATTAATCCCTAAATTCTTCTCATTAAATTGAATAAATTAAACCTTCTTTGATTTAAATATAACATTGTTCTCTTCAATCAAATAAATCAAATCATTTATTTGATTGATCATTTCCTCTCAATTCTTATTTAAATAAATTCATCAATTTAAGTCAAAATTGTCAAATCATCTAATCTCTCATTAAATTGATCAAATCTTGATTAATTTAATCTCAATCACTAAAATCTTCTAGAGAATGCAAGTTGCACATGAAAATAGATTTAATTCATTTATTAAATCTCTATTTTCTCTCACATGGCATCAAAATGGAATATTCCCTCATATTTGAATTCAAATTCAAATGGACTTAGTCCTTCCAACAAGGAATTTAAGACCTCTTACATGTCCTTTGCATTGAGCCAAGTGACATTAACTCCATTTATTGCATCCCCCCTAAACATGGCACTTCATCAAATTCAAAATTCAAACTTGCATATTGATCAAAATGTGCTCAACCTTCAACCATTCACATCTTGACAAGTGGCACTTGGCCATTGGATGTTGAATGATCCCACATTTCTCAATTTTATTCATTCTTCCAATTTTAAATCTATAAATGAGAGACTCTTCCTCTCATTCTATCATCCACAATTTAAGTAAACTTATTATACTCAAATTCATCTTCAAGCGTAGCCTTTTCATCTATTTTATCAATTTCTTAGTTAGGTTATGTAGGAATTCAACCATCAAGTGGATCAAATCATCAAGCTTACAAAGGAGTTGGGAAAGGACTTATTTCGACACATCAATTGGCACCAACTCTCCCATGGGATCAAGAGTTTGCATACTTAATTAGGATTTAATTGCTTTCTTTGTTCATCTTTTGTTCATTTTTCTATTTTAAGTTTTGTAAATCGATTTCATGGGGAATCCTTATTTTTTACTTGCATATGATCTAATATTGTGATTTGTTTGCTTTATTTATGCAGGTATGAAATTAGAGTTCACAATTACGAGTGCCATAGATTCGAGCAAGCCCGCCATCATCAGAGACCAGCCATGTATGTTCCTCCGGTAAGTCGACTTGATCCTCTTTATAAAAAATTTTGATTGATTTTTGTGCATTTTTGAATTTTAAATATTTTTTATGTTTTATTTTAGTGCATACGAGCCATAGTATAGCGCATAGGATAGATAAAGTCATGCATAGATATGTAGATTAGCGCATAGCGTAGAATAGCGCATAGCGTACCTTAAGTAGCGCATCCAAAAATTATTCCCGATTAGGATGCTAGATTAGCGCATAGGTACTTTAGCGCATTGATGAGATAGTTTAGCGCATCCATTTGATAGAATAGCGCATAGGTGCTTTAGCACATAGAAGGTCTATTTTAGCGCATAGATGGAGTTGTGAATTGTAGTTCTGTTTTAGCTCATCCATGGATTAAAGTTGCGCATACATGATTTAGCGCATCCATGTGATTTTGCTGATTTTGAATTTTGAAGTGAAATTTTATATGTGCTTGATGATTGTTGCTAGATTAGACAACTGATTATATGTTGTTTGAATAACATCAAGAATAGATTAGCTTGATTTGATAAATTTTTCTTCGTGTTTGAAGAAAAAATAGTAAAGATAAATTTTCTTTCCTGCTTGAAAGACGAATACATAGATGATAGATTTGTTTTCTTGATTGAAAGACAAATAGATAGATGATAGATTTTATTTCCCAATTTAAAGACAAACAGATAGATGTTGAGTCAATTGACTGTTAAATTTGTTTCCATGCGATATGAAAAACAAATAGTAGAAATGATAGATAAATTTTCTTTCATGATTGAAAAACAAATTAGTTTTGATTTGATTAAGCTGAAGTGATGAATTTGCTTGATGTACTGATTTGATTAGAGATTGAGTGTTGATTGATTTGTATGATGGCTTAATGATGTTGTAAAGGAGGAATTTAACCTCCTCCAGATCAGAGAGAGATTTCCTCATACCTGGGAGATGGTACCTCAGCTGTCTCAGGATGATTTAGAGATTATATATCAGTGTGGATTGAGTCCATTGTTGAGGATCCCATAGTATCGGGTCAATAGGGCGTTGTTGACTACGTTAGCTGAGAGGTGGCATAGCAAGCATAACACCTTTCATCTACCCACAGGAGAGATGACTGTGACTCCAAAGGATGTATACAGGATTCTGGGTATTCCTATAGTTGGTGAGCTTGTGATCTATGATCACAATGAGATTGGGGGGACCGATGCACTGAGACGAGTCTTCCAGGATCCTCATGTCTCCAGATATGAGCTTCCTTGGAAGGAGATGATGGAGAGATATGCCCCACTACCTTCAGTTTTAGGAGGTTTCATCGGTGGTTTCCTTTGTCCTAATCGTAGGTCAAAGGGACTATCAGTTGGGTGGGGTCGGATCTTGGAGGACATGCTTCACCATCGTACCAGACATGCATGGGGTTCCTACATGCTTGCCCATTTGTACCACAATCTTCATCAGGTCATGTACACAGATGGGAAGAGTCTCTCCTACAGAGTTACTCTTCTACAGATATGGGCATGGGAGCCAATTGCGATCACTCATCCCATCATTCAGAGAGATCATCCCCTTGGGTTTCCATATGTTTATGCCTACACAGGTCCCCTTGTCCAGCCGAGGCTAGACAAGTTAGAGTACTAGCGGAGGGTACTGGATGACATGGATTCCATCATCTGGAGACCGTACCTTGACTGTGATCCCTGGGAGGTAGATGATATAGAGCTTCCATTTTGTACTAGATCGAGATACCATATTGGGCACACCCCATTTATCATAAAGCGGTTTATGGTTATGCGGGTCCTGAGACAGTTTGGACTAGTACAGATGATGCCATAGGGTGTGGCACATTATGCTAGGCATCAGGAGGATGTGGTAGAGTGGGGTCCATTTGTGACCATAGAGGTTGCTAGGGCAGACTATTTTGATTTACAGCCAGATTACTGGGTGATGCACCTAGAGGTGACAGATGTAGGGATGACAGATGACTACGCAGCCTTCTTTTACATGCATCCTTTTTCGAGGTTCACCAGCCTAGAGGAGCCTACCCCATTATTGGGAGGACCAGCTATGACTTATGAGATTTCTAATCTTTAGCTCGTGATTCCCTAATTGAAAGGATGAAAATCCTATTTGCAGGAATTAAACCAAAGATCAAAATAAAGATGATCTTTGCACTTTGTGAAGTTTGATCGTAGCTTTGTAAAAAGATGGATTTGTGATAAAAGCCTAATGTGCTTGAGTTCTCTATTGCAAAAATTTATTAGGACGAGTAGAGAATACAATTACAGGTTGAGGAAAATAAGAAGAATGAATACGTTGACTGTGGTTGTGCCTTTGAGAAAGGGCTCTTCTTTAAAAGAAGGCTCATGAGTATAAAGTTTCTACAACATAATCATCAATGAAACCTCTAACAAAATCGTGATATCAATGAATAAAGGTCCTATGTTCAAGCAAGAACTTTCGACTTTGGTATAAAAATTTCCTCTTTTTCAATAACTTCTTATAACCGAGCAATTTCTTTGGCTTCTTAATCTTCCTCTCTAGGGATTTTTTGGCAAAAGATGCAAACTTCCAAAGCCTAAGCATAGAAAAAGACTAAACTAAGATGACCGATTTTTTGAATGTCAGAAAATTACCTAGGCTCAGAACATAGATGCACCAAAACATAGCACAAATGCGCTAAAACAGAGCACAAATGCACTGAAACAAAGCACAAATGCACCGAAATCGAGCACAAATGTGCCGAAACAGACCAAAAATGCACTGAAATAGAGCACAGATGCATCGAAATAAAGCACAGATGCACCGAAATAGAGTATAGATGCGAGTGTCATAGGGCTAGACCAGTGCACGGATCAAATGCACCTTTTCTACTTCTGAGAGGTCAAACTCACGTGGCACTTCTCAACACTACTCATGACTCCCTTTTGGACGAGCCCTTTCCTATTCTCATATTATGCCTCATCTACTTGTGAGTCATCCTTATCCTGAGGCACTCAACTTCTGCAAGTGCATAGCAAAATTATACACTTGCGAGCTACAATGAGCTCTCCGCTTGCATGGTCCAACCATGTCTCACTTTTATTCACTTCCTTGAATGACTTATGTATCCAATGCAAGCTTGGTGACTCCACCGAGTTCTTCACCCTTTGTGTCCCCCATAAGACAACTGATTACTAGACCCGACCACCTTGAACTCTCAATTTTCTCTTCACATGGACTAGCTCTCGGAGCACTTCTAGATCCAACATCGAACTGCCAATGAGTCCCTTTCTAGCTCTTTGGGGACTTGACTTCCCCCTTACACCATTAAGCTTGGGATCCTTCCTAATCACTCGGTCCAATGACCTCAAGGATTGTGCACTTCATCTTTCTTGACACCTACTCAACTGCTTCCCAAATCCATCTTGGTTCCACCTTTCAAATAGCATCATATTACTCCAAGCAACCTTTGTTAAGACCTTGCACCAACAATACCAATCCAGATATTCTATGATCCCTCTTTACTACCCCGATTCCTAGGTGGCCAACCACTTCACTTGGCATCCATCCTTGCACCGGTTATACACCATACTGATGAGTTTGGACCTTGAGCAACCCCTTTTGATCCTACTAAGGATCGAATCAAACCTCAAGAGAGTGTTGACACTACGTACTTCCATGGTGCCCATGTGTGCCTAGCACAACATGGCCTAGCTCTCTTGTGGGGAGCACACCCGGTGCAGATCCTCAACTTGCACCTCAATGTTGCGAGCTCGCCTTATTGCTTTGTCCTCAGGCTCATATGAGACACCTTGCTGAAACTCTTCCACTAGTCCCAGACTTAGCTCAACACTATTGGAATGCTTTGAGCCATCCCAGTCTTACCCTGTCAACTCGGATCTGTAGCTCACCCAACCTTGCATTCCTCTTTTTACCTCACCACTGAGGGACGAGTTCTAACATCTAGCTCCCTTGATGCCATGTCTCAAAACTAACCCATGTTGGCCCTATTACTACATTCATAGGGTTCAGGATGTTGGGTTCACCATAGAACCCCTCACTTCATAGCCAAGGAAAATGATACTTCCTCACTCCTAAGACTATGATGAACACCTGAGTCATTGTGGTACTCAAGGCGGGAGCTACTTCTCTTTCACTTCTGGAAGGAAGAGTACTGGAAAACCCTTTCCATTTGGTGTTCGAATGTGGACTCTCAGTGCAACCCGGTTGCATCCCTATGGTGCTCCTTTCCTTTGAACAACCATACCTCCCTATATAAGTTATTAGTCCAAATACTAGACATCGGTAGGATGACACCGTACTCTAGGTTGACTCCCCCATTTCTGACTTCTCATCACTGGTAATAACCCATAGGGACCTTCCCTTGATTTGTAGACTCTTCATTAGCCTGACTAACTTCTTAATGAGTCCAACTCACCTTGTAGAGTTTCCTTACCCTTGCAACCTACCTTAACTCACCACGACTTGGCATGAATCAGCACTTCTTTATGCTCCATGCTGTTATGCCCACACTACCCCTGGTAACTCGGCTTCAACATTAGAACCTTGTTGTCCCAACTTTCCTTAGCATCTTTTGTAACACTAATAACAAGCGTCTAACTTCCAATGCAACTCAACCATGGTTGATGGACACTGGACTTGGTTCACACCTCATGGTATGGCAGATGCACAATGGTTCACCCATGACAACTTCGGCTAGGTGTGCACTTAGGATGAGTCTTGGATGTAGCATCCACTAGACTCCTTATTCCAACTTGCACGATTGCTATGCCTTACCTGGATCACGCATTACCTTCCACGCACCGCACCAAACTTGTAACTCCAAGGGTGCACTTGGTTGCACTGCACTCTGATTGGCTTGAGTGCTCCTCAAGTGCACTATTCACTTCGAGCCCCTTACATCCTCCCCCACTTTAAAATAGGCAACATAACCAACGTGAGACCCATGCTTATTTGCTTCCTAATGAAGACTTATGCACCTATCTAAAGGGATCTTCAAATATTGAACTACTGCCATCATTGTCACTGAAGTGAAGCTTTTTTGCATGTCCTAGACACTACAACCTTTTTGCAAGGCCCGACCTTGACTAGCTCTTTGATTTGTTCCTTAGTGAACATTGCATCACTTAGGGATACACTTTACTCAAAACTTCCAACAATTGTTGGGTGACACGCTACTACAACTCAATTGTGCAGGTTTAGTACCTAGCCTCCGATGACCAAAATACCATCTACTAACTATTTCTCGGATTCACACCTTCAACTTTTGGCTTCACAACTTCTATCTACCACACCATCTTGTCCACCCATGATTCCCTAGTACCATAGCCTCCTGCGACTAGTATATCCTTCTGATCATGGCAATGTGGTGTGCCTGGCACCCACTCGACTTCTTGTAGTCTCACGCCTATCACATGCAAGCCAAGATGAAACAAAATTTGTCTGTCAATACATGTCTTGTTTCTGGTGATCCTTCAGTACTTCTATCATAATTTTTTCCACCATCCTTGGTGTATTTCTACAAACTCCCAAAGTCTCCTATGTGATGGATTTTACCAGTGTGGCACAACTCCATCAAACGGGTTCGACATAGCCAGGCTGAGTTGCCCAAGCGGAATTTCTCATGTAGAGCTTCTTTAAACTTGTCCCAAGGTGAATACATGCTTTATTTGCGGTAAACCTGAGCATTGGGCTCAGGATTGTCCTGTTAAGAAGAGCTTGAATGCATCCAAAGCCGAGCCCAAGAATGGAGAAGTTCACGAGATGGGAGTATTGAAGATGCTCACAGTGATTTAAAACAAAGGAGGTGGCTCATCTGTTGGAGTTGAGAAAGATCATGAGCTCTGCTATGTCAACATGTTCTTTGGGGCAAGAAAGATCATGGCAATGGTCGACATGGTCCCCTCTCATAATTACATTTCTGAAAAGAAAGAAAGATCTCTTGGGATGTCGATCCAGGCTGCTTTGTCGAGTTTCAAGGCTGTCAATACGGTTGCACAAAAATGTATTGGGAACATAAATAATGCTAAACTGCAAGTCGGACAATGGGTGGGCTTGACAAATCTGGTTGCAATAGTGATGGAAGATTTTGACTTTATACAAGGTCAAGAGTTCTTACGTAAGGCGAAGGTAGTGATCTTTCCTTACCTCAGAAGCTTGATGTTCTTGGATGGTGATTGAACTTGTCTAGTCAAGACCGTGAGGTCAGGTTCTGCATCGAAGGCCTTGTTGACCATGGGCTTTAACAAGGGCATGTGCAAGAAGGATTATTATGCATATCTGGTTGTGCTGATTGGAAATTAGGATGAGGATGAAGATCCCCAACACATGGATCCTGATGCAGTCACTAATGTGTTGAAAGAATTTGAGGATGTGATGTCAAACAAGCTTCCACCAGGTCTGCCCCCATGCCGAGCAGTTGATCATCTTATTGATATGGAAATCGGAGCCAGACCGCCTGTGAAATCCCTATATAGACTTTCTGGACCAGAAATGGTCGAGCTCAAGAAGCAACTAGCCAAGCTAGTCAGAGTAGGCTACATAAAGCCTTTGAGGTCTCCCTATGCTACTCCTACATTGTTTCAAAGAAAGAAGGATTCAACTATGCACTTGTGTGTTGACTTTTGAGCTCTAAACAAGCTCACGATAAAGAACAAGTACCCACTACCTTTAATTGCTAATTGTTTCAACCGTCTGGGTGGGGTGACCTATTTCATGAAGTTGGATCTGAAGTAGGGCTATTATCAAGTTCGGATCACTACTGGTGATGAGGAGAAGATGGAAATCATAATGAGGTATGGTTCCTTTGAGTTCTTGGTGATGTCATTCGGGCTTTGCAATGCCTCGGCCACCTTTTGTACATTGATGAATGATGTATTCAGAAATCTTCTAGACAAGTGGTTTGTAGTGTATTTAGATGACATAATAATATACAAAAAGACTTTGGAAGAGCACCATGTGCACTTAGCTGAGGTGTTTCAATTGTTGTGTGAAAACAATCTTTATGTAAAAAGGTCGAAGTGCTCATTCGCTCATAAAGAAGTACATTTTTTGGGTCATGTCATCAACGAAGGATTCATTAAGCTAGATCTAGATAAGATCTTGTCCATCAGAGATTGGGAGCCACTTCAGACAGTTCATGACGTCCACCAGTTCCTTGGGTTGGAAAACTACTATCACAAGTTTGTGAAGGGCTATTTAAAGATCGTCACGACTTTTACTGATCTGCTAAAGAAGGATCAGGCTTGGAAATGGATGGACAAACACCATGAGGCATTTGTGGAGCCGATTCTTGCGCTACTAGATTTTGGTAGCACCTTTGAGGTTCAGACGGACACTTCGGATTATGCGGTGGGAGGAGTCCTGATGCAGGTTGGTCACCCAGTTGCTTTTGAGTTGAGGAAGCTAAATGATAGGGAAAGGTGGTAGCTATCTCATGAGAAGGAGATGACTAGTATATGCACTGCCTTCGTGTGTGGCAGATCTATCTGCTTGGTGTCCCATTTACAGTGAAGACAAACAAGATAAGTTCTACGTATTTTAAGACTCAAGCAAAGCTCACCCTAAAGCAAGCTCAATGGTAGGAGTTCCTGGCCAAGTTTGACATGGACTTAGTCCATTACCCGGGTAACTAGAATGTAGATGCAGATGCACTTAGTTGGAAGGCTCAGTTGGCTGCTATTCAACAGGTGCAAGAAGGGAGCAATTTCGATTCTAGGATAGTTCTTTCAGATGAGATGCTCAGCAAGATCAAAGAAGGACTAGAGATGGACTCGTAGGCATGCCAAGTGGTCAACCAGGTAAAGTAGGGTAGAACGAGATGATTCCATTTAGAGAACGGAATTTTGATGTTATCCGGGAGTCGAGTTTATGTGCCTAAGTAGAAAGAGCTTAGGCAATATTTCATGAAAGAGTGTCACGACTCAGTTTTGGCCAAACACCTAGTTCAGAAAAGGACTATTGCTTTGCTGGAAAGAGGCTTCTTTTGGCCTAAGCTTATGGATGATGTTGAAGAGTTTGTGAGGACCTGCTTGATCTATCAACATGACAAAATAGTGTGTCGCCTACCTGGAGGGTTGTTGCAGCCCTTGTCAGTCTCGGTGTGTTCATGGGCCAGTCTCAGCATGGATTTCATCACTTAGTTGCCAAAATTAAATGAGCTCTCTAGTACCATTGTGGTTGTGGACCGATTCAGCAAGTATGGCACTTTCATTGCCTACTGATAGGGTTGTTCCACTGAGGATCTTGCAAGGTACTTCTTCTGTTAGGTGATCAAATACTGGGGTGTGTCGCTTAGCATCATATCTGACAGAGATCCAAAGTTTACAAGTCGCTTATGGAGCAAGTTGTTTAGATTAATGGGTATGAAGTTTTTGATGTTGACCTCGTACCATCCACAGACGAATGGTCAAACAGATCGGGTCAATGCGATCCTCAAGGATTATTTGAGACGGATGGTGCAGTAGATCACCCTTGCGGCACTGATCCAAGTGGATGTTGAGAGCTCCCAGAGGTAGCTCGGGCCAGTTAACCAGGTTACACCTCTTACACTATGCACCTATGTAATGCAATAGTATATCTAAATATGCATAGCTCAATGCAAAGGAAATTGAATACAGTAAAGTAAAAGACTTGCACAGGACCAAAAGCAAATTCTATTAACAACTTTGTCGCAGATTATTATAGAGAAAATAAAAACCATGAACTCGGGTCAAATTCAGTCAATAATGCCCAAGCTCGAGACCTTACAGCACCCAATGAATAACACTTCAGCCCTCCAGTCTCATCTGAAATCATCACGCTTATAAACTGAAACCTTTACCATCTAATGAGTTGCAAGCCTCACAATGATTCAACTTGGATACACAAATCCGGGATCAAGTCCCTCTAAGCTATGCTCAAAATACTGATCACCTACAGAACTCTATAATGCTAGATCAAATCAACTCTCTATCTATTTACATTAACCGAACCGAGCTCATTATATAGATTACAAGGCATAACCGAATAGCCACGCTACACTCAATTCGAGCTCAAGTCCAAGTTAACTCGCACCTCAGTTCAAAACTCTGATAACCAATCAGCCAACTCGCCACATTCAGTTACAAGCAACCAACTCAACTTGGTTGATACCCAACATAGCACATTACGCACCGTGCAGTAGTTTGTCTACAACCCGCCTGAACCAGATCCACATTGCTCGGTGCTCAGTCAGAGCCCAACTCGACCTCGATACCCTAACTCAAAGATTACTGCTACAACCCGAAAGATGAACTCTTGGGGAGCTCCAACACGAGCCCCACTCAGTGGTTTTAGCATTCAGTGCAACTCTCACTTAAGCTCCACATTGCATCGGAGTCGCTTTGCTACAAAGACTTAGATCGGTTCGCATACAAACTAACTCAGCTAGCTTGAGACACCTATCTTCGAAAATACTATTACATTTCCCCCCACTATTTCAAGCAATGTCCCGACGCCAATGCGACCTCCTTGATCACATGGGAGACTTCCCTTTGACTCATTCACTTTGAAGGTGGAGCAGAGCACCTATCCAGGTACTCCAACACACAATAAATCACATGCATTTTCAATCAATCTCATTCTCCTAAGTTGTCATTTCAACAAGTTGTTGCTTGCACAACTGAGACCCAACAACTTTAATCAAATCCTTGGAGATAGAAGATGATGGGACAAATTTGAAGGATTTTCTATTGTTTAGAGTTTGCATTTATGTTTTCTAGATTATTTTCTTTCAATATAATGTCTTATTGGTGTGTTAGTTTACATAGGTGCATAGTGTAAGAGGCATAACCTAGTTAACTAGCCTGAGTTGCCTCTAGGAGCTCTTGATGTCCACTTGGATCAGTGTCGCAAGGGTGATCCATTGCACCCTTGATAGTTGGTATCAGAGCAGCAGTAGGGAAGCCATAGGGAGAGGCTCAGGCAGGGGTACAGGATGCAGCAGCCATGGATATTGATGAGGAGGGGGATGAGGGAGATGAGGGAGATGACTCTGGCAGCCCTGATGACAGTAGTGATGATAGCAGTGGGGATGATGGAGGTGGTGGGGGTGGTGGGCAGAGATTTTTATTTGATGTACAATTCAGTATGAGGCCACAGACATCGAGAGTGGTGGATCAGCCAAGTACTTTGGCTCCACGGGTTATTATCAGGGCTCCCTCTCAGCTAGATGCTTTATAGGTAGAGGTTCAGACTCTTCAGAGTTAGTTAACATAGGTACAGGTGACAATCAGTTAGCTGCAGGCATAGATTGCACAACCACCACCTCCTAACCCACAGATAGCTCAACTTATGGTAGAGCGAGACGGCTTCCGAGAGAGATGTATACAGGTCGAGGGGGTAGCTAAGAGACTCCTTCGATCAGTCAAGAGCACCTCTATTAGGGAGGTTGTAGTAGAGGGATGTGAGACTGCTTGGGAGGCCGAGTATTATAGGATGAGATACTTTGAGGCAGTACCACCCGAGAGGATGATTGCCTTCACACAGTCAGGTACTTGGTCTCAGACCCATTCACGCAGTCATTTCAGTAGTGCTACTAGGAGTGTGGGTCAGCCAGCCAGATGAGAGATCAAAGCCTCATGGAGTAGAGATCCAACGAGACCTACTACCTCAGGAGATAGTAGCAGCCATGTGCCCCAGCCATATGCCCCTCAATGATGAGCATTTTGACACATTTATTCATTATATTTGATATATCTTATTGAAACATTTGATATCCTTGTACTTCTGGACATTTGTTTTGATGAGATTTATGAGATGTAGTGGTGATTTGATTATGCACATGTTATGGATGATTTATGATGTATGATTATGGATACATGTTTATTTCTATATGCTATGTCGTGTATGATGATGCAAATGATGGTATGAAAATCATGATGCTTTTATTTTATGTATATGATGATGTAATGATTATATGATGTAAAATGTTAATGATGAAATGATTTCTAACATGATAATTTTTCTTTATGCAAGATGTAATGATAAATGATTTTAATAATGTGAAAAAAATGATATGATGTAAACTAAATGAATGAGACCGAACAATGATGAAAAAATAATATGCAATGAAATGATGAAATGAAATGAATGTATAAATGAGATGATTATGAAGATGTAATATTTAATGAATGATATGGACATAACATGAATAATGATGTAGTATGATGATAATAATGATAATAATAGTAATTCGTGAACTAATGATAATGATGTAATAATATGATGTAATGGTTATGAAAATGATAACCTAAATGATGATGTGAAATAAATGAAATGGATGCAACCTTACTTTTAATGTATATGTATGTGATATGAATGTAAATATTGATGTTACGAAATGATATAATAATGAATGGTTAAAATAATGACCATGCATATGATATGTAATGATAGATAATGATCATGATGAACTAAATGAAAAGAAAAAATAATAATGATAATGAAACGATGATGATAACCTAAATGAGTGATGGTGAAATGGTATGTAATGAAATGCCACAAATGTCCAAATTTACTCAATCATTGGTTTGAAAAGATATATGAAAGTTTTACCAACCTTCAAAAATCTACCTTAAATAGCCTTCAAAATGCAAACCTAAATGAATCATGCAGTCCTAGAATGTAGTAATGGATCATTCTCCTGTTTTTCATTTCATATTGCACGTGATTTTCATCATCGAGTCTTTTCATATATTGAAAGTTAGTACAAGCATCAAAGGGTATGTTAGCACCAATGATGACTTGAGTACCGCTTTCATGATTTTTGATATAGCAATTTAATACAAACATCGAAGTATAATTGAACCAAGATGACCTAAGTATTGTTTGAATAAATAGACAAAAGTTGACCATTTTCCTTTGCAAATTCTGAAATGTCATCAATGATACGTTGTGGAGCATGTCCCATGAAAAATTTTCACAATACTAATGATTAGCTTACAGACAACAAGCCAAGAAAAATCATACTTCTTCCTTGTGATTCTAGTTCAATACATCATTGATCCACTCCAAAGATATGATGTCATCAAATATCAAAACAACAATTGCAACGTATGCTTTAAGTTTGTCATTCATTTTATTCAGATTAAGATCATCCAATTTGTTTCCATTTTTTGTCAAACAATTGTATAGACTCAGTTAAATTGGACAATTTTTTTGTTTTCGATATTTTGATTCTTGACACATGTTGCCAATTGCCTACTAGAAAAATCCAAAAAGAGAATTGCCCCTCCCCAGTGACCCTGTACTTTGACTCCTGTTCGACACAACTACTACTAAGGATAACCCTATTCATCAAGCCATGATGAGATCCTTGTCGTTTCAAGGAGATATTGTGATGCATCATATGAATGTGATGGCTAGGCATGTATGTGATGCCAATGAAAGATGGATATGTAGAATATATTCTAATAGATAAGAAAGCCAAACAAAATCTTAAACAATGCCTGTTTGTCAGGTTTTCACCATTTGTTTTTATTACACCTTTTTCCTGATTTTATGATTTTTTTGTTGTTACCAGGATGCCTATTCACTAGGTTTTCATCAAGGCAACGATTTTTTTCTTTCTCACTTTTTCTTTTTCTTTTTTGTATTTTTGCTTCTTCTTTTTTTGTGTGTATTTTTTCAGGACTTTTTATATTGTTTTTGATATTTTCAGGCATAAAACCTCTTCAGATGAATTTTTTTGGTTGGATCTTCAAACAGGTCCCCTTCTGATGTTGACAAATAATATACCCTCGATCCATATGCCACAATGATAACAAATGGGCCCAACCAATTAGGTTCGAACTTGCCTTTCTTTTCTCGATCTTGCTAATTACGAGGGTTTACTTTGAGAACCAAGTCACCCACTAGAAAATTTTGTGGTTTAACTCTATGATTGTAGCTGAGGGACATAACTTGTTGATATCCCTTAAAATGATTAATTGTAGTTTGACGTCGTTCATCAAGCAGTTCTAGCTCTTGTAACCTTGATACTTTGTAGTCTTCATCATTGATTAACCCCTTTAGTGATACTCGAAGTGAAGGAATCTCAACTTCTAGTGGTAGAATAGCTTCCACTCCATAGACCAAAGCATAGGGAGTAGCACCTGTTGGTGTGCGAATACTTGTTTTGTATGCCCATAATGTTGCATTTAATTGGACATGCCAATCACGACTTGCTTCATTTACTATTTTCTTTAAAATCTTCATAATTATTTTTTTGAAGCTTTAGCTTGACCATTCCCTTGCGGATAGTAAGGTGTAGAAAAATTGTGTTGGATGCAAAATCTTTCACATAGCTCATCAACATCCTGATTTTTAAAGGGTCTTCCATTGTCTGTGATAATGGAGTTGGGAATACCATATCGACATATGATATAGTTTAAAATGAATGAAGAGATTTGTTTGCCAGTAACAGTTGTTAGAGGAACAACTTCAATCCATTTAGTTAAATACTCAGTGGTTGTAATGATGAATTTATGTCCATTTGAAGATGATGGATGTATCTTGCCAACCAGATCCAATCCCCACTGAGAAAAAGGCCAGGTTGTGGTGAAGGGTTGTAATTCCTAAGCAGGAGCATGAATGAGATTCCCATGAATCTGACATTTTGCATATTTCTTCACAAAGATGAATGATTCCTTCTCCATGTTTGGCTAGTAGTAACCCAATCTCACAAGTTTCTTTGCTAAGGTTAATCCACTCGAGTGTGTCCCACAAATGTCACCATGAACCTCTTGTAAAGCTTCTTTTTTATTCATTGCATTCGAGAAATCTAAGGAGGGTACCATCCAGACCACGCCGGTATAAGATGTCAGCAATTAAGGTGTAATGGGAGGATTGACAGATGAAATTTCTTTTCTAATTTCTAGACAAATCTAAAGGTAAAGTAGTATCCTTTAGGTAAGTGTAAATTTGGCCATATAAGGGAGAATCAGAACTAGTTAAGTGGGAAATGATTTGAGTTTCTGGATTTTCATAAGCAGGAGAAAAAAATTGTTCCACCAGGAAATCATACCATGTTTGATTCTCTGACAACTGGAGTAGAGATGCTATTGTAGCCATTGCATCAGCTACTTTATTATCAATACACGGAATTTGTATGAGCTTGATATCAACAAAGTATTTCTTGAAATCATCCACCATCCCTTTGTAAGGTATCAACTTGTCATCCTTAGTGTGATATTCATCAATGATTTGTTTATAACAAGTTGTGAATCACCAAAAACTTGAAGTTCTGTGATTTTCCAGTCTACTATAATTCTCGTGCCAATTAATAGTGCCTCATACTTAGCTATGTTGTTTGTGCAAGGGAACATTAGCTGATAATATTTTGGAATTGTATGTCCTTGAGGTGTAATAAAAATAATCCCTACTCCTGAACCATGTTGAGTATAGGAACCATCAAAGTAGAGTGCCCATGACTTCTTAATTGTTGTTGTGAATACATCAACATCAGAAAAATCAATGTGTATAGGGTGTTCTACTGGCATTGGTGCTTTTGTTAACTGATCTACAATTACATGTCCATTTATAGCTTTGTGATCCACATAATGAATGTCAAACTCACTCAGGATCATGACCCATTTAGCCAACCTGCCAGTTAAGGTTGCCTTACTTAGAAGATATTTGAGTGGATCAATCTTAGCCACTAGCTTTATTGTATGCGCTATCATGTAATGTCATAAATTTTGAGAAGTGAACACTATCGCTAAGCAAGATTTTTCAACAAATGTGTAATTTACCTCATGACTTGTCAACATTTGATTGATGTAATAGATTACTCGCTCCTTTCCTGAGTTGTTACAATATGAGTGGTGCACCTTGCACTGGTGCAATCAATACTAGTGGATTCATGAGATACTACTTTATCTGATCAAACATTGCTTCACATTTGTCCTCCCATTTAAATGGAACATTCTTGTGTAAGAGATGAGTGAATGGTAAACTTTTATCCGCCAGTTGGGCAATGAATCTTTGAATGGATTGTAACTGTCCCTGTAAAGAGCGTAGTTGACTAATGTTCCTTGGTGGTGGCATATCAAGAATTTTCTTGTACCTTAGCTAGATCCACTTTAATTCCCTTTTCTGATACAATGTAACCTAGCAACTTTCCATATTTTACTCCAAAGACACATTTCTTTGGATTAAGTCTTACTTTGAAATGCTCCATTCTTTTGAAAATTTTAGATAAGATATCTATGTGTCCTTCTCTGGTGTTAGATTTGGAAAGGAGATCATCGACGTAATCCTCCATGAATGTATTCATCATATCATAAAAAATTATTGGCATTATACATTGGTATGTAGCTCCTGCGTTCTTCAACCCAAATGGCATTACGTTCCAGCAATAGGTACCCCAAGGACATGTGAACATTGTTTTATCCTGATCCTCTGGTGCAATCTTTATCTGTTTGTGTCCTAAAAATCCATCCATTAATGAGTACATTGCATGTCTAGTAATCAAATCAACAATCATATCTATGTTCGGTAGAGGGAAATAATCTTTAGGTCATGCCTTGTTCAAATCCCTGAAATCTCTACAAATTTTGATTCTTCCATCTGTCTTTGAAATACGTACAATATTGGAGATCCATTCTGCATAGTTGATAGACCGAATGAATCTGACATCTAAAAGCTTTTTCAACTCTTCTTTAACCAACAATGCAATATGTGGATGCATTTTTCTGAGTTTCTGTTTCACAGGTTTTTCCCCCGGCGTATAGATAGATGATGCATGATGAGATCTGGATCCAATCTAGGCATATCCGCATAGGACCATGCAAAACTGATTTGGTTATTCTTAATAAATTCTGTGAATCTTGGTATTTCCTCTTATGTTAGAGATGCGGCCAATTGCAAGACTTTGGGCTTTTCAGTAGTACCTATATTGAGTGCCTATGTTGGCTCGATTAGAATAGGAGACCTTTCTTGGTAATGTTTCAGGAGAGTGTCAAGTTTCCCATCCTCTAGTGCCTTTGAAAGGTTTTCACTATTGGATACGCTTTTTATTTTTCTCTTTTCTTGATCTAATACTTCCTTTGTTAGGTTTTCACCATTAGCTCTTTCTTTTATGTTATTTATTTCATAGCTAAGAAACTTGGCACTTTCCTGTTGAAAACTCTGATCTTGTGATTCCCTGGTGGAACTTGTTTCTAGATGGGATGAACAAAGAAAGTTTATGATGGTTTCATCATTATGAAAATTTGGGACATCAATAGGTGTGCTTTGTTCCCAATCAATGAGTTTGGGATGGACCAAAGGAAATGGATCATTAGGATGAGTAAGGTCACTAGCCATTAGAGTCATGATACTATTATTAACGTCGTTATGGGAGAAGTCTAGTATGGTATCCTCCCATGGATGATCTATCTCACTTTGAATCGAATCATTTTCACTTGAATCATGATCCCTTTATAGAACGTAATCAAGCGGAGGCCTTGAGCTTTCCCCTTGTAAGAATGCGGGTGTGAATTTGTGTATGGCATCCACCCTTTTCTCAGAGATGAACGTATCATCAGAGAATTCATCCCATTCATACTCATTGGATTCAGTGTCAAAATTATTTGCTTGAATTCTCAAGATTATTTCAGTTAACTCCTCTTTGGACATTCTTTGTACTACTTCTTCCTTTGTATCTTCACCATATCCTAACCCAGTCTTATCTTTTGGGTGCATTTTTTTCAGTTGGATAGGCTCAATGATACCCTCTTTTCTTTTACCGATAGGGCCATATCCTTCATAACCCATTTGTTGCATGATCGTATAACCTTTTCCATACTATTTTGTGGGTAACTTGATATGTTGTATTGATTCTTCTTCATCTTTATAGAGCCAATAAAGGATAGCTCTATCTTCCATTTCATTTTCTTTGATAAATACTCCATTAAACTTGGTGATGGGAACTGAAGCCGAGGCTAAAGCTAATGTAGCCTGTTGTATGGATGTTGATGGTTGACCATGGGATCTTGGAGATATGGGTAAATTAGAGAGAGATAAAGAATATTCTCCCACTCCATTATCTTTCAATTTTAGCTTAGCACCAAAATTACTTATCATTTCTTGTGCTTTCTCATTGTATTTGGAGGTAGAGATTACCAAAGCCTCTCTATTATGTGGGATGTGTGTTTCCTAAGTTTCTCTTAGATTAAAGAAAGTTTGACTACTAATGTGATCAGCAAGTATCGTTACTTCTTGTCCTTCATATGGAAACTTCAAGCATTGATGATAACTAGATGGAACAACTTGCATGTCATGGATCCATGGATGACCCAAGAGTATGTTATAGGATAGATCCTGATCTAGAACCTGACAAAAGGTATTCTTCACAATAGGTCCCATTCTGATTGGTAGCATGATGAGGCCTTTGGAATCTCTTTCCTCATCATCATATGCCTTGATTGTATTCCTTCATGGATCTATAGATTCTTCAGAATATCCCAAAGCAAGGACCAATTTAAAAGTACAAATATTTAATCTGGCTCCCCCATCTATTAGGACATGTCTAATTCGAGCTTTGTGAACCATAACCTCTACGTAGAGTGATGAATTATGTGGATGGGTTATGGATGAGCCATCCTTCTTAGTAAAGGATAAACATGCGGATGAGGAAAATTTTCCCACCATGGCTTGAAATTTATTGATATCCAAATCAAGAGAGACAGTTGTATCAACAAGTGCCTTTTCCAGAATGTCCTTATGCGCAGGCGATAACTTTAAGAGCTCCAAGATAGAAATTTGGGCTGATGTTTTTTGTAGTTGATCAACGAAATTGTATTGACTTAGAGGGGGAATTGTTTCTTTAGATTAGCATCCTTTGACAATTATTTTGGCTTGTCCCCTTGTCGTAGCATTGACCTCTCGATATTCTTGCTTACCTTTGATTCGGATAGCATTGATTTGTTGATTGTTAGTAAAAATATGATTGATAATGGTGTCGTGGACATAATTAAGATTCTTTCCCTTGACACCCAAAGATTCCCCCTTTTGATAATTAGGAAGAGGATCCTTAAATGCCTGATGGTCATCATTGACATTGTGTCCTTCACACCTATGATAATTATTTGTCTTATGACCTTTACAACTATGATAATCACAAAAGTGTGAGTCATTCCACGATGGTGGTTTAACCCGAGGTTCATAATCTCTTTGTGGTGGAAATGTAATAGATTTTTGATTCAATAATTCTTTGAGAATGGATTCCAAAGATTGGCCTAAGGGAGTAAAACTTAGTTGATTTGAAAAATATGAAGATCTGGGCGCATTTGAATTTTGATTATTGCCAAAATTGTTTCCACAATTATTAGTCACATTCCCTTGATTGGAAATATTACCTTGGGTACTAGAATTTCCAGTGTTATTGCTATTTTGGACACCTGATACATTAAGGATGGTAGGCTTCACATTCACATTATTAGCATCTACTACCCCATCATTCACAACATTTTTATTTGAACCCTCTTTATCAATTTTTAGAACTCCACGCTTAACCAAGGCACCTTCAATAGTAATCGCATTTTCAATCAATTTTTCAAATGATTGAGGACAGTGAAAGTTTAGTTTGTAACTCATCTCTTGATTTAGACTATCAATAAAGATCTCCATCTTTTCTATTTTAGGAACAGGACAGGAGTATCTAGCAAATACCCTTCTCCACCTTTGTAAAAAAGTGGTGAAAGATTCCCCTACCTTTTGTTTCACCTTACAAAGATCAAGCATGGTTATCTAGTGTTGGATGTTATAGGAGTATTGTGATATAAATTTATTTATCAACTCCTAAAATGTTTTGACGGGGGGAGTGATATTTGAAAGCCACTCCATGGATTTTCCACCCAAACTTCATGGAAACAATCACATTAAGTAGGTATCTTCATGAGCGAATTCTAAGCTCATATTTCAAAAATCCCTCACATGCTCAATGGGGTCAATTTTCCCATTATACCTATCAAATTTAGGGGTTTCGCAATGTTTTGGAAAAGGAATCATTTGAAGACTCCTGTCAAGTGGATAAGGGCATATATCATCCAAAACATACTTCTTTGTTGTACCCCCTTGGATTTCTTTCATTTGAATTTGTAATGCTTTTAACTATAGAGTAAGGGCATTAACATCATTAAGAGGGGCTTCAGGATTTTCTTTAATCCCTTCCCTATCAAAATCGGCAGGTAACTTAGCTCCTTGATTAGCTAATGAAATGAAATATATTTCCTTGTTTTGTTCTAAAATCCTTTCCATAAGAGTATGGAATTGGGGATCCTGCTCTGCTTCTTGGATTTTTTCTTCCATTATCTCTTCAGTATGAAATGGATTCTCTTCCCTATCACTATTATCACCCTTTTTTTTACTATACTTTCTCTTTCATCTTTTTCTATGTGCTTTCGACATCTCGTGACAACAGGCATAAGCTTTGCTAAATTTCTACTAACTTTGATCAAAGAAATGAAATAGTGCAATTTTGATGGATATGAAAGTCAGGATAGAATGAAGATTCTATGAATTATGAGATTTCTAATCTTTAGCTCATGATTCCCTGATTGAAAGGATGAAAATCCTATTTTCAGGAATTAAACCAAAGATCAAAATAAAGATGATCTTTACACTTTGTGAATTTTGATCGTAGCTTCGTAAAAAGATGGATTTGTGATAAAATCCTAATGTGCTTGAGTTCTCTATTGTAGAAATTGATTAGGATGAGTAGAGTATACAATTGCAGGTTGGGGAATATAAGAAGAATGAATATGCTAATTGTGGTTGTACCTTTGAGAAAGGGCTCTTCTTTGAAATAAGACTCGTGAGCATAAAGGTTCTACAGCATAATCGTCAGTGAAACCTCTAACAAAGTCATGATATTGATGAATAAAGGTCATCTGTTCAAGCAAGACCTTTCAACTTTGGTATAAAAATTTCCTCTTTTTCAATAACTTCTTATAACTGAGAGATTTCTTTGGCTTCTTAATCTTCCTCTCTAGGGATTTTTTGGCAAAATATGCAAACTTCCAAACCCTGAGCATAGAAAAAGACTAAACTAAGATGACCAATTTTCTGAATGTCAAAAAATTACCTAGGCTCGGAACATAGATGTGTCAAAATAGAGCACAAATGCGCTAAAACAAAGCACAGATGCACCGAAATAGAGCACTCATGCACTGAAATAGAGCACAAATGCACTAAAACAAAGCATAGATGCGCCGAAATTGAGCACAAATGCAATGAAACTGAGCATAGATGCACCGAAACAGAGCATAGATGCACCGAAACATAGCACAGATGCGCTGAAATAGAGCACAGATGCACTAAACTAACCAATTATTTCTCTGAGATGGACATTTTTTCACAGTTTGATATTTTCGGATGATCTTAATCTAATTTAAATGTGAAAAACACAGCATAGAGTAGCAGATAGTCATTTTTCCAATCCTAAAATCTAAACAAAGAGTGTATGTTCTTGAGATTTCCATAGGTTTTTCACAAGATATGCAATTCAAACAAACTCACTCTTAGTTGTCAAATAGGTCATCATAGGAATCATAGCCCACAGTTTAAAATCGCATCGACTCACACAACTGTGTCACCCCCTAGAGGGCGCCCGTGTTTTTGTCTTTTCCAGGTGCGTACTCAAGGTTAGATTTCTTGATCCCTTGAGCAAACAATCTGTGGCGATTATATCGTGAGTGTCTTGGGGGAAGATTCTTCCCACCCCTTGCACCATGATTAAAATGATGTTTGGATACTGACACAGCTGGCTTTCTACACTATGGTTTGTAGTAAAGGTTTTCGTTCGATGTCGCAATCGATAAACTCCCTCAGAAAATCTCCCAATCTTTAGAACAAATATTTTGGGGATGGTTATCTTGCTCACTTCTGTTGAATATGGGTTTCCAAAAAATTCACTTTTGATTATAGTGGGTTGGAAAACCTGGCTTTGGTTGTTCCCATAGGGTGAGTACTTTTTCCCACTATGGCATGCCTTCTAAAGGATTTAATAAAACATGAAATGCATAAAATGAAAAAGGTAAGTCTGGTGTTTTGGTCACCCAGTAAAGGGGAGAGCATTAACCTATTACCCAGCAATCACAACAAAAAAGTGGTTGATTTTTAAGTCCAAATGATGATTTTCTACACTAATTGAAGTGTTGCTTCACAACAAACATTGGATTCATTTTAACCAACATGGAATAAAGTTCGATGACTATCCTAGGATTGATAAATTCTAGATTTTAAATTTCTATCCTAGGATTGCTTCATTTTACTTTTAAACCGAATTGAAAAAATTTGTCTGCAGATGGAAACGAAATCAGAATTGGCTTTTACAACCCCTGTATGTGCTAAAACAGGCCACCAATGCGCCAAAATAGTTAACAAATGCGCTAAATGATCAAGAAGGGATGCGCTAAAAAAGGTTGTCTATGTGCCAAAACAGTTAACAAATGTACTAAATGATCAAGAAGGGATGCGTGAAAATAGGTCATCTATCCGCCAAAACAGTCCATGGATGCGTTGAAGCAGTCCATGGATGCGCTGAAATAGTTTGGGGATGTGCTGAAATAGTCAGGAGATGCGCTAAAAAGAGGCTCATCGCTAAAGCGCAACTCCAATCCGTCACCTATCAGAAAAATTTGTAATAAAAAGATTAAAAACGGGGGGAGGCCCCACGATGGGTGCCAAAAATGTGTTGTTAGAAATGTGGACTAATTATAAAGTAAACTAACAGACCAATAAGATATTATATTGAAAGAAATTAATCTAGAAAACATAAATGCAAACTCTAAACAATAGTAGCTCCTTCAAAATCATCTCATTATCTTCTATCTCCATGTATTTGATTAAAGTTGTTGGCTCTCAGTTGTGCAAGTAGCAGCTTGTTGAAATGATAACTTAGGAGAATGAGATTGATTGAAAATGTATGTGTATTGTTAATGATTTAAACTATGAACTTGAAATGCTATGATATTGCTAAAATGTTGATATGTTGATTCGAATGCAACTATAGTAACTCTGTATGAAATCTAGGATCATATCTACTTACGAGAAGGTTGTATTTATAGATTTTTCGAAGGCAAGAATCTAGTTGGCAGAGATTGACAGTTGAGATTCAAACTTGTCAGGATGGATGGTGAAAGATTAAGAAGTTGAGAGAAAGGTAGAAGGTTGAGAGGAAATTGGAAGAATGTTTTCAACCCACAAAACCATCCTCATTCAAAAATGGAGACAAACATGGCATTTATCTCCTCATTTATGAAAATTGATTGAAAGTTGAGGATAATGCTAATTAAATAAATAAATTTATTTAATTATGTGTGACATGTGCAAATGGAAGTTTCCAAAATTAAATAAATAATATTTAATTATGTGTGAGAAGTGAAAAAGAAAGGTAATTAAATATTTTACTATATTTAATTAAGTGGGGTGAAAAAGATATTTAAATATGAGATGAAATCAAAATATTCAATTGTTTTGAATTTAAATATTCAAACTTTAGAAACGAAATGATAATTAAATAAATAAATTATAAAATTTATTTAACTTAATTAAGAGGAAAGTAGCAATAATTAAATAAACTTATTTAATTAATTAAACTAGAAGAATTGGAAAAATGAACAATATAAATAAATAATTAAATTTATTTATATGTAGATGACTTTAGAATATTAATTAAATAATTCATATTTAATTAATTAACAGATTTGAATAACTATGACCATTTTTAGATGTGTACACTAATAGAAACAACAAAAATTTTGCAAATATGAGAAGGGTTAGACACTATGTACCAGTCACCAAAATATAGTTTTAGGAGGCAAACTTGGACTCATTTTCCCAAGGGTGAATGGGTCTTTGCTCAGGGATTCGAAACAACTTTTGGGAGCCTCTAATGTCAATCTATAGCTTTTGTTTGATCCTAGTTTTAGTGTCAGAAAGTCAAAAATCAAATCTATAGGTGAGTTTCTGTGATTTGACAACTTTGACAACTTTTGCAATCTTGCTCTTCAAGAGATCTTCAATCCTTCTTCAACTGAAGATCTGCAACACAAAAATAAGAGGGAAAATTTCTTTTTTTTTGGTGAATGAGGTTTACCTTGGTCAAAACCTGTGTGGGTAATTAAACCTTGAATTGAAATAATGAAATATGAAAGGAATGATGAATGAACAATGTTATGTCGCAACTCACCAAACCTTTGAATAAACCTTTGGAAGTCTAAAATATTTATCTTGATCTTGTATGAAATGGCTTCAATGGATGTGGATCTTGATGCTTGATATATGACTTGAATGCTTGCTTGAATCTTTGAAACCTAAATCACAATGTTAGCTCCAAAAACATGCATGATGTTTAAGACTTTGATATGATGCTTGAGATCTTGATTGTTGCAATAAATCATTGATAAATCTACTTTTGAATGCCCTTGATCATAAAATTTTCTATACTTTTTCTCACTTGAATTTTCTAGATGTCTTAGGATTTGAATTTGATAAAAAGAGCTTGTATTTATAGGTATGTATCCTTAATTTCCCAAAAATTAAACATCAAAATTTGAATTTAGAGACATTAAAATACTACCAAAAACATAATTTAAATTTTGGTTCAAAGGCCTAGGGAGGACCTATTCACCCATGGGTGAATGGGTCCTAGGAACCTATTCCTAGAACACACATTGCTCAAGGTAAAGTGTTATGTGTTGGAATTAATTATTGTCGGGTTTCCCCTTCAGAAAATATAATTTATTAGGATTGTAGATGCAAAATAGGGATTATTAAGGCATAATTAAGTCCATTTTAATTAAGAGGGCCCAAAAAAAGTATGAAAATATAAAGGAGTACATTTTCCTACATTAACTTTAGCCCCCACTTTAGTGAGAGGATTAGCACAAGTGCAAACTCACACTAAAGTAGATAAATATGCACCAAGAGGGGGTCCAAGTGTACAAGTGTTAGTGAGATAGGATGACAAAGATCAAGGAGGTGGCGAAGTCCCCGGGATCAAGATCCCATGGAAAACTAACATAAGCACAAAGTAACACACACAAGATGTATGATATGAAGCAATAGGACAAGATACACAAATATACAATGTCAAAGACTAAAAGAAAATTAAAAATTAAAAGGGTTGGATCAAGCCTCAACTATTTGTCCAATTCAATGTGGATCAAGCCTTAGTTGTTTGTCCAAAAAAATTTACAAGTGAAACCTCTTGTCCACTATGCAAACCAAATGTGCTCACACGGGCTAGTCAAATTCGTTGTCCACTAGGTGAGCCCTCAGAAAGTGGCCAATGAGAGAGTCTTATTAGGCTTCCATTGAACTAACCATACCAAATTTATACCTCTTGAAAACTTTGATAAGGCACCACATAATATGAACTTCAAGCTTCATAAGGCTTAGCAAGATGCATTATGCTAAGCACTTATGAATAAACATGGCCCTAATGGAAATAAAGGTGTATTATGCTTGGTGGCCATGAAAAAGGTTGTAACTTCAAGCTTCATAAGGCTAGCATATGCTAAGAACTCGTGAACAAACATGAAAATAATATATTCAAAGGGGTTTTTTATTACTTCATGAAAGGTCTCCTCTTAGGGAACATTGTGCCTAATGTCTCCAAGAGAGGACAAGTTGAAGATAAAATATTCACAACTTAGGGAATGCAATGAGTAGAATCACCACTAAGAGGAATGTCATATGCTCATAAAGGTCACAATCTTGAAAGACATCAAACCCAATGAAACCACCAAGAAGAAGAAACATTGCATGAAGTAAGAAGAATGCACTATGAAACATGAATTATAGTCAAAAATTCCAAAATGATAATGCCAATGTATGCCCCCACTTTAAAGAAACTACTAAACACCATATTACGAGCAATTACTTTAAAGTAGAAAATGATAGATGCTAAACAACAAAGAAGACATGAGAGCTTATTTGGGAAGCCCAATGCCAAGCATATATTTCCAAATGAAGCTATGTCATGAAAAGTGGTTGCCCCCAAATAAAATCCCAAAATATAAGGGATCCATGAATTTGGGGTCAACCTATGTCTTTGCTACAATGTTATTATAGAGCTTAGAAATGTTATCATCCCCCAAATACTCGTAGAACTGGAAGAATGACACATAGAGATTGAAACAAAAAAGAAAAACTTTTGGGTCAATATGGAAGAGACTTAAGTGTTACAACACTTTGCATCATCCCCAAAAGGAAAACACAAGACAAATTAAAGATAAAGGTTAATGACATATAGAATAATGTAGGTACAAATAGATGAATGAACATAAAGACATATCAAAAATAATGATGCAGGGGATCACATGACACACATGTAATCACACAAAGAGAACATGAAAATAAGACAAATAAAAAGACTATTAAAGCACATGCGAGTCAACCTAAAACAAGTCGTTCACATCCCAATCTTGTTCATCATATGTAGAAGGTAGATAAATAGCCAAAGGGACAACAACAAGTGTTGTACTAAGAACGTCACCAGGCTCAACATGTGGTGACTCACCCATTTTAGGAGGATCATCACGATTGTTATCATTTAAGCTCATGGAAGAATAAAACAATAAATTTAGCTCATTATGCACTTCATCAATTTTAGCAGTCTCATAATCATCATCCAATTTTATCACAACAGAAGGTCTAATGATAATATACATGGAAGGTGCTTGTTCTTGTTGTGACAAAGATTTAGGATTATCTTGTTTCAGCAAAGGTGGAGAATCATCATGCTTTTCTTGTGTTGTTGTTTGATTTTTAGTTGTTGGTTCATGTTATTCTTGTATCAGACAAGCAATAGCACAACATCTATGCATACGCTCTCTAGCATTTCAGTTTTTTTTTTTTTTGGTTTTCATGTTGCAATTATGTAGGATCGGGTTTATCAACCATATGTTTCTTTTCTTCCCGCAAGGGATGAATGGAAGGAACCATGGGAGGTTGTTCAACCACTTTCTCTTTAACTTTATAAACTTGTTTGATTTTAAGAGGCACACCGAGACTTATTTGGTTATCTCATGGTCTCTTAAAGGAAATAAATGAAGGATTTTCTATGGTTGTGTCTTGGTTACTTGGAAGGGCTTTTGGTTCAATCATGGTTTCATCAATTATAGGAGGCTCAATCATGGGTTGAATCATATTTCTAAGGGATAATTATTCTATGTGCTTTGTCTTAAAATTTTGATAAGATTTGAAAAAGAAGTCCTCATGAGGCCTAATAGGTTCCATAGGTTCAGGCCAAAAGAAATCCAATTAGAAATTTCTATGGGAAGATAGAGGATTAAAGCCACTATGATGCATATTAAATATTTCTTTTCCAAATGGAAACTTTAAGAATCTATGCACTACCGATAGGATGAATTTCATGGAGTGAAGTTGTGGGTAGCCTAACTTCACACAAAATTGATCTGACATTGGGATGATGGAGAATGAGACATTCAATATTTTTAGTCCAATTTGTAAAGGAAGAGTTATCAAACCTATCATAGGGAAATAAAAACCATTATGTGTTTTGATCCATGCTTTCAGTTGTTCATAAGTATCTTGATAAAGTTCATGCACAAATAAGAATTCTTCAGTTATCACATTCTCTACATAGATGGGATCAATTAGTATCCCACTAGTAGGCTTGTCATTGATTCTTCTAGCTATGTAAAGAGGACCATCGGGTGCATGTTTACGTATGTAGTTTTGTGAGAAGCAATGTCAAGGGACATATTAGTTAGGCCCTTACAAGGTTTAACTTCAATGAAATAGATCATAGGGTTTATAGGATACTTTTCATGTGATGATCAATGATGTAAGCGAGGCTACACAAAATTTATATTCCTTGTTCATATTGAAGAATTTTCCTCATGTTATTTATGAAAGGAATCATAGTACCAATAATATATTCAGAACTCACCAAGTTTTGCAATTTTCCTAATTCTTCGTCTATTTTTCTTAAGTTCTCTTGAGGGACATTAGCAACCATTGATTCAAAATTAGTAACATTATTTGTTGGTAAGGAGATCATAAGAAATGAAGTGTCAAGGGTATGATCCATAGTGGGTTGACTAGTGTTAACACTATGAGTGAAAGAGTTAGAAAACCCAAGATCCACAGCGAGTGATGCATCACGGGATGACATGAGTCTCGAACTACATCTCATGATAGAATTGACAATAGGACACCAGGTTGTGAATCTCATAAAATGTTCACAAACCTAAGGAGCACCCAAAATTGAAAATAGGAAAGAAACAATCAACAATAGGAAATGTAATGCAAATATGTAAAAGGAGATAGCAATTTCTAGATTTTAAACAAGATAAAAAAATTATTATACTATGTAAAAACCTGAAAAAAATTATGTTTTTAAGTCCAATTTTGATTTTTGAAATGCACTTGAATTGATCAATTATATGAATAATTGCATAAAATAAAAATAAAAATTGGAAACTGAAATAGAGACTTGAATACAAAAACAAAAATGTAAATAAAGGGTTTTTAGTGCCCAAAAATTTAGAATGAAGCTTGATCAGGGATTTGTTCACCCTTGGGTGAATGGGTCTTGTGTCAGGGTTTTGAAAAATTGAATTATGAGTGAATGTTTATGTTTTTAGATTCTAGTTGCAAGCAGTTAGTTACAGTTTCAGATTTTTGGAAAATTGGATCTAAATACAAGTGTAAAATGATGTTAAATGACAAGAAAAAAGACGTAATTTGAGATGCAATTTTGATTCAATTTTTTTATTTGACTAATCATGCAATGTTATGTAAACACTCTGCAAAAATGGTGAATTTTTTAAGTTTTCCAAATTTTAAAGAATGCAAAAATGCAACCCTAAAACCCTAAATGAGATGCAAACTGATGCAAGTTAACAGCCCTAAATGAGATGAAAGTCAATGCAAAGTAATGAAAATCCTGGATATAGGGTTTGAATTCACTCCAAATTCAGAAATTTTATAGTGCAAGATTGTCAGGTTCACTAGAATGAAACATAGAAAAATAGGTTAGGTGAATGTGTGTTGTTTTGATGTAATGAAAGGGGGGTTCACCAAATATAGACCTATTTTCCTATTTTCATTAGGAAATGATATCCACACGAAGAATTTATTTACAACCCTTAAGTGAGTCAACTCAATGAGGGAATCTATTGATTTCCTTATGATTGAGGATGGGGGTATTAGCCTGAATAGAAATTTTGGGAGAAAAACTGAAAATAGAAAATCCACTCAATTATGCTCATTGAAACTTGAAACATCAATTTAAAACTCAATAATAACATAAACAAAAAAAAATTGCAGATCTATGAAGGGTTAGACATTGTGTACCAATCACCAAAATGTAGTTTTGGGAGGAAATTTGGGATTCATTCACCCATGGGTGAATGGGCCTTTTCTCATGGATTTCAAATAACTTTTGAGAGCCTCTGATATCAATCTGTAGCTTCTTTTTATCTGATTTTCAGTGTCGAAAAGTCAGAAATCATATCTATAGGTGAGTTTCCATGATTTGATGACAACTTTTTCAATATTTCTCTTCAATCCTTCTTCAACCTAAGATATACAACACAAACATAAGAGGCAAAATTGTTTATTTTTGGTGAATGGGGGATTGCCTTGGTCAAACCCCGTTTGGGTAATTAAACCTTGAATTGAAATAATGAAATATGAAAGGAATGATAAATGAAGAATTCTATGTTGCAACTCACCAAACCTTTGGAAGTATACAATATTTATCTTGATCTTGCATGAAATGTCTTCAAAGGATGTGGATCTTGATGCTTGATGTATGAATTGAATGCTTGTTTGAATCTTTAAAATCTACATCATAATGTTAGCTCCAAAAACATGCATGATGATTAAGACTTTGACATGATGCTTGAGATTTTGATTGCTGCAATAAGTCACTAATAAATATGCTCTTGAATGCCCTTGATCATAAACTTTTCTATAATTTTTCTCACTTGAGTTTTATATATGTCTTAGGATTTTAATTTGATAAAAAGACCTTGTATTTATAGGTATGTATCCTTAATTTCTCAAAAATAAAACATTACAAACCAACATAAAATATTGAATTTAGAGACACTAAAATACTACCAAAAACATAATTTAAAGTTAGGTTCAAAGGCCTAGGGAGGACCCATTCACCCATGGGTGTATGGGTCCCAAGCACTTATTCCTAGAACACACATTGCTCAATGTAAAGTGTTATGTGTTGGAATTAATATTATTAGGTTTCCCCTTTGAAAAATGTAATTTATTAGGCTTGTAAATGAAGAATAGGACTTATTAAGGCATAATTAAGTCCATTTTAATTAAGAGGCCACAAACAAAGTGTGAAAATTTAAATGATTACTTTTTCCTACACTACACTTACCCCCCCCCCCCTTTCTTATGTGTTTTTGTGCTCCTAGACCACTCTACTTGTTTCCTTTTCTTCTTACTATCAATACCTTTGATCTTACCATGAGCAATCACAGCTAGTTCAGACTCAGAGGTAGAGTACAAAGGATTGAAGCAATTGAGTATGGGGGTTTCAACAACATTGTTTGGAATGTTTGATAAAGCCTTTGGATGGTCAGTGTTTAAAAGTGAAATTTCATTTGGAGTGGCATGTTTCTTTTTTTTTGGCATCATCATCATGGGACTTAATGGTATCCAATGCTTTTTGGTCATTTTTAGGGTAAGACTTATCCATGGAGGCTTCACTAGAAGTAACCCTCTTATTTTTATCTCTAAAGGGAATAACCATCTCTTGATCAAGTTTATCATGAGATCTTACCATTTCCAATTCATCTTTGAATAGGGGGTCAAATAAGGAGATTGAAGTATTCTTACCCTTTCCAGTCCCCAAATTCAAAGAATGGAGGGCCAAATTATTAGCTTCAACTAGGGTGTTGATATTGTTAGATACCTTAGAAACATTATCAATATCAATATTATTACACTTATCTTCAAAATTATTTGAGCTCACTTGATTCTCAGGCTCAACTACCACCTCCATATTGTGATCAAACATGTTCAAGAGGGGTCTTATCATATCAAAAAGTGTTAATTTTAGAATTATCACCAGATTGTTGTTTTTTATTCTCGTTACTAAAGAAAGCATCTTTACTAACAACAATTTTAGGACAATCTTTTCTCAAGTGTCCATTCATTTTATAGAGGAAATAAGAATTTAAAGAACCCAATAGTTCTAATTCACATTAAATCACTTTAGAATCAAATTGAATATAAATCATTTATGGAATAACAACATAAGGAAGCAAAGAAATTAATGCTCTAGAATTCAAATGAGGTAAAGTAACTCTTGAGTCCTCCACTTGTAATATATTTCCAAGTGGTTTAAGTAGATTGGGGATAAATTTCCATAGTTGGGGAGGGATATTTCTTATCTCCATCCACCTAGGAGTGGACTTAGAAACAATTTCCTCTCCTTTCTCTTATGGGAACCAGGAAATGGCCTTAAACAATAATTGACTAGGTTCCAAAATTATTTTTTGAGAACCGTATCCTACATACTACTGTTGAATGAACAAGAAAATTGAGAGAGGGTGAATTAGTTGTAGCAAATTAAAACATCAAAACCCTCAACAATAAACAGATACACATGCATTCATTAAACCCTTATTCTATCAAAGTGATTAATCATGAAATTGAAATAATAGAAATTGAAATAACAACACCATACACAAGAGAACACCATATTTACATGGAAAACTCAATGAGGGAAAAACCACAGTGAAAATTATCTCACAATATAAGTAATTGAAAAACCGATACAAGGGCTCACTACTAGAGTATGACACGTTGTCCAAAAAGGATCACATCCAAGGCTCACTACTACAGATAGAAACACAAGAAGATAGAAGAAAAAATTTACACATTGACCAAATTCTCAATGTAACAAGGAATCCACCACAAATTCTCCAACACTTTCATAGCCTTGCATGAAAGATTGCGGAAACCTTTAGCTCACTGCATTCAAGAATCCAACACTTTGAAATTAGCACTACTCTACTCAAATTTGCATCTATATTTCTATAATTTGCATCACATTCATCACTCAAATTGATTTTGCATCTATCTTGACTCTCTCTTGCATCTTAAAAAAACACCACTCCTATTTATATTATCCTCAATCTTTAAAACCTTCTCCAAGGCTAACAACTATCTGTTACAATTAAAATTTCAAATTAGTTTGGTACCTAAACATTCTCGCGGTGGATATGAATGAAGGAATCCCACATAAATCCTTAGTTACGACCTAGATTTATCTTAACACACCTCAACACACTTTCATAAACTTTGCATATAGTGCTAACACAAGGTCGACCAATACTCTTGCTAAACACCATGAAACATTAAGTACACACTTCCTTAAATTAATCCAAAACTTTCAGACAATAAGATTTACTTGAACAAAATCTAGAATAATCCTTTAAGCACTTGAGATTCAAAAAATACTTCATCCAAACTCGCATCATAGAAATACTTCAACCCAGAACATTTGGTTATCCTTATTCGCACACTAATGCATGAAACACAAATTGTACTATACCAAATCAAATGAAAACTTGAATTCTAAAAGATACAAACATTATAATAAAATTCCCATATCCGCACAAGCTAAATCCACACTATGGAGAAATGCGAAGAAAATACATTTATCCTAGACCACAAAAAACATCATTAAAAAATCGGTTCACACACTAGTGAAAATATCTCACTTTTCTCAACAATCCAAAAATTATTTTGGATATAGCAACTACTAACAACCAAGATCAACACATTAGATTTGTACGAGCATAGCATCAATATAGAAGAAACATAGATCACATCCCAGAGCACATTTTGAACACTTTCACAACACTATTTTCTTTGTTTATTATATTTTCTCAAAAGCACCTAGAAACCAAGTACCAGAGACATCATCTCAACACATTAATTCATTTCGATACAACTCTAGATGTTGAAACATAAAGATAGCTCCATATACTCACAACACTTCCTCAACATCTCAACTATACAAGCACAACCTACAATAACCTATTTTCCTCATTTTCACAATTTTCTCAATATCCTCGACATCTTCATCAAGAAACAAAATTCCTTAACATATAGTTGACATCAATGAAAACACTAGCCTATTGACATCCTATTGACATCAATGAAAAAACCTTCATACTTGCAACAATCTCCCCCTTTGTCATTGATGGAAACGCATGATGTGAGAAACCATCAAATACAACACAACAACTCTAAACACACTTCCTTATGATTTTCTTTATTTTCTCTTCCCCTGAGTACATAAATTTTTTCACATGATTCTTTCTCCCCCTTGGACATCAATGGAAAAGGATAAAATGTTTTGCATTTTTCTCCCCCTTTGACACTGAACCAAGATACTTGCTTTGAATACCACCCCTTTGGAGTACACCGAATCAAATCAATAACCATACAGCAATGACAACATTCCTTACTGCACTAATGACACTACATGACACTAACTACTCCCCTTGAGAGGTAGCCACTATCATCATTCCAGAAAAGATATCAATCCATAGATCCACTAGACTGATGCATCTCCATATGCATCTAGTTTAAAGGAGGGGGTAGTAACTCCCAACTTCTCCCGAAGATACTCAAAATTATCCTTAGGAAGACCCTTAATAAATATGTTAGATATCTAATCCTTTTTAGGTACATATTCAAGCTTCACCTCATTCTCCATGACCTTCTTTATCATAAAGTGATACCTAATTGATATATTCTTTGTCCTTGAATGCATCACTAGATTCTTTGAAATGTTAATTTCACTTGTATTATCACAAAAGATAGATATAGGCTCATCATACACTACTTTGATATCCTTCAATGTCTATCTCATCCACAAAAATTGTGCACAAAAAAATGCTACTGCAATATACTCAGCCTTTACAATAGATAAAGAAACTAAATCTTGATTTTAACTTACCATGACATCAATCTACATCCAAGAAAGAATGCACCACCACTCGTACTTTTCTTGTCATCAACACAACTAGCCCAATCTACATTTGTATAAAAACTCAATATGAAATTAGTATCCTTAGGATACCATAAGCCATAATCTGAAGTGCCTCTTAAATATCTGAATATCCTCTTCACTGTTGCCAATCATAGATCTATGTTTTCTCTAATCAACCTTAGGTGAATCATCATCTTTGTTCAATTTACAACTAGTCACCATAGGATTGCATACCGGTTTGGAGTCTTCCATTCCAAAAAATTCTTCAACACCTGTTTGACATACTTTGACTGTGAAATAAAAATACCTTTATCTGTTTGATTGATTTGTATCCAAAGGAAGAAATTAATCCCCAAAGATTGACATCTCAAACTCTTTCTGCATCTCTTCAACAAATTTCTTACAAATAGCTTCATTTCCTCCAAAGATAATATCATTCACATACACAACTACTATCAAGATTTTCTCTTCCTCAATTTTGAATTAAAGATTACTATCTACGGTGCCTTTACTGAATCATTGTTGTATCAAATATTTTTTCAATCTTGCATACCAAACTCTGGGAGCTTGCTTCAATCCATATAATTCCTTCTTCATTTTGCACATCATATTTGGTTGATCTGACAACTGAAATTATTTTGGTTGTTCCAATTTACTATTCAGAAAAGCACACTTCACATCCCTCTGATAAACTTTAAAGTCCTTATATGTTGCAAATGCTAAAAAATATTCTGATAGCTTCCATCCTAGCCACCAAAAAAAAAATCCTCAAAATCTATTCCTTCCACTTATGAGTAACCCTTACACACAAGTCTTTCCTTATTTATTAACACTTTTCCATTCTCATTCAACTTTTTTCTAAATACCCACTTAGTTCCAATTATTTTCTTGTTTGTCGATCTAAGAACCAATTCCCAAGTCTATTATTTTTCAATCTACATAAGTTCTTCTTCCATTGCCTTCATCCAATGTTCATATTTGCATGCCTCACTCACTATTTTAGGTTTAACTTTAGAAAGAAAACACAAATTTACCTCAGCTTGAACAATTGTGCTTCTTGTCAATACTCCTTTCCTCTTGTCTCCAATGATTTGTTCTTTGGGATAATTCTTGTGCACATACTTAAAGGTCTTAGGGGTCTTCTCTAGAGCTTCTTCCTCTTCATTTTTCACTTCTTTTTCTTCAACTTTTTCTTCTTCTTCTTCTCTGCAATCAAGTTCATCTGATACATATCCATCCACTACAATTGAATTATACAGATTTCATCAACCTTAGCATTTTCATTTTCAACAATATTTCTCAACTTTTTGATGTAGCATCTATAAGCTTTTCTTATAGTAGAATATCCAAGGAAGATACCTTCATCAAACCTTGCATCAAACTTTCCTAAGTTTTCTTCATCAATTTTGATATCTAGCACTTGCTTCCAAATACTCTAAAGTACTTGATAGTAGGAATCCTTCCATATCATAACTCATAGGGAGTCTTTATGTTGTTAGCTTTGGCTTGAACTTTGCTAAATATGTAAACAATAGTATGAATTGCTTCTCTCCAGTAAACTTCCTCCATTCTGTCGAGGATTTTGAGGGGCAAACAAGTGCCTCTTTATTCCATGAACTTTACAAAATATGTTAAAATTATTTGAAGTGAATTCTCCACCTCTTTTAGAACTCAAAGATTATATTTTTAGACCCATTTCATTTTCAACCATAGCTTTAAATGTCTTGAATCTATCTAGTGCATCATATTTTTCTCTAAGAAAAGTATCCCATGTCATTATAGAGTAATCATTAATGAAAAGCATGAAATACCTATCACCTTGAAGACTTCTCACCCTTTAGGACCACAAATATCTATATGTATTAATTCTAGTAGTCTGGTAGCAGATTGTTCCTTTCCCCTGAAACTACTCCTTACTTGTTTTCCAAACTAATAATTCTTACAAACAACATTGATAGGCTTTGTTATTCTTGGTAGGTCTCTCCTTGCATGCACTGAAATAATTCTAACCAAATTATCAAAACTCATTGTTACCTAATTTAGCTTTCAGCTCAATCAAGTAGAGCTGGAATAACATTTACAACTAAAGATAAAAATTACACATTCAATTTTTCTAAGTTCCATTCATATGAACAAAATATCAAATAGATTGTAGTTTATTATGAAAATGTATACAAGAGAAATATTACCCAATTTTTTTCATAAATATTGTCTTTATTGATAATTACAAATGTATGGTGTCCCACACAAGTTGTGGGAGTAACTATTTCAATATATTATAAGATATAAATTATACATTTGAAGATGAATGAAAAGAAAGATAATATGGAAAGAGTAGGGATTTTTCATTACCTAAATGATGAACCCCAGGTTGAACTGTTGCATCCATGTCCAACCTTTCTCCTGCTACATTGCTCCAAGTTGATTTGCTATTGCTTGAAATTCCTACATAAGATGAAGAAAGTTGTGTTAGAGCTTAGGACCCATATTCTCTACACATGCTTCATCAACAAACATATAGTCCATTCTCATAAGGCATTGAATTATTTTGCAACATCATAAGTATCAAGGACATGCAGATGAGTATCAATCATCAAGAAGCATCATTGGAAGATTTTAGCTTCACTTTTTTTATCTAACATGTTTGTTCATTGTGCAGGTATAGGTGAAATTCTCATTGCTAGAGTATTTCCATTTGATATTATAGCATGTGGAGTAAAATGGGCTCCCACAAGGGTTGAGACCAGCATGTTGTCTCTTGTATTTTGAGGGGTAAGAGTGTAAACATATCATGTTTGCCTACATTGAATAAGTACTCGTCACCCATGACACTAAACATATGGGAAAAAATAAAGTGTCTTTTATTATTTTTCTGCAATTTTCTTTCATAGAGCCATTTTATTTCACAAAAGAAGGGTTATACAGTAGTTAGTAAAGCAAAAAATGAAAATTCCATCAAAATAGAAACCCTAACAGTCTTATGTAAAGAAGATACATTTTTCCTTTATTCACTATCATATCACTTTTGCTACAACCAGAGCTCGAGTAGTATTTTATTTCACAGGTAATAATGGAAAATCTATTGTTTACATATCTACAAAGGCTTACCACATGTAGATCCTACAAAGTAAAACTCCATAATCTCCATGAAGGCTTCAATCTAACCCTTGGTGGCTCGAGCACAAAATAAAAAGAGTGGAAAATGTAAATGAAGGTGAAATGCGTGTTCACTCGTGGTTTCGGTGTTAAGGTTTCCAAAGCCCTAAAGTTAGCCAACAAACAAAGGGTGATTTTTGCCTTTGTTTTAAACTTTTAACGTGAACTAATTCCTTGCATAATGTTGAATGCCTTTTGCATACCTTAAAAACTATAGTCAATGTCCCCTTTTTGTATATATCTTTCTAAAACATGGTTGAGCCTCTTATTTTATTTTACATCAAATTGAAAATGTAAAGAACATTATTGAAGTGATGGAATTATAAATCACTTTATTAATTTTTTTGTATAATGCAAGATAGAGGTGTGTTGAACACATCAATGATATGGTTAAAAGGGATAGTTGAGGGTTAATGACGACTTGTGCCAAGCATATATGGAGGTTGAGGAAGTTGACCAACATTTGGAGGGAATATAGGGCTGCTTTGACTTGGTTTGGATTAGTTTTGGGAGATTTTATGGTGGATAAGGTCATGTTTTGACCTTTTCTTCACTTTGGACTCATTTTGGAGGGAGTTTGGGAGCTATTTTCTAGGATTTTTTGTTATGGACAAACAAATGGTTTTGGGTTCCTATTTTGGTGGAATTTCTTGGAGAATCATATAGTAACTTCATTATTCATTTGTGAATTTAGTTATGATTATCATCTTTTGTCTACTTTGTGACTTTTGGAGTCCTCTGCAGAAAAAAGACATTATTTTATAACTCTTTGAACATGTATAATAGTTCATACCTGGAAGATCAATAGAGATAAGTATTTTGACCTTCTCAATTTTCTATTTTACTATATGCTTTTGGATGATTTCATGCAATGACTTGTGAAATTTTCTCATTCCTAGTTTTTGTCTCTCATTAGTGGCATCTTTGAACATAAAGTATATGTAGTTGTAGGTTGTAAGTTGTATTGCATTGCAAGTGATTCAAGTTGTGAAAGTTTATTTCCTTCTAGGATTGTGTATTGTATCCTCTTTTCAAATTATTGATGCAAAGGCATATCAATATTGAGTTTTGTATATCAAGCTTGTAGTTGATTAACTATGTATGCAAGCTATTTGTAGGTTTTAGTTAATGTTTAGGTGCATCACCTTAAGTTTTCCAATTTTTAGTTTATGTTTCCCTCTTACCCTTTCCCCTACAAATCATTAGAATAGTTTTAGGTGAGTACCTTAAGAGCCAACTTTCTCTGGAGACTCTTTTATGTTTTAGGTAAGCCACAACCAAGAAAATTTCCAATGTTTCACAATAGGCTGGGTTTACTCAACAAGGGTGAACTATTAGGAGACAACAATTTTTGTCACACCTAGTGGGACTAGTTGGATGAACTTGTCATCAAAATACTGAGATATTTGGTGTTTCTCTTAGTATTATCAGCCTTTGGAGGCAGTACAAACAACACCATGGTGACTCCAATCATATATTAGCTAGTTTCAGCAATCCAAATACCTGCAACTAAATGAGATTGGTGCTACTCTTTATTTTTTATCAATTGAAGTACTTTCTTAGCACCTGGTGAATCTAATTATTATTTTGACCCACTTTCTAGTGTTTCAAGACCTTGTTATCTATAATCATTCCAAGTTTGTCATCTAGACTTTCCTATACTTTATGTTTTATCTTTGCAATGTCTATTCATCACCATCACTATGGTTACCCTCCTCCATACCATGAAATTTCAGGATTTTAGCCTCCAAACACCCTTTTTCCTCATTATAGTCATAATACTCTTGCTCGACCTTTCTTGCAGCATGTTTATACCCATACCAAACCTTGTCAAATTATCCTACTTTGAACCAACCTTGTAGCCTCCCTAGTCAATCTCAAATTTCTAACATAAATACTGATTTGGGTAGCATCAAGGAGATATTGTTATAGTTTCAAAGTGAAATATTAGAGATAGATAGAGAAAATGAGTATAAAATGTAGCAAGACGAGCAATCCTATCAATATTTTTTTCATTAGAAGGAGGTGGAAAGGGAAAGGACATATGGAGAGGAATGTTTGGATAGGAAAATTGTTGCCAAGGAAAGGCAATTGATAGCTCAATTTTAAGAGCCTAAGGTCCAAAACCCTTCTCCTCTTCCTAATTTAATACAAATCCATCCTATAAGTCAAGTTGAGCCTTCCAGTGAACCTTCTCCAATGTTTTAAATTCCAAGTTGGAAAGGCCCATCTGCTCTACCCTGTGAGGTTCCTCCACCAACCATATAAATGGAACCATGTTGATGCAGAGAAGGGGTAGATGGTCACAAAAAAACTCAACAAATCCAAACCTTCAAACTTAGAACCCTATCTTGATGGATTTCCTCACCAAAAAAACTTTAGGCCTTATAAGACAACAAACTAACTTTTTCCAACATAATTTCTGCACCAAACCCTATACCCAAAATCTGACAACCATTCAAGATACCATTTATTTCACTTAAAAACATATTAAAATTTTAGATAGGGTTGTTTTGGAACATGACCCTCAAAACTAGACTGCTACACTCCCAACTAGGCCTGATTAGGCTAGTTCAACAAGGAAACTATTGGTTTTACAATCTCCAAACCTAAATTCTTCATTCTAGAGCTATCAACATGTCACATGGGGTCTGTCCATGTAAATTCCTTCAACTATAATGATCTCCAAAAAACTTATCTATAAGAACCTACTCCTATGCAACTTTTATACCAAAAACATGAAGTTTTTAGCCTAGGGCATCAACCAATTTTCACCAATCCTCATTCCATGCTCCTGTAAACATCAAGAAAATAAAATATACCTAACTATACACATTCCACCTATTTTGAGGTCAATTCATCGGTGCAATGGAGAGGAATACATTATTTACAATCAATCCACACCCTAATTAGGGTTTCAAATAGTTTTTAGTAAATCTACTATGACTCCCTCCAAAATTGATGGAATCAGATGAAACCAAATGAAAATGAATGAGTATTCAAAGCATCATCCCTTCTAATAAAAAAATTTTCACCTTCAAGTCGTACAAGGTCGTACAACCCTCTGTAGCAACAAATTTAAATTTAAAACACAGAAAAATAGAGTTTTATAATTGTTCAATTTCAAAAAAAACCACCAACATCTTGTTTCGACCATTACATGGTGTATTTAAACATTTTCAACTACAAACCAATTGTTCCCAACTCTGCTTTGAATCTCAACGGTTCAACTTCCACAAAAACCAAAAATGCAAATGTTGATTGAGCAACTTTGCAACTTTTTGCAAAACTTGATATCCAAACCCAAAACCAACCCCACATGACTCAAATAAAATTAAAACATGAAACATGGTCTTAATAGACCTTATTACAAGTAAAAACTTACACAGTTCACAAAAAAATAACATTTAACCCCCTTGTACATCATGAAAACTAGGTGCCCCTCCACCATAATCCCTGGGAAAAATAGACTCAAGTCCCCTTGAGGACAGTGTGGCAATAGTAAAATCATGATTGATCATATCATTCTCTGACTTCCAAGTGACATTATCATTTGGAAACCCCTTCCAATAGCTGGAAAAATGCACTATCCCTTATCTTTTTGAATTGTTTGGCACCTCGGTTAGGCTCCAACTTCAGAAACCTATTTGATAGATGATCCTTGACTCCTTCACCTGAAAAATGGTGTTGAACCTGCATCAGTACCTACAACCATACCTCCTCCATCATTTTAATGAGCTTCCTTCTTCTTCACTTTAGTTGTATGCTTGTATTTTTCCCTAGTCTCATGTAGTTTACCCTTGACCTCTACACCTTTGCTTCTCATCTCTTCCATTTGTTGTGGTGCCCCTATAACTGTTGCTTGATCAGGTATACCAACCTATGACATGAAATAAATGGAATGAATAAAATCCAACTTTGAAAGCAATGAATGGAACACCCCTCCTAGCATCATCATAGCAACATACTTATTAAGCCAATCTTGAATATCCAAAACCAATTCACCCTTGACCTTCAACACAACAAATCTTGACACCAAATCAATATCATTTCCCTCTAAAATAAATTCATTCTTCATACTTGCTATCATAATATCTCCAAGTTTAGGAATATCTACAAGGTTCCTATCCTCCTCTTCTTTTACTTGTATGAACTCATTCCTACCTACCATCATCACATTAGCTCCCTTAGTTTTTCCTTTGTCCTCCTCTTCCAATGATGTCAAACTATAGGTAACTCCATATTTTTCTATCTCTTAGGTATTCCTCCTTCCATCATACATATCATGCCTATCAAATTTCCAAGGCCTCCCTAGCAACAAATGGCACACATCTATAGGTAATATTTCACATAGAATTTTTTCCTTATATCCTCCTATATTGAACTCCACCCAGCTTTTTTCATTTATCAAAACATATTGACCCTCATTCAACCAAGAGACTTTGTAAGGAGTATCATGTGGTATTCTAGTTAACTTAAGTTTTCAACCATCTCAACTGAAACCATATTGTCTATCCTTCCCAAATAAATTACAACTTTACATACCTTACCCAAGCACTTACAGGTTGTCTTGAAGAGAGCTCTCCTTTGTGGTGGCTCCTTCTCTACTGATGTCTTGATGAGAGTTCTCCTTACCATGAGCGATTCACCAACTTCTGGAGTAGCATGCTGTAATGGAGAGTTTACACTCTCGTTGTCATCTTCTTGCACCAATTGAGCTCTTTTTTCTCCCCCATGTGAAGTAGAGGCCTGACCTTCATTACATTTCCAAGCTTTATGTGCAAACTTGTTGCATTCATAGCACCTTCCTATGAATCCACTAGTGCCTCTTCCTTGACCTTCAAATCTGCCTCTAAAGCCTGATCTACCTCCTCTAAATCTACCTCTTACATCATCAACTTGGTTTTGGAATTTTCTTGTATCTTCTTGGCTCTCATGTGATTGCCTTGCATTATAAAATGATCCTCTTCCTTTGGAATTGTTGCCTCTGCCCCTGTTTTGTTTGTCTCTTTTTCTCTTTCACTTTTCTTCACTCCTAATTGCCATTTGATAGCATTCCTCAACCGTTCTTGGATTTTCCAAACTTAACTCATCTTGAATGTTAAATCTTAACCCACTAAGATATTTATCCACCTTCTCCACATCATCCTCCATGTGACCTGCTCTTATACGTAATTTATAAAACTCATCAGTGTAAGCTCTGACATCCATCTCTCTTTGTTTCAAACATTGAAGTTTCTTGTACATTTGAATTACATAATCAACCGATAAGAACTTACCCTTAAAATTTGCCACCATTTTGTCCCAAGAGATAATATTTAACTTGCATTTCCTCCTCCTTTCAGTTTTCTCATAATCCCACCATAGTAGGACATGACCCTTCAAATTTATTTTTTCCAACTTGACCTTTTGCTCCTCAGGTACATCTTCACACTCAAAGTTATTATCAAGTGCTACAATCCAATCCAAAAGCTCTTCATCATTCAAGTTCCATCCATACATAGGTAAATAAATCTTTATCTTATTTTTATCTTCCTTTACTACTCTCAGTAGCTTGGCCATCCTCTTCTCATCAAGATCCAACTCTTCCTCTTCTTCTTCTTCATTCTCCTCTTCCCCTTCTTCTTCGGGGTCACTATCATCACCCATGACCATACCTCTCCTCTAACTGGTTTCAACAGCCTCAAGCCTTGCTACCACCATATATTGCATTTCCTTCAACCTTCTAATCTCCTTTGCAGTATTTTATTTCATCTCATTCATTTCCCTAGCCATAGGGTTACCCTTTGGAGGCATCTTGTTCTCTTTTTCACTTCAACCTTTCCCTTTTATAGACTTACCTATGCTTTGATAACAATTTTATGTAGAGAAAGGGTGGATGGTCATAAACTAACTCAAAACTAACTCAACAAACCCAAACTTTCAAACTTAGAACCCTATCTTGATGGACTTCCTCACCATATAGACTCTAGGCCTTGTAGAACAACAAACTAAATTTTTCCAACATAATTCCCACACCATACCCTGTACCCAAAATATGACCACCATTCAAGCACCTACACCTCATCCTCCCTTTTTGATAATTTGATGGAAATAGATGGTGAATAGGTTAGAATGAGTCTTTTGAGTGTTTAAAGGTTGAGGTTTAAATGTTATAATAAGGATATTTTGAAGCCATTAGAGTGGTTTTATGAGTCATAAGAGTTTAGGATTAAAATTTGCTTCACAAAATACAAAGTTGTCATGTTGACACTATGATGTAATCTCTTTTTAATGTTGTAAACACCTTAACAACGGTTCCTTTATTCAAAAATTAGTTAAAGGACATTGGGGAGGATGGAAACATGTATATAAATCCTCCATGGGGTGCAGGAATAAAGGTGGTTGAAGTTTTGAAACACCAATACAAAGAAAACTCTTTTTTTCCCTGATTTTACAGCATTTTTTTCTGTTCTCATGCGTGGTATGGTCTGGTACTTCATTGTACAAACTTATAATTCATATATATTGAAAGAGGGAAGATTCTTCTTTCTTTTTGCGGTGATTTGAGTTAATTTCATCAAGTATTGAGTAAGTTACATCAATTTTAGTGAAAGTGGGTTTGAAACCTTGCAAAACAAGGGTCTGGTCATCAAAATGGATGTAATTCCCATTTCCACCGTGGGAAAAATATGAAAATTGGTGGAATGGTATATTTAGGGCCCCTCTTCATGTTTCAATTTGTTTTATAATAAAATATGGAGGTTTGCAAAAGTTGTGTGATGCCCTAGGTCTGGTTTTTGCCTTGTACAGTCTAAAATGTGATCATTAAATACATTATTTGTTGTTTTCTGAGTATTTGAGAAAATATAATGGATGGAAAGAATGGAACAGGTATTTCAAAACCTTTTTGAGTCTTTTAAAGGCATTATGGGTGTTGGGGTGTGCCTTGACAAATTGAAAGCTTCCTTGTACATGCCTAGTTAAGCCTTGTTTATGGCTTGTAAATCAATCTTTTGATACATTTGTTTTGGGTGTTTGATCCTGTGCTTTTGGGAACTTGTGGAGGATGGTGTTAGGAGTCTAAAACCATGTTTCTTTGTCTAGTTAATTCCTTTAATCCATTTTTATTTTGACTGTCCTATTGGTGAATGTTGCAAAGTTGCATGGGTTTGTGTAGGAGCAAATGGAAGAATGGATGTTCTGGGGTGCAAGGTCTGTTTTTTTGTTCATGTTGTGTCATTTGAAGAGTTTCCAAATCATCCCCAAGTCCTATTGAGATGTCTGGTTGTGTGAGTCAAGTTGAGTGGTCAAGTTGCATTGTTGAGGGGAATAGTGAAGTTTATGTGTGCATATAGAGTATTTGAGAGAAGCATTTGGGAAAAGGTGTTGCTTCCCTGCCACTCTGCATCATCCTCTAACTGGTTTCAACAGCCTCAAGCCTTTCTACCACCATATATTGCATTTCCTTCAACCTTATAATCTCCTTTGCAGTATTTTCTTTCATCTCATCCATTTCCCTAGCCATAGGGTTACCCTTTGGAGGCATCTTGTTCTCTTTTTCACTTCAACCTTTCCCTTTTATAGACCTACCTATGCTTTGATAACAATTTTATGTAGAGAATGGGTGGATGGTCATAAAAAAACTCAAAACTAACTCAACAAACCCAAACTTTCAAACTTAGAACCCTATCTTGATGGACTTCCTCACCAAACAGACTTTAGGCCTTGTAGGACAACAAACTAACTTTTTCCAACATAATTTCCACACCATACCCCATAGCCAAAATATGACCACCATTCAAGATACCCTTTATATCACTTAAAAACATATCAAATTTTTAGATAGTTTTGTTTTGGAACATGACCCTCAAAACTGGACTGCTACGCTCCCAACTAGGCCTACTTAGGCTAGTTCAACAAGGCAACTATTGGTTTTAGAATCTACAAACCTCAATTCTTCATTCTAGAGCTATCAATGAGTTATATGGGGTTCACACATGAAAATTCATTCAACTAGAATGATCTCCAAACAACTTATCTACAAGAACCTACTCCTATACAACTTTTATACCAAAAACATGAAGTTTTCAGTCTAGGGCATCAATCAATTTTCACCAATCCTCATTCCCTACTCTTTTAAACATCAAGAACACAAAATATACCCTAACTATATCCATCTCATAGAGTTTGAGGTCAATTAATCGATGGAATGGAGAGGAATCCATTATTTACAGTCAATCCACACCCTAATGTGGGTTTCAAATAGTTTTTAGTAAATATACTCTAACTCCCTCCAAACCTAATGAAATCAAATGAAACAAAATAAAAATGAATTAGTATTCAAAGCACCATCACTTCCAATAATTTTTTTTCAGTTTCAGTCTGTACAAGGCCATACAACCCTCTATAGCAGCAAATTAAGCTTCAAAACGTAGAAAAACAAAGTTTTATTATTGTTCAATCTCAAAAACAACCACCAACACCTTGTTTCGACCATTAAATGATGTATTTAAAAAATTTAAACCAAAAACCAACCGTTCCCAACTGTCTTTTGAATCTCAACGGTTCAACTTCCACAAAAACTAAAAATGAAAATGTTGCTTGAGCAACTTTGCAACTTTTTGAAAAATTTGGCATCCAAACCCAAAATTGACCCCACATGACTCAAGTCGACTTAAAACATGAAAAATGATCTTAATAGACCTTATTACAAACAAACAAAATGACTCAATTCACAAATACCTAACATTTAACCCCCTTGTACATCAAGAAAACTAGGTGCCTCTGCACCACATGCTCTAGCATCCAGAAGGTAGATGAAGAGGAGATAAAATAGTCTATACCATCTTATCCATATACTATTTCTCTCTACAAAGGAAGTCTTGTTGTGTGGTCTTCTTCATGGAAATTAATTGAACAAAAGGAAGAGGAAAAGGTGGTAGAATCTAGGCCAATTGAAATTCTAAATTTCACAAGCCTTCATCCTTTACAAGTTGAGGAAAATAATCAGGTGTAGCCTACTATAAAGGAGCAAACCCTTAATCAAGACAACCCACTCACCATGGAGGAGGCTAGAGATAAAAATCTATTATAGATAGATATAGATCAGTACTAATTAGAATAAGAGAAGATTAGACAAGAAAAGACCTTTCAAGATGTACCTTTGAATGCTCTAACTTATGATCTTCCTTGTTTTGATGAAGATGGTAAAAATGTTTCCATAGGACAGCAGGGTGAAAAGTTGAAAGTGGTTGATGACAAGGAGCATTCTACAGTTGAATGGGTAAACTACCTTCTTTCATTGAAAATGTTGAAAACGATGTGAGTTTGTTCATATCAACAACAGATATGGAACAACCTAATCAACAAGAGGAAGAATATGGTCTTGATGAGGAGAAGTCCATTCTCTCAAGTCAAGAAACTTCTCGTGAAGTTGGTTTGCAAGATCTTAGCTGGTTGGAGGAGCTTCCTTTCTGTTGTATAGAATATCTTAAGGTTGGTATAACAAATGAAAGTTTTTTGGAAGAGGCTACTGCATTGTTTTAACATTTTCCTTCATTCATTGAAGAAGAAAAGTGTCACGTATTGATTTTATTGATTATTTAAATGAAAATTATTAAACATGAGATTGATAATCATTATGTTAAGTGATTATTTAAATTGAAGTTAAATTGAAATTGAAATTGCAATGCAATTGCAATGAATTGAAATGCATTTTTATTAAACTTGGGGTTTGTCATTGTTGATGAAAATTCGAGTGCAAGTGAATGCAGGAACAGGTGAACGTGAATGAAGGTGAGAACATCGATCAACTATAGTCATTTTAGCCATTAGACGTTTATGAGGATGATGGAATCTCACACACACACTTAGTTATTATTTTAATGTATTTTTGTGATTATTATGCTTGCAAATTTTAAATTAAGTTTAATTGATTTCTCCAATATGTGAAAAGAATATGTTGCTTTAAATGGCAATTTGGTTAATTTTTGAGGAAATTGATTTTTATTTATTATGTCAATATTTTTCCATTATTAAAAAATAATGAAGCTCTTATTTGAAATTAATAGAATAGACTTTTAATTGCGAATATTTATTAAAATGTAATAAAACTGTGTTATAAATTTATCTGTTTTTATTTTTCTCATTTGAAAATATGAAAGAGGAAAGATTTATGGAAGAAATAAACAAATATCTTAAACTAAGTTATTGGAAAAACAAATACGTTCAAATTGGAAATTAAATGCAAACAACAGTTGAACAAATTGAAGAAAATATCTTCAATCAAATTGGAAGGCAATCAAATTCTAAAACTTGGAGTTTGATAAATTGAATTGGAGATCAAACTGAAATTGTGGATCTTTCTTTGGGAATAACTCCACCAATGCATGAGAAAATAAGGCAGTCATTCAAGAAATTGGAAATTGCAAAATGGAGTGAAAATCCGTTTTTAATTGAGAATCTGAAAAAGGAGACTCAACATAATGAATTTGACAGGGAATTAATTTGAAATTTTATTGAGACAAAGGAGGCTGAAATTTTTTTTTACTGTTCTATGATTGCTAAGGTTTCAAATAACCTTCGCATCCTCCACGCGGCCAAGAATTCTATCATCCCCACTCTCCAAGGTGCGGCCAGGAAGAGAAGGTGCGTAGGAATAAACAAATAGAAGTCTCCATTCCAGATTGAAGTCCCCCCCCATTCTCCCTGTGTGGCTAAGGAACAGGGCTCCACTTTCTCTTCATACACGGCCTGGGAAGAAGTCTGGAGACTTATGAAATAATAGACCAAACTCATCCATGTGCAGGAACAGATAGGAAGTAAGGCGCACTAGGAAGACTTTGGGAGCAGCAAAGATAGGAAGTAAAGCATGCCAACTAGCAGGGGGGAATAACAATAAGAAATGAAGCCTGCCTCCCTTCATCTCACGTAAGCCAACAGGTGAAGAGGTGAGGATAATGTGTGAACAGAAAGAGAAGAAGGAAGAGGCTCTAGGTAGAGGTGCGCATGAAGAAGGAATAGGCAGCCAGTGAGAAATAAGAGAATAGTTAGTAAGAAAGTAAAACAGTGGGGAAGAAATAGAAAGACATAGGATAGATGCAACCAGAGAACAGTCAAATTAGCTACAAGAAATTGACAGAGGAAGCACACAAATAACTATTTCCAGATTTAAGAATTTCCAAGTAGGAGCTATTGAAATTCATTTAACAAATTAATGATTATAGTGTATTATTTGGAATCATTTTTTTTCTTATTCTAATTTTTAAATCTATTAAAATTATCATTGTTTCCATTAAATTCTATCGAAATAATAAACATCAAACTGTGTTTATCCAAAAAGACCACATTGAACAAGTTTAAAACAAAAAAGTATAGGAAAATTTTGATTAGAAAACAATGAAAAAATAGTTGATTTATCAATTTAGGAAAAATTCAGATTTAGGAAAAGATTCAAAATAGAAAACGTTTATTTCGTTATGATTTGGAAGAAATTTAGAAAATCTAGACAGATAGATTTAATTCTCCAAAGAATGAAACAGAAAAGATTATGATAAAATACCTTTTGAATATTAAACGTGTTTGCAAAATAGAAGTTAAAATCAGTGATTTTTGTGAATAAAACTTAAATTATTACGAAACAGAAATGAAAATGATTTATTTTAATTTTGTTTTTGAAAAAGTAATTATTTATTTTCTCAACGTGTGAAAAACAAAAAGTAAATCAATTAAATTAAAAATATGATTTACTTGAAAACAAAATGAATTAGAACAGGATTAATTAGATGAGTAAATAGAACGAAAGAACATGTGCTCATTTATACCTGTTAAATATGTATTTAATTTACATACTTGAGATACACCTTTTTGTTATTTAATTTATTCGATTTAAATATTAAGTTGATGTTATTTATGCTTTAAAACGATGAAAAATATAACATTTAATCTTTTTTTTCTTGAAACAAGATTTTTGTTAAAATGTTGTGAAAGATTGTATTTATTTGATTAAAATCATGCATGCTTGATAAATGAATGTGCATGTCATGCATTTGGAAAGTTACCTTCCGAGACGGGTGCTGAATATGGGTTATTAGAGAGTGTAGTTTTTCTTTTCCAAAATTGTTTTTATTTGTCGTGCATAAAATTTTACTTGGCCAAGTAACTTAAGGACCATTGAAAAAGATGGAATGAATGAACTCTCTACCATATCCTAGTATCGAAATTTCTTGTTTCTTAAATGAATTAGAAAAATGAAAATGCTTTTGGTTTTACTAGTTAAACTAGGCACACACTAGATTCCATCTTGCTTGTCGATTGCTTTTTGCTAAGCAATTCGTGCAGGGTCAGGTATTCTTTGAATGACTAAAGAATTCCAAGGAAGTGTAAGCTTCGAGGTTGGGTGGAAAAAGCACATGATTCTTGTTCTCGTCTTCATTATTGAAGATAAGCTATGGATTGAAGATCAAAGGATGTTATCTTCATTTATGTTTTATAGTATTCTTTAATTATGTAATGTAGAGCTTAAGGTGACAAAATTCCTAAGTCTCAAATTGTAAACTTATATTACAATTCTTTGTATTATTATCAATGTCGAGTAATATGACACGTGTATGTATTTAACTGGAAATATTATGAATCTATTTATCGAATTTAATTCATTGTTTTGCAATTGAATGGATTTTATGATGTCTAATGAATGAAGTGTCAACTTTCTTTTGAATATAAATGAAATTATTTAAATTTTTTTCGATGTTTTGATTTAAAGAGTTTCGCTCTTTACATTTGGTATCAAAGCCCTAGGTTATAACACTAGGGTTCTTTGTCAATTATACTAAAGAAACATTCCTTGATGCAGGAATTGTTGATACATAATGGGTACAAGAGGAAAAGGAGTTGCTGCAAGTAATGAGAATGACAGGTTGGATCAGATTCCCAGTCTAAAGATTTCAAGGGGATGTCCTATTAGGCATCTAACTAGGATGGAAACTAGAAATGCATCACAAGTCATTATTACACCCAAACATGAGGATTCTATTGAAAGAGAGCATACCCAATTGTCCTATCCATTTCAAGACAACATGAATGGTCAACATGAGTGGGTAAATGGATTTGTTTTCTCCATTCATGAGGAATTGCAATAGTTGGTTAAACATCTATCATTTCTTCACTTCCCTTTTGATGCTCACAAATATATGAAGCATTGCAAGTTTCAAAGAAAGGGCAACTATTTTCATGAACCAGTTAATGGTTTTGTTTTTGATTCAATAAGTTTTGTTGCACATTTCTTTTAGGTGCATTTTCATTTCCTGTAAGTGTTGTTTTTCACAGTTAGTCAGTTTCTTCTGAGTCTTTTGATAGGTTGAATAATATTTGAAGGTTTTATACACTATTTTGGATGAGTTACAGAAGTATGCAAGACTATTTTTCAAAGTCTTATCAAGTTCCTAGTTGACTTGTGTGCCCAATGGATAAGTTCAAGCAACTAGTCAGGATGTTTAGTAGGCAACCATATAGCAGATGTCACCAAAAATGTTACCTAATTTAAATTTCAGTTCAATCAAGTAGAGCTAGAACAATATTTACAACTAAATATAAAAGGTACACATTGAATTCTACTAAGTTCCATTCATATGCACAAAATATCAAATAGATTGCAGTTTATTATGCAAATGTATACAAGAGAAATATTACCCAATTTTTTTTCACAAATGTTGTCTTTATTGATAATAAAAAATGTATGGTGTCCCACACAAGTTGTGGGAGTAAGTATTTCAATATATTATAAGATATAAACTATACATTTGAGGATGAATGAAAAGAAAGAGTAGGGACTCATCATTGCCTGAATGATGAACCCCAGGTTGAGTTGATGCATCCTTGTCCAACCTTCCTCCTGATAAGTTTCTCTAGAAGTTGCTTTGCTGCTACTTGAAATTCCTACATAACATGAAGAAAGCTATGTTAGAGCTCATAACCCATATTCTCTATGCATGCTTCATCAACAAACATATAGTCCATTCTCATAAGGCATTGAAATAGTTTGCAACATCATAAGTATCAAGGAAAAGTAGAGGAGTATCAATCATCATGAAGCATCATTGGAAGCTTTTGGCTTCACTATTTTTATCTAAAATTTTTGTTCATTGTGCAGGTATAGGTGAAATTCTCATTGCTGGAGTATTTTCATTTGATATTATAGCATGTGGAGTAAAATGGGCTCTAATAAGGGTTGAGCCCAACATGTTGCCTCTTCTATTTTGAGGGGTAAGAGTGTAAACTTATCATGTTTTCCTACATTCAACAAGTACTCATCACCCATGATAGTGAGTTGACTAAAGTCACTGTCATAAATGATAAATACTTGTTCAATATGAGAAGGGAAATCATAACCATAATAATTGATAAGCCAACATTGGGTACAAAGAATAAACAAGTTTTAACTTGGTCTAAATGTCAATCTAGGGATCATGAGCTTGTGAGAGGTGTCATGGCTATCTGTCGAATGGATGAAGATAGTGAGGTGAGTGGGGATGAAATACAACCTATGAAAATAAACCTACAATAAAGTAAAATAATTCCAACGACAAGAACTGTCACTTCCTAACGATGGTACAATAATAAGTTGTGACAATAGTTTATTCTAGAATATAAACTCATTTTAATGATAAATCATTTTAATCGTAATTATGGAATATTAACCAATGTATAATAATAGAAAGTGCTTAATCAATCTGTGACAGCAATAGCATAACATTTGATGAGTCTAGTTTTTGTTCTAGTTAGGGGGTGGAATCTCTTGTTATTTGCTAAATTTACCACATACTTTGATATTATATACTGACACTTTTATAAAGTTCCTCTCAAACATAAGACATTTGGGATTAATTTTATTTCTGCCAGTTTGAATGATATTTACCTATTATGTGGACCATCTATATTAATCTTGCATGTGATTGATACATGACATTGGCAAAATTGTTGAAAGCCCATCAAAAAGCGTTTGCCTGGGATTATCATGACATGAAGGGATTAGATCCAAAGCTTTGCACTCATAGAATATATATCAAAGATGATTGTACACCTGTGAGGCAACCACAATAGAGAATCAACCCTGCATTGAGGTAAATTGTCAAAACATAAATGTAAAAGCTACTAGACGTAGGATTTATCTACCCTATTTTAGACAGCCAATGGGTGTCTCCATTGGTGATTGTGCCTAAGAAGGGAGGGAAATGGTGATTTTTTATTAACTATAGGGAACTCAATGCCTTCACTAAGAAGGATCATTTTCCCCTACCTTTTGTAGATCAAGTCCTAGACTCTCTTGCAAGAAAATAGTACTTCTCTTTTCTTGATGGATTCAGTAGATACAACTAGATTCAAATTGCACAAGAAGACCAAGAGAAGACTACATTTACATGTACATGGGGTAAATATTCCTATTCACTACTTCCCTTTGGGTAATGTATCGCACCTACCACTTTTTAGAGAGCAGCCATTAGCATATTCTCATATATCTCCCTTGACTGCATGGAGATCTATATGGACAATTTTACTACCTATGGTGCCAGTTTTGATGAAGCATTGGACAATTTGAAGAAATTTATATAGAGATGTGAAGACCAAAATATGTCCTTAAATAGTAAAAAGTGCTTCATGATGATGCAAGAAGGTGTAGTTCTTGGCCACTACATTTCCCACCTCAGAATTCAAGTTGATCCTGCAAAAATTGAGGTAATCAATAATCTGCCTATACCTATAAAAACAAAAGGATGTTAGGATTTTCTTAGGACATGTAGGCTACTATAGATGTTTCATCAAATATTTTAGCAAAATAGAAGCCCTACTGTATATTCTTCTGACTAAATATGTTGAGTTTCAACGGACAAAAAGTTGTGATAAAGCATTTTTTAATTTAAAGACAACTCTAACTCATGCTCCTGTACTTAAGGGACCGAATTGGGAAATCCCTTTCCACATCCATATTGATTTCTCAGATTATGCCGTAGGAGGAGTCCTAGGACAAAAAGTAGAAGCTATTGAAAATGCCATTTATTTTATCAGCAAAATCTTGCAGGGAGCTGAATTCAATTACATAGTAACAAAGAAAGAAATGTTGGCAGTAATCTATGCCTTGAATAAATTCAGGCACTATATAATAGGCTATCATATTTTTGTGCACACTAACCATGCAACCATTAGATACCTCATGAACAAACCCTTAATCTCTGGAAGGTTAGCTAGATGGTTATTATTAATGCAAGAATTTGATATAACTATTATAGACAAACCAGGAAAGGCCAACGTTGTTGCATATTTTCTTTCAAGGTTGACCACACCAAAAGCTATTCAAGCCATAGATAACTCTTTTCTTGATGATCATCTATTCTCCATTAGTGTGCAGATGCCCTGGTATGTTGACATAACTAATTACCTTGTGACAGGGAGAGTTCCTCCTCACTTCTCCCCAAAAGAGAAAAGAGTGTTGATTGGTAAATCATTCCCTTTTTCATGGATAGTTGGATGCCTGTTTTATACTAGACCAGATCATGTTATGAGAAGGTGTGTGAGGGAAGATCTGACCTATGACATTTTGCATGCATGCCATGATGAACCTTATGGAAGACATTTCATAGCTAAAAGGACAACAATGAAAAACTTGAACACATAATACTGTTGGCCTACATTACACAAAGATGCAAGAAGATATACAAGGAGATGTGATAGATGCCAAAGGATGGGTAGACCAACAAAGTCAGATGAGAACCTACTCTATCCCCAAATTGTAGTCACTCCCTTTGAAAAGTGGGGATTGGACTTTATGGGACCCATTGATCTTCCATCCAGTGGTAAGTCCTATATTTTAGTGCAGACCGATTATGTAACTAAGTGGGTAGAATTCAAAGCCATGAAGCATGCACGAGACAACAAGGTTGCACAATTTCTTTATGAATAAATTTTCACATGGTATGGAGTACCCAGATAAATAGTGTTTGATCAAGGAATTCAATTTACATTAACACTTTTTACAACATTAGTTAATGAGTATAACATCAGGCACATAAAATCCACTCCTTATCACCCTCAAGCAAATGGACAAGTTGAGGTGAAAAACAAAGAGATTGAGGCCATCCTCACCAAAACAATGCATATACATAGAAAGGATTGGGCAAATAGATTATCAGAAGTAGTTTGGGCTTCCAAGACCACCTGGAAGACAACTACAGACTTCACCCCCATTTGAGCTACTATATGGGAAGACAACCATGATGCCTATTGAATTTGAGCACAAGACTCTCAAAATTGTTGTGGAGTTGGGGATGGAAATTTCCAAGGCACAGAAAGAACGAATTATGCAACTGAATGAATTAGATAAAATGAGGAAATTTTCCTTGCACCATACTGAAATTGTGCAAAGTCAAAGAGTCAAATGGCATGACCGATTTATCAAAGAAAATAAATTTCAGCCAAGTGACTGGGCATTGCTTTATGATTCACGGTACAAAGATAATACAAGAAAATTACAGACAAGATGGCTAGGGCCATATTAATTTTCTAAGGTATTTCCCTATGGAGTTATGCAACTCACGACCATTGACCCTACCAGATTCAAATTACTAGTGAATGGGCATCGTCTTAGATTATATCACAAGCTAGCTTCCAAAGAAGAGTTCTTGTAGCAGTTTATCCAACATGCAACACCCGAGCATAGTTCTTGCAGCCAAGGAGTTATTGCAGCAAAAGGTAGTGGACCTAGTGTCCCTCCTTCCAACTAGATGAGGTACGTACTTGTCATAATAAGGATTTCTACTTTTGTAGAAATTCATTTCTTCACCCATCTGCCCATTCACCCATCTGTACCACCTTTCTCTCTCTTCCATCATTTCATTTCACCTCGCACCATTCCACCTCATCGTCCTTAATTGCTCAATTATTTCTTAACAATGCAAGCGATACTTTCTCCTTGATCGTTGCAATGAATCCTCTACAATCATGTTTGTACACACTCAGGTACGTGTGCATTAATTGCATTCTTAATTATCTTTTAGATCATTTCATTTAATCACTCTAAGATAATATGGACATTCACATAATTTTTTTAACACCCCATCAAATCAATATTTCCATCTCGCATGTGTGGACACATGTCAAAATTTAGGTTGGGGGGAGGGGTAAGAAAGATGAAAAAATATTGCCACATGTTGGTACATGATTGTTTGCGTCAGCAAATCTTGTTGAGCTGATTCGAATTTTAAAATGAAAGACAGCTCACATGTGTGATGTGACACTAAAATGCCACCACCATTTCCTCTCATTATGATTCCCTTTTATTACCCTTTCTTGCCATTATTAACCCTGTCATAATTTTGAAACTCAAATGGTAATTGCTAAAAATAGAGTGAAAGAAATTCAATCGATAATTCAGCAAGCAAGCGGGAAATAATTAAAGAATTAGAGAAGGTAATTTTGCAAAGTGACAAGCTGAGTATAGACAATGGGAGGCAGACTCATTTAGAATGAGCCCTTAACTCATGATGCTTTGTTATAGGACGCACCGTGCCTAATCGAATTTTAGAATTGTGGTTGGTTGGATTTTTTTTGAAGCTGGATAGTTTTGGTGAGGGTATTGCATTGGAGTTTGCTCAAACATTTTCAGATGAAAAAATCGTATTTAAAGGGTTGGAGGTCGTAGCAACTGAAGAATGAATTGCAAAATTTTTAGGCTTGCTAGTTAACGGAAAACCTTACCATGTATCTAAGGATGCCAGGATAGCCAAGGCTATATTCACAATACATGGTGACCCTCCACTCACAATTGACAAATAGGGAGCTAAAAGACTCTCTACCCGATCCATGGAAGCAGGCAGTCGTACACATCATCAAATATATCACCTGTGAAGGTCAACTGTCAAACCTACATTCAGTGCACTTTAAATTGCTGTCATATGAGGCACGAAAGGAAGATGGATGTGCCCAATGTCTTATACAACCTTCTCTCCATTATGGTAGTGGAAACCCAAAAAGGTAGGGAAAACTTTGTATCCCACCATTGTCTAATTAAATTGTTGGTTGTAAGATCTCTGCATGATGCAACACCTAGAATGACTTGGGAGAATTTTGTACAAGCTGAGCAGTATAGACCTAAGCCATCACAATCTAGGGTTTCACCTCAAACACATAGGTTTTTATGGTGTTTTTATGCACTTCACAACACAGGTAATACGTAGGTGCATTACCTCTCTCGAAAGACAATCTTCCACAATCAAATTGTAGAACAATATACCAAGGTCTCTCGGATGTCAGGTCATGACAATGCTTTGAATATTTCAATTGATTTATGTGATTTTCAGGAATCACGAGATGGCCTTACGAAAGTTAAAACTGTAGGAGAATCGGGTCTATGAATGGAGTTCTTCAGATAGGGAATTACTGCACTTTTCTATAGGTTCAAACAACAATCTTGAACTCCATTGTTTCATTAGATTTGGCTTTACAATGTGAAATGAACCTTAGCATAGGTTGTTTCTTAAAAAAGGAAAAAAGAGCAAGGAAGGAGGAAGGTTCCTGGACCTGCAACCATCGATGAACAGTGATCATGGAGGTCCCTGTTGTGGACAATTTCCTTAAAATATGATTTAACTTAACCAGAATTCTCACAATATCATGAAATCTATGTTATCTTCTAAGGAAAGTAAATGAACTCGCCACTCACACACTTCCATGATGATGTCGCGGCATGATTCAATCCCGCCTTCCTTAACCTTCTCTTAGTTCAGCTTTGAAAATCGACTTTGGCGTGCGAAACTAGAGATCATGGGTTTAGAATGAATATTTATCTTTAGAACGTTGAGAGCGTTCTCCCAACGAAGTTGCCATTTGTTGTGCCTATTGCACACATGCCTCATTTGGAACAAGGACCCTCTCTTCCCTCTTTTGCTTATCCGGTCCTTTTTTCCTTGCCTTGTTTTGCATGCCCATTTTTGTGCCCTAAAAAGGTCAACATATTCTCAAAAGTCACATTTTAAGTTTGACCAAATTGGCCCCCTTTGAAAAATTCCAAATCTAAAGCCATTTCAGGTTTCCCTTGTCAGATTTACTCTCTGACGTTTGTGGCACCTTCTAGGCCCAAGCCCCCAGGTTTCCCCTCTCAGCAATCCGTTCCGGTTCTGCTATCTCGAACGACTGCTGCACGAGGACTTTCCAGCCCACCAGGCCTGACCTGTCGAGATTCCCTTCCTAGGTTTCCCTTTGAACTTCGCCATTCCAAATGGTCACCAGCTCCCAACTTTTCAGACACCAGACTCTGAAGCTCCTGTGGCCATTTGTATTTCACTTAATGAATTTTCAAGATAGTCGTGGCTCGATGTCTTCCTGACCACCAAACCTCGGTCACCCCACTGTCGCCTAGGAATTTAAACTTAGCTACCTCACCTGTTGTCATACCGGGCATTTAATTTGAACATTAATGGCATTGGGGTTATATAAACAAGTTTCAAACTATCATTTTCACATGATGGATGCGATTAAAAAAGACAGCGCCACCCCAACAAACTTCACTTCCGCACTCGGACCTTTGCTTTGTCATTCCTCATGAATTCAACATAAGTCTTCTTCGGGGTTTTGAGGTATGTCTGTCATTTGCATGCCTTGCCTTCATTTCCTCAAAATAATGGCTTAAATCAAGTAAGAAACCTAAAAAAAACCTAAAACTTGGTAGAATAGTACCTTAGCAAAAAACCCACGAATTCAAAACTGAAAAGTCCATCGTTTGGCGGGTGAAATCAAAGACTAGAGATTCACCTCTCCATCATTGTTCTTTAGAACAGTCGGTGGTGCCTCTCAGGCCCAAACCTCTCCGCGGTCATCCGTGCACAAACTCAAAACTTTGAAAAATAACAGTGTCCACCATGTCCTCGGGTCTGGGCCTCCAAAATTCCCTTCCCAGGTTTTTGTTGTGCCTCTGTCGTTTCGAACGGCCTTCCTCAAGCATCTTCCCGACCCTCAAACCCCAGGCACAAGACATCCATCACAAAACTTGCAAGAAAACCAAACATCCAAATTGTTGTTGGACCCTGACTTTCAGAATTTTGTGTTGCTTTCATCGTTCTGAACGACTGTTCCAGGATGTCTTTCTGGCTCCCAGACCCTGGTCCCCCTTTTGCCGAGCATAAAATCTAAATAGAAAGGTAACGCCTAAATTCCTTTCGGACTCCGGACTTCGAAATTCTATCTCTAGGATTCTGTTTCGATGTCACCATTCCAAACGGCCGAACCTGACCATCTTTCCGACCTCTAGGCCCCGACCTTTGGTTCATCGCCTGATGAATTTTTCTTCGAGGATTACCCTCCGAACTTCCATCCCCGGATTTCCATCTGCACTTCACCATTTTACACGGCTGTCCCATGATAGCTTCCTGACCCCGGCAACCCGAACTTTGGAGCTCGGAGCCCGGAGTGTCATCCTCCCTGCGTCATTCCAAACGGCCTTCCTGGAGCTGAAACCTGAATGTCTAAATGAGGGCTCAAATAACCTCCAAATCCAAAACAAAATTTGACCCATTTGCTAAAATTGAGCCTTTCCTCATGCCAAACCTTTGTTTGATCAAATCCAAGACTGGAAAAGTCATCAAGAGTATCTTGCCTCATTTACCCTTCCAAACGACATTCTGCCAAGGGAATTTCGGCCCTAGGAACCCAGATTCCCTGTTTTACTTCTTTGTGGTGTTTTTATCAAGTATTAGGCATTTATCGAATATGAATAATGATTTTGGATCTAACCTTGATGTGCAAGGATTTGTTTGAGGCTGCTTTTCCATGATAATGTTACTAAGTCACATCTCTTTGTGCAAGATTTATGGAATCCGATGCAGAAACCTTTGGTGCCGCCAAAGAAAAAGGAAAAGGAATTGCCAAAGCACCTCGAGGCAAGAAGGACAAGGATCAAATGAAGTTCAAATTTTAGGGGGTGTCATTACACTCCAGAATCACCACTCTTTGGAGAGACATCACAGATACCAATATCGGACATGTCAATATTGACAAATTTACACGGAGGGTTAGGGTGGACCCAAAAACAGAAAATGCAAAGTTAATCAGAAGCAACAGACTTGCCAAGGCTACAGGCTTCCCGCCCGCATTGGTGGACTCTGAGCTGGTAATGGCATGTTGGGAAGCATATCAACTAAAAACCCAAACCATAGTAGACAGAGATGGAAACATCCTTGCAGATATGCCCCCCTCGGGATAACTACAACTTTCCATATCCCAGCCTTTGAAAGCATGGAGACTTCAACTATAGAAGAATGCAAGGAATTATGGGATTAGGATCCTATGAGGTGCAAGAAATTGATTAATCAGTACTAACTAAAGGATAAGCGGGCAAGTGTTGGAAAAGTCCCTCAGGATCTCTTTTGCAGTGATTTCTTCAAGGAATACCATGACCTCATTGCCTTATTGAGCAGAGTAATGGGCCTTCCTGTTGTGACCTTCTTTCAGGAGTGGATGTTGTACATTGTGGAGCAAATCCTCTCTAGGACTGATGCAGATTTGAAGAAGTAGGAAGGCAACCCTGTCATTGATGATGAATTTCTAAAAGAGTAGTTGCAACAAAGGGCAAATAGCAAAAATACAAAATTGCTACAGTGTTGCCACTAGAAAAAAAAAATGAGGAAAAGATGAAAGATGTTTTTAAAATGTAGTGTATTTGGGGGTAGGTGAAACCTTAGTGTAAAGTGAATGCCACAATAGAATTGAATCTTCGCCACTCTTTTTGCTTTTTGAAAACTATAAATAGGGCTCTTCTCCTCTCATTTTAAGAGAGTTGAGTTGTTGTAAAGGCATGTTGCAGAAATTGCAATAGAAAATATGGTGACTTATTGGTGTATTTTGGATTTCTCCACATGTTTCATGATTCTCCTCCATTCGTTAAAACTTTACTTTAAGTTATTTTGTTGTTGTTGTTTCCTTTAGCTAACTTTGGTAGATTTAGTATGTTGTCTTTGGTTATGAAGTTTTCTATTGTGTGTATGCTTTCCTTGTCCATACTTTTAGTCATTTGTTGTTGGTAGGTAACTGTGTAAAGTTAGTTTGGACTATAATTTCATAGTTGCTCTCTAAACTTTTTCTTTGTTCACATGTACATGGAAAATGAATGATGAATATTTGTAGTCCTCAGAAGATAGCATAGATTTCATCATATTGTGAAAATTTTGGTTAAGTGAAATCATATTTTAAGGAAACTGTCCATAGTTGGAACCTCCATGATCATTGTTCATCGATAGTTGTAGATCCAAGAACCTTCCTTCTTCCCTACTCTATTTTCCTTTTTTAAGAAACAACCTATGCTAAGGTTCATTGCACATTGTAAAGCCAAATCCAACGAAACAATGGAGTTCAAGACTGTTGTTTGAACCTGCAGCAAAGTGCAGTAGATCCCTATCTTAAGAACTCTGTTCATAGACCTGATTCTCCTACATTTTTAACTTCTGTAAGGCTGCCTCATGATTCGAGCAAATCACATAAATCAACTGAAATATTTCAAGCATCATCATGACCTGACATCCGAGAGAACTTGGGATAGTGTTCTACAATTTGATTATGGAAGATTGTCTTTCAAGAGAGGTAATGCACCTACATATTACATGTGTTGTGAAGTGCATAAAAACACCATTAATAGAACTAGCGCTAGAAGGAGGGATTTTTGGAGATAAAGCTGGATTGAATTGGGTCATTCTCCCTAAGAGATTTCATCGAGCCTTGAGATCTACACCAAACAAGGGATAACTTCAGGAATTACAGCCCCCTATTCGAGCTAAAAGAGCTAAACGAAGGGAACCATTCGTCACTGATTCATCTGACCATCTCACTACTCTTTCACCTTTATCTTCTCCATCATCATTGGCAGTACCACCTGTTGACGAATAATTTTGCATGTAGCAGCAGTCTCATGGGAAACTTAGCTATTGGGGGACATTGTGCGCTAGCTAAGTGACCTCCAAGATTTTACCGAAGCCAACTCTTCGTTTAGTAGGGGAAGTAAAAGGTGAGAAAGGTAGCAAAAATATAAAATCTACACTACAACAGATGCACCAAAATCTTAGACAAATTCACCAAAGCATAGTGAAAAATGAAAAGGCTCGAACCACTATATTGTTGTTCATCAAGTTAATTTTCTCAAAAGCGCTTAAAACATAAGAGTACCCTCTAATTTGCATAACATAATCTTAGCATAACCTTAGCTAACACAGAAGAGTCAAAGAAACATGATCTGTATTCATTGAGTTATAAAGGATTACAGAAGCTGAAGAATAGGCATTCATGCAATAAAAGAAGATAACAGCACAGATCAATAGTCTCACTAAATGCATGGAAAATAGAAAGGCCGAATTTATTTGGCACAGTCTGGAGTCTTCAAATTAAATGAATCGGGAGTTTTGCAAAACTTAATCCACAACAAATAAAGAGAAACATGGTCGTAATTATAGGCCAGTCCATCGCCTGAAACGCATCAAGAGAAGGAAAATCATGAGCAAAGACCAATGGCCCAAATCACCCCGAGCCGTCACAGCGAATGTCAGTCGCCCAGGAGCATGCCAGTAGAGCCACGATAAGAAACGAAAAACCATGCAACAATAGAAATGAAAATGTGGTACCACAAAAGAAAACGTAGCAGCAAGCGAGTAAAACAGGGGCAGCAGCAACTCCAAGGTAACCGATGTGGCAGCAGCCGCCACGTGTCATGCAAACGGAGCCTAACTAAAATTTGAAGAGATGCCCAGTGAAAAGCTCTAAGAGGGAGCCACATGGAGCGCGCCGAGTGAAACAAAGTACAAGGCGGCCCCAGCTCGGGAAGTAGCTAGAGAAAGCCACACGACACGCAGTCGAAGACCGGCAAAAATTGAAGTGATAGGAACAACAAAAAGCTTTGTGAGGAAGCCACGTGGAGTGCGCCGAGGGTAGTGAGCATTTGAAAGGTAAGGCAGAGCCGCAAAGGTAAAAATAAAACTACAAAGGCTTGGCAGTTTTTATTGAACAGCTTGGCGACTCACAAGGGCATTTCGCTCACGGAATGAAGAACCCTAGAAACTTTGGTTCAGCATCCCAAAATTGCTCACAACCTTGAGAGGGCAGCTTGTAGACTGGTCTAGACTTTGTTTGATGGAATAGAGAGAGCTCATAGATTCTCATGAGCCAACCTGAGATCGATAATTGCCTTAAAAGGAAATCCGCCTGATACCTTCGTTTCTAATTCCAACTGGAAGAAGAGTTGCGCCAACTGATGTACGATCCCCTTAGTTTCTTCGACGATCGGAGATTGATCATAAGATTGGAAGATAGAAAGGTCCCGCTTCTTCTCTTCGATCATGGAAACAATGTGTTCCACACCCACTACTGCCTGATCAGCAATGAAGGACAAAGGGAGGCCTCTCTGAGTTAAGTGGGAAAATTTTGCCCGCATGTCACTGGTAACCTGATTTAGTCAAGCCCTGCATTCTGCTACCTGTTGAAAAGCCTCATGCATAGAGATAAGGATACTTACACCCATGGTCATCGTTGTTCGGTCCTCTATGCCCACGTCGCTCAAACCCTCATCAAAAGCCGTATACAGCTTGCCCAATAAAATCCTTGCTTTCAGAACTTTGTCAGAAGTTGCCTCCTGAATCTACTGTATTTTTTCACCTACTGTTCCTTAAAGGCTTACCGCTTGCGCCATAAATTTTAAAGTGGGCTGAATAGTAAGGCACAATGCCTTCACCTTGTCCCAATATGATGCATACAACTCTTTGGCAATCTCCAACAATCTCATCTGGGGTGCAAGAGGTTGGGTGTTTAGGGTAGCCAACTCTACTTCTCTGCTGCTTAAAATCACCTTCAGCTCTGAAAAGTTTCTATCCAAAGTGGACACTTGCTCCTTTAGAGCGGAAACCTCTTTTTCCTTTTCTTTCAGGGCCAATTTGGCCTGCTTTGCTTTTTGAGTTTCCAACTCCAAAGTGGCATTCATTTCGTTAATTTCAGCATTCGTGCTCTATCGAAGCTCCTTCATTCCTTCACTTAGCTACTCCGATGCAGCGCAGAGTTTTTCTTCACTTGCTTAGCTCTACTCAACTTCACGCTGGAGAGTCAAAATGATCTCTATGCTCATATTTTGCAGCTGCTTGATTTGACTTTCTAAGGCACTCATCTCCTTCTTTAGGGGCCTTATTTCATTCTCTTGGGCTTTAAACTTGTTTACCCAGATGTCGATCTTGCCCTTGAGCTCCGCAATCTGATCATCCTTTTTCTTCGCTTGGCGATTAAACTTGAGGTAATCAGCGGTCATGATTTTCTAGGTCTCCTCCATTAGCTCAACCTTATCTCGCGGGTGGGCCTACTACAAGTCTAACCCGATAACATTTACAGAGTAATCACTCGGTAGCATTTCTCCTATCGGTTTAATCACATTGGGAGTGATTTTTGCAAACATTAAAGAATTTTGACTTTCATTGAATACAGTTTGCAAGAGAGGCTTCGTCTGCCTAGTTGTGTCCTTTTGTCTTCTTTTATTGATACGGTTAGCCCAAGCACTCTTGTTTGCATCTACCTACGAAAAATATTCTTGGGCAGGGATGCCCAGGCCACCAACAAAAGGGAACTCCTATGGGACGGCCAGCGAGAAAGATAGCATACTCAACGCATCAAAAGTCTTGTTGGGTCTCATTATAATGGCCGGAGAGAATGTGGAATGAAATGGCAACTCAGAGGGGATGATAATGTGGTGTAGGGGAAGGCCTAATATGCGCCAACTACAGGGCTGGGCCTTGGGGATAAGAATTGTTGGCCCATGAGCCCAGTACTTACACCAAATTGTGCTCTGAGTAAGGGATGGACAGCGGAGGACGAAAGTGGGATACAAGGAGGGGTACGACTTGACTGCCCGGGATATCCAACGGCAAAGAAAATTGGTGCAGATGAAAAACCAAGGGCAAACGAAGAAGAAACTAGAGACATGGTGGAGAGAGAAGAGGGAGGAAAATTTACCTGAGGCTCATAAGGAGTTGTAGACGTTCCAACTACTTCCTCCGCTTGTTGCTCTTCTTCTCCATCGGACTCTCTGGTTTGTTGTCGCTTTTCCTTCGGATAATCATCGAGGTCAACAAAGACATGCCTCCAACCACTAGTAGTCCTTACCCACTTCCTCGTTGACTTAGAGGAGCCGGATGGCTTCGATGTTTGTCCATGCAAATCCTCCTCTTACGTAGGTTGTTTACCAGTATCCTTCTCATGCATTGGATTCTTGACAATGGCAGGGGGATTCTGAGTTACCTCCTACCCAAGCTCCATGGAAATCTATTCCCTTCTATAATGTTGCACGTATTTTGAATGGTTCGGAGACCTTTCTAAGTCTGGATGTTCCTTCTCCTAGATATCATCAAATCGTTCATCAAGGGCCAATTCTTCATAAATCTTATTGGTTGCAGGGTCTCCTGTCGGTATATCCAAAAGTCTCGAATCTTCTCGGACATCCAATTAAGCTTATTCAATTGGGTGCATAGGGACAGATTGATCTTCTGCCTTGGGTTGGCTTTCCTCGTGATGTAGTAAAAGTTCAGCCATGGCGGTCACTCATCTATAGTAGGCAAATATTCAAGGCCTACATATAAAATTAGTTCCCCCTCCTCAACATTTCTTTGAGGGTCCCAGAAAGGCCAAGGCAAGTGTGGGATTTTGATGCCAACCCTCGATAAATTATTTTTCGGGATTGTAATGTCAGGTGTCATTTATCAACACCAACCCGAGATGATCCAGCTTTGAAAGAAGAATCTCTGAAGTATCAATTTTTGAAGTCTTTTTCTTCATCAACATAGAACTAAACATGATTGGTAGCATCAAATAGGAGGTCAAATGTTCCCCCCCCCCATAAATCAATATCAATAGTACATAGCTGCCTGATTGCTTCCAGGGCCAGCACTCTATCAGAAAGAAAATGGGGGAGACGGAAGGGCTCCCAAGTGAAACCTCACATGCGGAGTATGGTGAAATCCACGCTAAAAAACCAATCATAGGGCGATACCATCTTTCTCAACCAAGACTTCTATCGGAGGTGATATGCGTGTGGTTAAATTGATGCCAGCTCCATCCAAAGTTCACAAAGTTGGGGTCAAGAATAAATCCAAAAATGCATAGTAATCAAAGGTTTTCGACATGATAGGAATCCATGTCACAATCTCAAGCCGACTTCGTCAAAAAAATAATCTGGATTTTGGTGTAATATCAAGTAGGTCAGGAAAGAGGAATACTTGAACCTAGCACCGACCTGGAATTCCTGCAACTACTGCCAAATCCCATCACTTATAACTCTTACAAAATCCAGGAGCGAAGCCTCATGATTCTTCTTCAACATAAAGTTGAGGCATATTTGGAACTCAAAAACATGTTTGTCTGTATCCAAACCACACACCAACACCAATCATAGAAGCAACAAATGAAGACCCACCTTTCAGAGCCTTCAAACCAAAAGAGAATTTGGGCGGTGCTAAGTTACTTGTCAGTTGATTAATTTTGGAATGGTAAAACTACTGCGCCTTTTGGAGCCCTCCCCACTTCTGTTGCATTTTGTTCACTTCAAAAATCTCAACATCCCGGGTCAAAGGGAGCGAGACGCACAGCATATCCTGAATAGCTTCAAGGCTAATGACTACCCTAAAATTACTGTTGCTTAGTACTCCAGTGTCCGGGTCAAAACGTGTCGTGCATGCTGCCACAATTTGTGGGCAAGGGTGTACCAAGGGAACCATATACTATGGAAGCCCATAGAACCATAGACACTTGTTGAAAGGGTCTGCTACATTTTTCATTTTCTTGCATGCGGCCTCTCTAAGGCTCTTAGGATTGTGGGATAGCTCAGGATCAAAGACATTATCCCAATCCTCTCCAACCAGAGCCTGATCTCTGTGAGGAATTGTGTTTAGTATTCTTGAGTCCACCAGACTGGTGAAAGGCCAACAAGGCTTTATGGGGATGCCTAGATTAGCATAAGACTCCTTATCGTAAAGCTGCATGCAGGGCACCCTCCTCATTTGTTTGACTATACTTGCTGGGGCCATGGCATGTGTTAGGGTTTCTACAATCTTAGCCATTTTGGTATTCGCAAGAAATTTTTGCTCTCTTAAATATTTTGCTCTTGTGAATGCCTTAACCATTTTATCCTTAGATAACTCCTTGCAATAAATGTGCTTTGCATGTCTAACCTACCTTTTTGATCCTCATGAAAAACGGTCGAGAAGGGTACATGCCAACCATTCATAACTAGTTGCTATATGTGTCACTAGCCTTTCGTGTGTGCGAAAAGATCACCAACTTGCCAAATTGCCCTCTACATTTAAGAGATATATTTTCGTGCGAGGTGGCACCTGATTTTTTCTTGAACAATGAACCAAGACAACCTTGCAAAAACTCATCTACAGCCTTTATGCATTTACTGATTTTATTGAATGTACCTGGGTGCATCGCCTAATAGCCTATCTTTACGATTTGCTTTGATTCGGATGGGATGACGGCTCCTTGCATTGGCACCTGGCCAACTTTTAATGAATTCGACAACATGAACTGAGCAAGTTGCAATTATACTTGTATATTCCAATCACCTCACACGCCGCAACACTGGAAATGTGGCTTAGCGACACACTTCGGCTCAGTCGTAATTATGGCCTACCTCGGCTGGAGAACCCTAGCTAGTCTATAAATAAGACCCCTAGCAGTATTCCAAATCATAATTTTTTCCTAGCGTCCCTAGCTTAGCAAGCTTTTCTTATCTTAACAATCTCAATTTTCTAGCCAGAATAGAAAACAACATGGAAACACCCATAAGGTTAGTCAGCAAGAAGACTCAAGTTGCTTTCTTAGGAAAAATTAGGTGCAAGCGCCTAAAGCGTATGATAGGTGTGAAAAAAATGTTATATGTGAAGGTAATTAAGTGGGTTCTGGGCAAGGATTGTGTAGAGTATGAGGAATAGTACTAGGTAAACACTAGCATCTGCTCCTACTTTGTCGCCTTGTTGCTGGACATCAATGTTTCTAAGCGCAAGATCTTAAAGCTGATGAAGCAGGTTTTCCCTCGACGCTACCTCGATGGACTGGAGCAGATCATGTGCGTAGCTCAATTTGATTGTGGGATCCCTTTAGTTTGCAACATTTGTCTATTGCAACTGCATGGAGGACCTGTTCCAACCAATCCCTTCCTCTTCGGCTTCGAATTGGAGACTCATGAGGAGCATCGTGCGAAGGTTCGTGTTGGCTGCTACTTCCTCATGCGGGTGCATTATATTGAACCATTCCAAAACCTCCAATGGTATTTGGATTTTGAAAGAATGGTGTTCCCTGATCTCGCATCGCCTGTTGCTACAATTGCTAGTCCTTCCCACTGTTAAACTAAGAATGAAAATGGTCCCCAATTTTTTTTTTCACTTTCAAGCTCCGCTTCATAGTGGACATATGTAAATATTGATACAAGGCCACTGGCCTCTACCCTATATAATGTAAATCTTCGGCCAATATATAATATATGTTTTTTCAAAAATCTTGGCTCATTTCCAATATTTATTTCAATTTCTTGCACTTTTGTTGTTATTCATAAAGCACTGAGAAGACCCAAAATTTTAAAGCAGGGAAAATAATTACATATTTTACAATTTAGATAGCCTTCACATAGGCAGAATTAATAAAAAATATGTATTCCATTCACTTGAATACTTAAGGCATTACCTTCTTTGTCTTCCAACTCGAAAGCGTTGAACTGTTTACAATGGGTAATTTTGAAAGGCCCTTCCTAGAGGCTGTCGAATTTTTCGTGCTAGCTGGATCTTCCTCCACGCTCATTGAACTTGAGCACCAATTCCTTGCATTGTAACTCTTGATCCAACGCCTTTTTATCAAACCACTTCTTTACCACCTACTAGAGGCTGTTCATTGACTCAAGGGCATGCTCTATTTTTCGTGTACCTCGAGTAGCTTAGAAAACCTTACCTCCATTTCTCTATTTTGCTCAATCTCCAGAGATTTAGGCAACTGTAGGGCATGGATTTTCATGGCAATAGGCAACAATGCCTCCTTTCTGTACACCATCTCATAAGGAAATGTCTTTAGTATTTGCTTGGGCATGATTCGGTCTACCCACAACATTGTTCGAAGGTTCCTATGCCATTCTTTTTGGTGTTTCGAGCCTATCCTCTTCATTAACCTTATGAGGTTTTTGTTTGTAGACTCTGCGAGGTCATTCCCCAGGGGATAATAGTTAGAAGAGGTTTTTACGAAAACCCCATACTTTAATGTGAATTGGCTCATCTTTGAGCCGAGGAATGCTTTAGCATTATCGGAGATGATTATTTTGGGTGGGCCAAATCTGGCTACCAACTCCTCCAAGAAATGAACAATCTCCACTTTTGTTGCCTTTTTTAATAGCACTGCTTCTGCCCACCTAGTGAAGTAGTCCGTAGCTATCAATATCCACTTATGTCTGATTGAAGAGAAAGGGTTAATCATCCCAATGAAATCTAAACCCCATTGAGCATAAGTTTCTTCTACTACTATAGGCCTTAATGGCATAGTAGCATTCTTTCTTTTTCCGACATGAAACTAACATTCATTGCAAGACCTAATCAATGAAAATGCATCATTGAAAAGTGTTGGCCAAAAATAACCAGCACATATAATTTTAATTATCGTGGTTCTTGTAGAAAAATGTCCTCCAGCTGGGCTATTGTGGTATTGATCTAATATTTTCTTAGCTTGCTCCTCATTTACACACCTTAGCAGGACGCCATTAAAATTTCTTTTAAAAAGGACACCCTCCAAGAGAACATAATTACTATTTTGTAAACGATAGAAACACATTTTAAAAGAAGGTAGATTGATTGGATACCTTCCTGTCTTCAGGAATTTTATTCTATCTTCAATCCAATCACCCTGAGAATTTTCTTCGTTCAATAACACAGGTTTCGGAGCCTCAAGCTCTGTCATTGTTTCACTATTTTCACTGAGATACTCACACAGTCCCTTTCCTTTGACAGTCTTGACAGGTTTGACTTCAATATCATATTCTAAGATCTTGGTGATCCAATTAGCTCTCTTCTCTGTGATTTCTCCCTCCATGATATCCTCTCGTACACTAGGATGCGATAAACAAATGATCACCTTATTGTATGATATCAAATGTCAGAACTTCTTAAGTCCTTTCAAAATTGCAAAGGCCTGCTTTTCTACAAAGTTGTACTTCACCTCGTATTCTTTTAAGGTTCGTGAGAAGAAATCCATAGGGGACTCCCTTCTATCTTCATCATCTTTTTGCATAAGTACAATGGCTATGTTGTTGCCACCACCAAAAATGTATATAATGAAATCCTTCGACAGGTCAGGATTTACCAACACAGGGGTAGAAGAAATAGCCTCCTTTATAAGCTCAAAAGATTTTCTAGCCTCCACCATCCCTTTAAACACTTGGTCTTTCTTTAGCATTAAGGTAATAGGACGAACGGTCCCTACAAAATCTGCAATGAATCAGCTAATGAAGTTAACCTTACCCAGAAATTACTACATGCCCTTCTTGTTGACAGGTAACGGGAGCTCCCAAATTGCATCAACTCTTTCAAGATTAATGGAAATGCCTTCCTTAGAGACAACATACCCCAATAGCTTCCCTTGGGGGACTCCGAACACACATTTCTTTGGGTTTAAAGAAATCCCAAATTCTTGGCACTTGGAAGACAAGCTCCAAATGATCAAAGTGATCATCAGGAGATTTTAAAAATACTGTCAAATCATCCAAGTAGATGAGTATAATTTTGTGGATCAAATCCTTAAAGGCAATATCCATGGCTCTCTGAAAAGTGTCTCTGGCATTCGAGAGTCCAAAAGGCATCTTGGCATATGCATAAGTCCCCCACTTCATGGTGAACGTTGTCTTGTGTTGGTCCTCTTCCTTTACCCAAATCTGGTTGTAGCCCGAAAAATCGTCCAACATTGAAAACATTTCAAAGCCAGCTATGGTTTCTATAATTACTTCCATTGAAGGTAGGGGGTAATGATCCTTTAAGAATGCTCTATTCAAGTCTCTAAAGTCTACACACAGGCGTATGTCTCCATTTTTCTTCTAGACAAGTACCAGGTTTGACACCCAAGTGCTATGTTTGATCAAAAACACTATTCGAGATGCGATCAATTTATTCAACTCCTATGACATGAGATATTCTATATTTAGGTTCATAGGTCTCTACCTCTGATGAACTGGCTTTGCACCTTCCGACAGCTCAATCATATGCTCGATGATTTCAGGATCGTATCCTTTAAGATCATCATATGACCAGGCTACTACACTTGGGTATTCTTCACAGAAATGCCTTAGTCTATCCTTATTCTTTTGAGAAAATTCTTTCCCAACCTTGAGCTTTTTGTCTTCCTTGATATGCAAATCGATGTAATCACCTTTGTCAGCCACGAGCTTCCTTTTATCTCTTGTCGCATCATCGAAATCAAATAGGTTCTTTAGAGTGACTAAGCCTCTCGGAAGCTTGTTGGATTTCAGCTGGATAATTTGATCCCCATAACCTTCGGCGATCTTCAGTTGCAGCTGATCAGAAAATTCTCCAAATGATTGGAGGAATGATGTAATATGAGCATTGCTATCAAATACTTTCCAGTCTTGATTATTGTTTGGAACATCGGGTCTTACAATTACCCTCACCGCATGCTTATTTCTTAATAATTCAAAGGCCGGTTCAAACTGAGCCCCGATAGTCCCCATTCTGTCGGCTTCGAAGTTCTTCTCCCTCGGTATGGCTTGAATATTGAAAGCCTCAAAGTTGTCAATCAAATCCCAGACTCTATATCGATAGGATCACATATGGATATTCTTTGCAGCAAAAATTCCATGGATTTGGTTGACCACCAACTCCGAATCCCCGAACACACTTATTTGCTTTGCACCCATTTGTTCTGCAAGGCTTAAACCATGGACCAGACCTTCATATTTTGCTTCGTTGTTTGAGCACGCAAACTAGAACCGATACAACCTCAAGGTCTTCTTTTTGGACGGGGATATCAAACAAATCCCCGCTCCAGCTCCTACTCTACACCTTGCGCCATCCAATTACAAAGTCCATATTTTCGAAGATTGTTCACCTCCAGTCTCCTTAGTGACTTTCGGCATAATCTGCCCCTCTTCATGTATAACATAGGTTCTGAGACCAGTTGCATGATAACTCCAAAAAGGGTTTGTACCAATAAATTCTTTCAACAAATTTTCTTCGTCTTCTGTCTAGGAGCTAGTAGCCTCTTCTTCTTCTAGAAATTCAACATTGAACCTTTCTTCTTGAGTGATCGAAATATGCGTTGCTTTAAAGTTGAATAGGGCCTCATCAGCAACATGCTCGGAATGCAAAGTTTTCGACAATAGTTTCATCTTGGCTCCATGTTTAGTCCTTAAAATTAGGTGTGACTAGTCCAATGCTAGATATCCTCCGATATTTTTTGTGAACTCTTGGGAAAAATAAATCCCAAATAGAGGAGGAATATCAATGAGTATGGTATCCTGATTTACAATGATACTAGGGTAGGCAAACAAATTCATAGGTAATCCCTTGATTACCCTAACGGTATCAACCTTATTTCCATCTAGCTACATGACTCCCTTGTTCAGAGGCTCATATTTTAAACCCAAAGCATCAGCTACTTGCTTTAACATGACGGTGGTGCTAGCACCAGAGTCAATCATACAATTATGTAACAGATTGTCTCCAATAATAAGTGTTAGAAAGAAAGGCTTAGGTTTAGGCTTACTTTCTTTTCCGAACTAGAGCTTCTCCTCTGATTGAATTGTTAGCACTTTATCTAGGTCTGGCCTGGATATTTTGTTTTCATTTGATTGGTTAGGCACCTTCGTATCTTCCTCTCCCAACAAAGCCTATAGTAGTAGTACCTTTTTCTTTAGAATAGCCAAGACGTCCCACAAAGAAGCGTTGGTAGATGATTTTTTTAGTTGTTCCACCACGTTGAACTGTGCTCTCAGCCAGTGAGTCATGTTTGCTTTCTCTTTAGGTTTCACAACCAACATGGGCTTCGTGGCCGATGTGTTCGGTTGTTTGGCAACAACAAGGGTGATCATACGAACCTTCACCTTCAGAGTAAGTGAATTTGGAAAGCTAGGAATAGCCGCTATAGACTATGGTGGAATTGGCAATAGGCCTACCGATGGGCTAGGTGTCGGCTGAGATGAAGCATTGGTAGGCAAGGTTGTGAACTTTCTAGTGAATCTATGCTTTGAACATGTGTTGTAGTCTGATTGCACCCAGTGCACTTTATCCATAAGGATGTTGTTCGAAAACACTGACTCTTCTCCTTCCATCCAAGAAAAGAGAGCTTGGTCTGGAACAATATCTGACTCTTTTTTGATGGACATCCCCTACATTTGAGCAGTGAGGACAACATTGTCCATCTGCTGTGAGGTGTATGATTGGTTACCTGGGTCAGGCACACTGCTTTGGCTATGTTGTAATGCGATTTTTTGTTGCAAGTTTCCCCACGGATAATTTCTTGGCATGTGCGCATCATTGCAAGGAAAGCACCATGAGTTGGCATCTTCAGCTAAGTTGTTTGGTCTAATGACCAGCTCTTTATTCGAACTAGGATGAACGGTCTACATCGACAGGGTTACCGAAACCACTTGGTTACTCGGTTGAGATGAAGCATTCCCGCATGACCTATCCAGCCACTAATTTGATTGGTACAAAGCTTTTCCACCTTGGTAACTCTAGTAAGCCAACTTCTTATAGTTATATTATTGCTACTTCATGGTATTTAACTCATTATTCATGGCTAGCATCTGTTCTCTCATCTCGTTCATCTCGGTAGCAAAGGAATTAGGCACAGGAGCTATTGTCGGAGTTGCACTTGAAGCCGTTTTGGGGTACACGTACACAGACTGGGGCGGAGTTGTAGGCACGCTAGTGGAAGGAAATTCAGCCTCTGTGGCGTTGCACTCGGGAAACAATGGCATGATGGATCTCGGTGCCAACTTCCCAGCATCAATCAGGTTATTTTCCACAGTGACAGCCAAGGCATAAGCGTCAGGTAGAGTTGCCCCACCAAGAGCCAAAAGCATCATGGAGATATCGGCATTGATCAACTTTAGGTAGAACATGAATGCTAAATTCGGAGGTGGTCGACTGCCAATAGGTACTCTCATCCCGGTTGAATGAAATCTCGCATTGAAATCCAGCAGAGCTTCATGGGGAGCTTGCTTTATATTTTTCAATTGATGATATAGTGATGATCTATCGCCAGCGTTCAAAAAATGCTCATAAAATGGGGTTCCAAGTTGGTCCCAAGTTGCAATGGTACTAGCTTCAAGATTCTTGTACTAGTTTAATGACTTTCCTCAGAAGGAGGTGGTCAACAACCTAAGAGCTACGTTTTCATTAGATACGTCATGTACCAGACATACATCTGCCACATCTTGCAGATGTTCCGTTGTTGTCTTTGACTCATCCCCGGAATACTTAGGGATAGCTTTTAGAATGGAAGCATGGATTGGAGCCCATATTACAGGAGGAAGAGGTGCAACTAAAGGATTGTCAGAGTCCTAGGCTACATAATTTCTAGCAGCCATAGGTACAGGCAGAGTAGGTGATGGCAGAGATGGAGGTGAAGGGCTACCTCGCCGACCTCTCGGGTGCACAAAAACTAATGGTGGTACAAACTGGCCAGGGACTCTTGCAGTTTGTGACCTAGTTATAGGCCGATGTCTCATACACACTTATGAAATCAGGCGAATGTACTAGTTCGCGGTCCCACCAGGCATGCCAGAAAAAGAACTGTTGACACAAAATTTTGCATGTAGAGCAGTCTCATGGGAAACTTAGCTATTGGGGGACATTGTGCACTAGCTAAGTGACCTCCAAGATTTTACCAAAGTCAGCTCTTCATTTAGTGGGGGGAGTAAAAGGTGAGAAAGGTAGCAAAAATATAAAATCTACACTACAAGCGATGCGCCAAAATCTTAGAGAAATTCACCAAAGCACAGTGTAGAATGTAAAGGCCCGAACCACTATATTGTTGTTCATCAAGTTAATTTTCTCAAAAGCACTTAAAACATAAGAGTACCCTCTAATTTTCATAACATAATCTTAGCATAACCTTAGCTAACACAGAAGAGTCGAAGAAACATGATTTGTATTCATTGAGTTACGAAGGATTACAGAAGCTGAAGAACAGGCATTCATACAATAAAAGAAGATAATAGCACAGATCAATAGTCTCACTAAATGCATGGAAAATAGAAAGGCTCAATTTATTTGGCATAGTCTAGAGTTTTCAAATTGAATGAAACTATTACAAATGCTTTCTTCCCAGTGCTCGAGAGTTTTGCACTTTATCCACAACAAATAAAGAGAAACATGGCTGTAATTATAGGCCAATCCACCGCCTGAAACATATCAAGAGAAGGAAAACCACGAGCAAAGACCAATAGCCCAGATCACCTCGAGTCATCACAGTGAACATCGGTCGCCCAGGAGCATGCCAGTAGAGCCACGACAAGGAACGAAAAACCACGCAGTAGCGGAAATGAACACGCAGTGCCACAAAAGAAAATGCAGCAACAGGTGAGTACAACAAGGGCAACAACAACTCCAAGGTAACTGGCGCAGCAACAGCTGCCATGTGTCGTGCAAATGGAGCCCGACTAAAAGTTGAAGATATGCCCAGCAAAAAGCTCTAAGAGGGAGCCACATGGAGCGTGCCAAGCGAAAGAAAGTACAAGGCGGGCCCAGCTCAGGAAGTAGCCAGAGAAAGCCACACGGCATGCAATTGGAGATTGACAAAAAGAGAAGTGATAGGAACAACAAAAAGCTTCCTGAGGAAGCCATGTGGAGCGCGCCAAGGGCAGTGAGCATGCGAAAGGTAAGGCGTAGCCACAAAGGTAAAAATCAAACCACAAAGGCTTGGTAGTTTTTGTTGAACACCGCCTTCTACTCATTGGATCCAAACAACCTTCCAGATTGCCACTCCATCTGGGTTGAACACTGCCTTTCAACTGAACATAGTCCCCAACCCTACTATTGTCTTGTTAGTTATTGCTGCCCCTTTGCAATTACAAGACAATCTAGCACAACCACCACCACCGCCCCCTCCAATGGCGTGGCTAAGAAATAACCCATCTCCTTTGGCCTTCAACTTTTACTATGATATGCCAAAGAATCCCAAGAACTTTTGCACAATGTTCAACTCCCGGGATCCACAAAGGATGACTGAGGAGCATGTCAAGATTTTTGAGATTGCCCTGAAGACTATGCAGATCATATACGAAGATGTGGCTTGCAGGCTCTTTCCCTACTCCTTAGGGGAGGAGGCCTTCTACTGGTATTTTAATTTTCCATCTAGAACTATTAGCACATGGGACCTTCTAAAGGATGCTTTTCTGTAAAATTTTAAGACTTCGGTCAGCCCCGTAGACTCGTATCGGCATTTCATGTTAGTTCAAAGGGAGATTAATGAACGGATCAGTTCGTTTAATTATCACTTCCATAGAGCATACACTCGACTGCAAGCCCCATCTATTTTTAATGATGTTGTCGCCTTACCTGTTTACTATGCAGCATTAGATAACCTCAGTTCGGATTTGGTAAAGAGAATGTGACCACCACCCACTAAGTTGTTCGATACGTACACTAAGGCCATTATTGCTAGCAAAAATTTGGGGCAGAACATTTCTGGTTCGTTGCCTTCTCTTCGGTAAACCGTGCATCCAACATAGATTCAGGGGCTTACTCAAGCCTTACAACATCAAACACCCTTGCTAAATCCAGTACCACAACTACCTATGGTTCCACACCCTGGGCAACCAATGAATCAGGTGTATCTAGTACCTCATTACTTGCTAACCTAGCAATAGCATTCCCATCCTCAACTATCCCAGATGTCAACATACCTCTAGACAACTGAATTTCCACTTGCTCATCAGAATTGGTCGGTTGCACAACCTGTGTTCCTTCATAACGTTGCACCGTAACCAAACAATACTGAAAAGGACAGGATTGACAAGCTTACAAAAATGATCATAAGATGTCCATGGAAATGATGCACTTAAGAAATTAGAATAAATAGTTGCAAGCGTCACAAAAGAACATTCAGGCTAACCTTAATTGTGATAACCGAGATCATTATGAAAATGGGAACAATTGGGATGCTAGTACATCGTCCGGACAAAATTATGACAGAAATCAGAATTCGAGTCAGAACTTCGACAGAAGGCCCTTCCAAAGGCAAAATTGGACATGGAACACAAGACCCAACAATGACAGTATTCCCACGCCCCTTGATCAGCCCAACAACAATGAGAACCCTGCAAGCTAAGTTTACTTGGTGGAGGTTGCTCTATCTAGTTGGTGTTGCATACACAAAACGAGACGCCACTCTGAGCTGGATTGTCCATAATTCCAAACTACTACTGAGATTTTCCAAGTTAAAGTTCAGAATGCAATAGACAATTCAGGGTGCAGAGACATTATCTCATCCAACCCATATGATTCCTTGGTGTTGGTGATGAACCAGGCTTCTTTCCAAAGGGTGGAGTGCAACACACTTGAGTAGGAGGGTGTTGATTCAAACATCAGTGGTAAAGTGGAAGAGGTAGGTTTTGAAGGTCCTTTGGCTCAGCTTTTCGATTCAATAGATAATGGTCATAAAGATGATGAAGAAGAGCCTAGGGAAGATGAAGTCCAGATGTTTCACCAATAGACTACCCCATACAACCTCAGAAATAGATAGGTTGGTGGTTATGTTGGAGGCCCTTTTACGACCTCCACTTCACCAAATAATTTCAATACCCCTCTTGATCCAAATGTAAGTAACAATCTGAGTTTTCCCCATACGCCTACATGATATCTCAACAGAAATAAATAGCAAAACAACAACCAAAGCCAAGCCGCCAGCTCCTCCCAAAACATTTCATGTGATCAAGAAGTCGAGCAGATGGGGGAGTATATTGCTGAGGAATTCAAAAAGTTAAAGCTAAGCGTGTCCGCATTCAAACTCCTAAAGGTTCCTACCGTCAGGAATGCCTTTTCAGAATGATAAATGGGCCTCCATCATAGGGGTCAACTCAAGAAACTCTGGCAAAGAGGGTCTCCTTCGACGATCAGCAAAGTGATTTGGTCATTAGGTAGATATTCAACAGTACGGTTGACCCGCTAGTAGGTCAGCAAGCAAACAAGCAGTCTGACAGGGAAACGAGAAAGACAAGGGACAAGTCGCCCAAGTGGACGTTTCTGGGGGACTGTTTTAGGGAAAATTTGAAACTCCTCCCTTTTTTACCACCATCTGCGTGTTCGGTAAGAACCTCCACAACTACCTACTAGATTCGAGCACATCACCCAATGGCATGCCCTTGAGCATGTGCAAGGCACTAGGAATAACGTTGACTCCCTCTCGACAAAAGGTGACACAACTTGACAAAACTGAGATCAACATATTGGGGGAAATTAACAGAATACCTATTCAGGTTGTTATTGATCCTCGGATCCAACCGACCATTGACATTCAGGTGGTTGATATCCTAGATACATATAGTATAATCCTAGGAATGGATTTAATGAGGGCATTGAATGAATACGCCATGACTAATTACTCACACATGTGGCTACCACAGAAGGGGATGTCCAATCAGATTTAGATTGATCAGGAACCACGAATGAGATTCATGATCACTGAGTACAACAACACAAAAGAGGTGTTGTATGCTGAAATGGATTTGGAGAATTATTCCCCAATATCGTATCAGAATGAGCAGGGATGCCTTGAAGATGAGGGAATAAGCGAATTTTTCATCATACTATGCAACCCACTTGCTAATCTAGCTAACGCCTCTCAGAGCACTGAAGTGTTGATAAAGTCTGATGATGAAGAGTTAGGAGAGGATGACAGTCTTGGATTGTTGGATGGTTTCCAAGATTTCATGAAAAATGTATTCAGGACCAGCTTAGTTTGGGGACCCAGATGAATTTTCAAGAACTCTTGCTCCCCAATTGGTGCAGAGTACACAATGTTTCCCACTTAGAGTTTGACTGTTGTTTGTGTCAAACAACAATTGAACATGTTAAAAGAGAGGCTACTCTAAAGGAGAAAGCGGGATTTGCAGCCCCCAAACAAACACATTCTATCCTTGCACCTCCCCAGGCGGTCACTGAACTGAAGTCCCTACCAAAGGTAAAAATCAGATCTATTGGTTCTACGTTCAAGGATTCTCTTGGATTCTAGATGTTGTGCTTTGAAGGGTCTAAATTCAGGCACAGAGCTGGGGTAGGTTTTGAATTGATCGGTCCCAAAGGTAAGTCATACTTTGTTGCTCATCGACTTCAATTTTACTGTATCAATAACGTAGTAGAGTATGAGGCTTTA
>CM021109.1:201721583-201841578 GCA_007115665.2 Sequoiadendron giganteum | reverse complement strand
TGACTTGGCAGCTACGACACATTCATGATATTCTGAGCAACAAACATCTAGCAAGGACACCTTATCCTATTGGCCTTGGTTAGGGAATGTATAAGATTCATACCTCCTAATGTACGGGGAATTCAGAGAAGGATCTGGTCGAGTACCACTTCAGGCAATATACAACTCAGCCGCGAATGGACCCATATGGTCATATCAGAAAGGCACTGGGACCTGAGTATGCCCACCTCCACAATGTTGAGGATTTCTGGGCCAACTACAAAGACGACCTTGAAGTACGGTTGTGGCACTATATGAGCATGACTACCCTCTACGTGCGAAGAGCCAACTTGTGTCCGGTTCCAAATCAACTTGAAGAGGATGAGAGCACGATGATCAATCTAGGATATAGTGTCATCACCAATATGCCACTACCCATGATTGATTGGGATGAGCAAGAGGTTGATGACCTCGACGTACTCACCAAGCCCGTGGAGGTTCAAACGAAGGCGTGGATCAACCAACAAGTGGCCCAACTAAAACAACAAGGAGTCACCTTAATATTCAAGGAACTCAAAAGTGAGCCAAGTGGCTCTAATGGTGGGGTGACTACTACTACAACTGGGGAAAATTCCAAATCCCCACCATCTATCAAAACTAAGAAGAGAAAGGAAGCTAGTGAGAAGGTGCCTAACCCAAAGGTTTATGCTCGAAAGGCTTCAGAGGGCAAACCTTCCAAAAAGCAAAGAAAAGTAATCGGGGTTGTGGAGATGCCTTTAATACCCAAAGATCTGCTCCTCGAGGGCAGAGAGAAAGAGACTAACCCACCAAAGTCTCCATTTACTACTATTTCCATTGTCCCACCATCCTCGCTTGTAGTATTTGCTGCCTCTCCACCTACAATGGACATCTTTGTCCACCTTGCCTCCACTTCTCCGATCGTGCAAGTTATATCGATAGATTCGTCCTCTACCATGACCTCGCCGGTCTCTTCATCTTCTATGTCTCCTTCCCTTCTATCTGTTTCTACTGCTACAATGCATGTCCTCGATCTCCATGAATCCTTCATAAAATACATGTAGAACGTGCCATCCAAGCTTTCAGGGATGCTTACAAATCCAGTAGTACAAGCCACAATAGCCCAAGCCATGGCTAATGCTCCAACTCTCCCTCCCCCTACCAAACCACCTAGAATGGAGGCAACAATGCAGATCTCAAATGAGCTCAAGCGACAACAGCTAGAGGCTTCCTAGAGGCCTGAAGATGAGGAGTTTGTATACCATGAGCACCCGATATTCGAGCATCGCGAGATCAATGAGGTCACCTATGAATCCTCTGATGAAAGCAGCGAGGAGCTAGACACATAATTGATCTGAGAAACAGCTGACCCAGAGCTTGAAGAAGAATGGAACAAGCAGCTCAAGGAGATCGAAGACCAAGAGGCTGCCCTGATTGAAGGATCTGCTACTCTAGAGACTGAGACTGGCAGGTCTCCAACTGAAAGAAATGATCAAACCCCAAAACATGATGAGGAAGCATCCCTCCATGAAGATGAACAAGAAGATAAGCCCAAGGAACATGAGTATGATCAAGATGAAGAGGAAAAATATGTTGAAAGGGAAGATCCCTCCAAAAAGCAATTGCTCACCAAGTCTCCAACTAAATGTGTAATGCTCAAACAAGACTTCGACAAGGAGAAGGAGGATGCAAGGGTTGAGAAAGAGGCCCTTGTTGTTAAAACCATTGAACTTGAGGTGGAGGGCAGAAAGGATCAACTTGAATCACCCAAGGAGGGGCCCTAGATGCTCGATTGGTTGGGAAATCAGCTTAGGCAAAAGACTCCCACCCTAAAAGATCCTAAGGCGAGGCTAGAGGCAATATTGGCCAGAGCACAGATAAGCACTAAGAAGGAGAAAAGGGCAAAAATCAAATCAAAAGTAACCGTAGATGCCTCTGAATCTAGGGCAGTACAAATAGCAACGTCGGTGGTTGGAGAACAAGGAGTAACTTATAACATCTCCACTATCGACTTGGGAGTGGCCACTAGGGAGCAGAAGGTTGATCACCTCCGAGAATCAGTAGCCATGGTGGTGCACCTTATCCAGCAGGATAAGGTTTCAAAGGAAGAACTTAAAGCACAGTTTGTCGATCTGATGACCTACATTCAACAATGGTCATCCCCGGATGAGCTGCCCACCACGTCGTCGACCCCGCCACAATTGTTGTCTCAAGAGAAAATCAATAAGCTAGAAAGAACCAGGAACTTGGATAAGACCATGGAAAATTGGTTTCGACAGGTCTTAGACATGGGGAACACGAGCATCAACTTGGCTGTCTGAACAAAAAATAAGTTCTTGGAGGTGCAAAGAACTCTTGAGGACACTAGGCAAGTTTGTGAGGATTGACTACCCAAAGATATAGGCTATCCTCACGTTGTCGAGTGAAGTATTGGAGAAGGACCTTTCCCTCAAGGATGATGACCACTAGTTAGTGGATGTGTGGAAATAATATTTTGATCAGTGAAAGGGAAGGCTGGAGCAGATCCTAGAACGAGTGGTTCTGAATATCGAATGGGCCAAGGAGGCCAGGGGAGATTGTGCTCGGTACCTCAAGTTGATAGCGGGGTACGAGCTGCCTGCTGTTGAAGTTAATCCAAAAAACATAAAGCCTCATTTCTTAAAGAACATGGAAAATGCAATGTCAGTTGAGGTTACCACAGATTTCATGAGTTTCGTTGCTTGAGCCTTCGCCCAATCTGAGCTTTTCAGAAGTAATATCGCCAAGTATGATGATGACTACAAGAAGCTCGTTAACAACTCCCAAGAATGGAGTTACCAGGTGCTATGATTTGACATCATGGAAGTGGACAAGCTTCGGCCATTGATCCTAAGCTTTGTGGGGTATGCATCTTTGAAGAAGCAGGAAGGCAACCCTGTCATTGATGATGAATTTCTAAAAGAGTAGTTGCAGCAAAGGGCAAATAGCAAAAAGACAAAACTGCTACAGTGTTGCCACTAGACGACAAAATAGGGAAAAGACGAAAGATGTTTTAAAAATGTAATGTATTTTGGGGTAGGTGAAACCTTAGTGTAAAGTGAATCTTGGCCACTCTTTTTTCTTTTTGAAAACTATAAATAAGGCTCTCCTCCTCTCATTCTAAGAGAGTTGAATTGTTGTAAAGGCATGCTGCAGAAATTGCAATAGAAAATACAGTCAATTATTGGTGTATTTTGGATTTCTCCACATGTTTCATGATTCTCCTCCATTAGTTAAAAATTTACTTTAAGTTATTTTGTTGTTCTAGTTTCCTTTAGCTGACTTTGGTAGATTTAGTATGTTGTCTTTGGTTATAAAGTTTTATGTTGTGTGTATGCTTTCCTTTTCCATACTTTTAGTCATTTGTTGTTGGTAGGTGACTGTGTAAAGTTAGTCTAGACTATAATTTCATAGCTTCTCTCCAAAGTTTTTCTTTGTTCACATGTACATGGTGACTGAATGATGAATATCTGCAATCCTTAGAAGATAGCATAGATTTCATGATATTGTGAGAATTTTGGTTAAGTGAAATCATATTTTAAGGAAACTATCCATAGCCGAAACCTCCATGATCACTATTCATTGGTAGTTGCAAGTCCAGGAACCTTCCTTCTTCCCTACCCTTTTTTCCTTTTTTAAGAAACAACCATGCTAAGGTTCGTTGCACATTGTAAAGCCAAATCCAATGAAACAATGGAGTTCAAGACTTGTGTTTGAACCTGCAGCAAAGTGTAGTAGTTCCCTATCTGAAGAACTTCGTTCATAGACCCAATTATCCTACAGTTTTAACTTCCATAAGGCCACCTCGTGATTCTAGCAAATCACATAAATCAACTGAAATATTCCAAGCATCGTCATGACCTGACATCTGAGAGACCTTGGGATAGTGTTCTGCAATTTGATTGTGGAAAATTGTCTTTCAAAAGAGGTAATGCACCTATGTATTACTTGTGTTGTGAAGTGCATAAAAACACCATAAACAATAGGTCTAGTAGAAAATTAAGTACGGCTAAAGGCACCTCTGGTGCTGGTGTGGATCCTCCCATTGAAGAAAATACTATAGATGTTAGTTCCTCTGATAATGAGCATGAAAAAGAAAATTCTTCATCAAATTCTAATGATGATGATGTTCCACTTAAAACTGTAATAAAAACAAGGGCACGAAAGAGGGAGGCAAAAGAAAGAAAAATAAAAACACAATCTATGCAAAGAGAGGCACTGAGCCCTAACAAAAGGAAGGTTGGCATTGTTCATCCTGCAGCCAAAGAAAAATAAAAGAGCCCTCTCAACAAATCGAAGCCGGTTGTTGATGCACCATCAAAGAAAAATCTCGAGCTTGGTGGGACATCATGTGAGATCATAGAAGCTCAAATGGAGCAAGAGAGTACACAAGAAGAAGATATATTTGATAAGGCAGCAAGAATGACCCTAGTAGATCTTGTTGCCATTGCAGAAGAAGTTGAGATTCAAGAACATGAAGAAAGTCGAGAGTTCTTACAGCAAGACTAAGAGTGGGTGTTCCTGCAGCAAATTTGGGAAATAGATCAGGAGTTCCTACAACCAACACAAAAATAAGAACAAGAGGCCCCGCAACAAAAGGAGGAAAGAGGAATCATACCTCCACAGCCTGAATTGATGGTACATCCTGAATCTATGCAGGTAGTTCTATATGGGAAGAAACCATCTACGAAAATCCTAGTAGGAATCCATAACCCTCCTGATTTTCCAGTGCATACAACAATTCTAAATTTGTGGAAAGAAATACATAAAAGAGAGGAGGAGTGGAAAGAGGAGAAGAAATGGTTGAAAAAGGAAATCCAAGAGAGGGATGAGATGATCAAAGAGAAGAATGAGGAAAATGTCTTTCTAAAGGAAAGGGTAAGTGACATTGCAACCCTAGTGCCATAAATCTTGGAATGTAGAACCCCTCCAAGGGTTTATGCTTTACACTTGAAGGAGAAATATCTCTCCTTTAGAATGTCAAGGATCATCTCAAGTTTGAACCCCTCCATTGAAACTCCTGTTGAATTTTTCAATACTTACAAGATTGCTTCCCCTGAAATGAAAAATTTATCATGTGAATTTTATTTACACAACTTTGTTGTCCCAAAATACCAAGACTGGAACCCATTGCCTTATATTGGAGACATACAATTGAGAGCATTTATGTCTTGGGTACAAAATGAGATTAGCTAGGGTGAAAAATACAATGCTTATAAGAAAAGAGAATCCAATATTCCCTTGGCCATCAGGGCTGAATCAAAAAACCCCAAAGACATTTATACAAACTATAATAGATTGGTCTTTAGGTTGAGCTATGGTAACAGGGTTATGCCTTGGATTGAGGCAGTTTACAGTGAGTATGAGGTGAAAACCGTAGCAAAAGAAGATACTATGAGGGGGTATCTATCCCAAAGATGGAACCTATTGATTGATGAGCTAAAATAGGTTGAGCCACATTCTATCCACAACTATGTTGTTGCAATAAAGATAATTGAAAGATACATCCAGCTTGGGAGAACCAAGGGGCCAGAATGGGTTCCCCTGACTTTTCAGCCGCCTACCCTCCTATGGCATGTACCAAATTTCAGTTTCTACATGTATGACATTGTAGAAGAACAACAGAGATGGAGGAGACTTGATAAGTTGGGAGGATTCTACTGGAATCCTGATTCTCCCACGATAGACATTGACATTGGACAGTTATCAGTTGCAGACTTCAAGGCCTTAACCAAGCAAAAGCATAAATCTTCCCCTACTAGAGGACCAACAAAACATTAGGTTGGGGGGAGTGATGAGTCTAGTTTTTGGCCTAGTTAGGGGGTAGAATCTCTTGTTATTTGCTAAAGTTACCACAGGCTTTGATATTATATGTTAACACTTTTATATAGTTCCTCTCAAACATAAGACATTTGGGATTAATTTCATTTTTGTCAGTTTTAATGATATTTACCTATTATGTGGACCATCTATATTAATATTGCATGTGATTGATGCATTTTCTTTAAGGTGGTTATAGTTATGCAATTATTATGTGTACTGACATTGCCATGTAGACATGATTGAAATGCTAAGTTGAGAAATGTAGCTGCCAGCTGGTTAGGTTGAGGAGTCACATGAAGTTCAACAGGGGACGACGGTAGAAGATTCTCGTGTCAGTCGCATGTAACTGCCTTGTACCAATCTTCAAGAGCATTGAGCATTGCGGGCATTACTGTAGTGGTCGAGACCATGTTTGGGCATGCATGTCCAAATGGATTCCCCTGCATGTGTAACCGCCCTTCCACTCTCTTTTTTGATTTCCCTAAATGGCATCCTCTTAGTTAGTGGGATTTGATTGCCCTATTTAGTTGGTATAAATAAGGTTTAGATCCTCCTTCCTCGAGAGCTAGCAAGTTAGTGAGTGGATCACCATTTTATTGTACAAGCTGATAATCAACCATACTTTTGTAATTGCATATTTTGATGAGTGAAATAAGATTCTAAGTTGAGTATTTGAGTTTGAATTAGTTTAGATGATAGAACGAAGGTGACTACTTTAAAGTTCCTAGTGCACATATTGTGTTGACCCATTTCAAGTTCACGTCCCTGGGTTGATAATTTAAATGTAACTTCATGATGGCTAAGATGGCTATTCAGGTCATATGTCCAATCTCTGAATCATGGTTGTAAGGGATTAGTTATTAAAATCATTATAGGAGGCCGACAACATTCATCATTCTTAAATAAAATAGAAAGCAACACAAATCAGAAACACACGTTACAAAAATAAAATTGCAAAAATAAAAAATCACCAAGCACCCTATGAAGTGGGCCCTGCCTCCATAATTCACCTGGTAATGAAATGAAAATTATTTCCTACACGATCAGAAGAAACACTATTATTTCCTTTATCAGAAATAATAATACAAGGTATGCATATCTAATAATCTTCTTACATAATAATCTATCCCCATAGCTTATATTATGCTACATATATATATGTGTGTGTGTGTGTGTGTGTGTAGTCTATAACAGCTGTGTGCAAGAATAAACTACCTATTTTGGATCGTAGCCAAAAAAATAATGGTCTACATAAGGCCTTAAGTTATGGCCACATAATAAAAATGTATCAGTTACAATAGCAACCAAAAATAACATATTTCAATTTCCTTTACACAACAAACACTTTATCATAGACCCGTACAAAATGATAGTGCTAAGGTGGTGATCAAAATGAGAGAATCGCATGGTCAAAGAAGGAACTAAAATCCATAGTATAGATTGGTCGTTTGGCCACAAACTACTCCATTATAACAACAATAAAATATAGAAAACAAGAAGGTCTGCGAGTTCCTCCAACCCCATATCTCCACCATGGGTTTTTCATCAAAAAATTCAATATATTGTAATCAACATTGAAATAACACATGAGGAATATTGGTTGGGTTCTTTGTGCTTATTTTAGATCTGACACACAGTTAGCATCAATTCCACCTTGGAGGTTGACATCATCTTTTGAAAAGATGACATAATATTGTTGGTTGAAAAGTAATAGGCAGAAGTTCCTGACTAGAAAGTGACAGGAGGGTTTTCTACAGCTCATTATCAACATGTTACACAAATACAATCATATGTATTTATTCAAATATCTTATCTAATAACTAAATTAAATATTAACTATATATATTTAACCCTATGTAACATAGAATAGGAAAATGGTATAGAAATGGAATATGGAAATGAATACCAAGTCATATTTAAGGGCTAAAATATGGTATAAAGTGAGACAGAAATAGATCTCATCATTTCCCCATTCATTATTTCAATGACAGGAAACATCAGAGAGCATCACGTTATAGGTTGAACACCAAAATACTGGAAGTCATGCAGAAATGTATGATATTCTATGAAAATTATAACAACAATGAGATTATGATCAAGTGAAGGTCATATATCCTTTTCTAGCTAATGTAAGGATCAATTTATGATAGGCAAGAGTAAGTTCTTAAAGGCAATATCAGCTTGCATAGGATATGATCCTCCTGACAAATACTATAGATCTGTTGATGACAATGCTAAAAAATGCAGATTGTTAAATATCTAAGTGTCATGATATCAATGTAAGACAATAGCCTTCAAAGTTTAAAGAGGGCAGAGTTGTAACATGTTAGGAGGAGGAATGTTAGTTAATGTATTGATTGAGCAGTTAACAAGGGGATTGCCATAATAGATCAACATAAGAATATCATTTATTTTTTTGATAGAGAGATTTGCTACAGTGAGGAACAATATGCAAAAGTTAAGCAGAGATTGAGCTATCACATGTTATCAATGCTCAAAATGAAAACTAGTACTTGAATGTATAATAGAAATAGAGCTGAGTATGCTATGATAGAGGGATGGTAACCTACAAGTTGGAAATTGAAAAGGAGTTTAAAGGAACTACGTAAGAATAGTAATTAATAGCCACTATGAGATCACAAGGGCAGTGTTACCAAATAGGGTTTCAAGTACATGAACACAATGAATGCAAAGAAGGGAAATATACTCTATTTTTGAAAGAATCATCCTGTGTACAAGAGACATCCATATCTTAGAAGCCAATGAGGGAAGCACACTTTTCAAGTCCAATATTTTAAAAGGAAAGGAAAATGGAGCTAGGGTTTCAAGACAACTCTCGATATCTTGTTACTTTGTGAAAGCCTATAACAGTAAATGAAAGCATTTACCATAAAATGGGGTAAACTATCTCAGCTAGAAGAACAAAGCCCTTGAGGCTCTTTGTAGAGAATAAGAATTTATAGTAAGAAGAAATTTATGCAGAGGCCAAATCAAGATATGCAAATATATGTACATAGAGTTTCCTTCATATTCTATGCAAAGTATGCAAAAGGATGGCCACATTTTTCTTGTTTCAAAAAGTCAAAGCATAGTTCAAATAAAAATAAAATACAAAATAATGAAATTTGTGAGTATTCCCATGGAAAACACAGCTACATAGGGAGAGGCTCATATCATTTGCAAGGGCTGAATGTAGATATAAAGATTTTGTCTTTGTTTTTTCTAGAGGAATATTCAAAAGCATCGAGTCAAAATGAACATATAGGAAAAAATAAAGTGTCTTTTATTATTTTTGTGCAATTTTCTTTCACAGAGAGCCATTTTCTTTCATAGAAGAAGGGTTATACAACAATTAGTAAAGCAACAGATGAAAATACCATTGAGATAGAAACCCTAACAGTCTTATGTAAAGAAGATACATTTTTCCTTAATTCACTATCATATCATTTTTGCTACAGCCAGAGCATGAGTAGTATTTGTACACATCCAAAAATGGTCACAGTTAATCAAACCTGATAATTAATTAAATATGATTTATTTAATTAATAATCTTCTAAATTCATCTACATATAAATAAATTTAATTATTTCTTTATATCGTCCACTTTCTATATTCATCTAATTTAATTAAATAAATAAAGTTATTTAATTATTATCATCTTCCTCTTAATTAATTAAATAGATTTCACAATTTATTTATATTAATTATCACAAGTTTAAATTTACAATTTAAATGATAATTCTTTTCTCCACACAATTAAATATTCTTAAATATTTAATTGGAAGCATTCTTTCCCACACAATTAAATATTCTAAAATATTAAATTGGAAACTTTCTTTCCTGCATAATTAAATATTCCAAAATATTTAATTAGAAACTTTTCTTCTTTTCATATTTAATTAAGTATCGTATATATTTAATTAAAGCATTTTTATCATCTCTCACACATAATTAAATATTATTTAAATTATGGAAGCTTCTAAATTCATCGTCACATGTAATTAAATAAATTTATTTAATTAATTATAGATTTATCCTCAAACTATCAACTAACTCTTCATAAATGAAGTGCACAAATGGCAACTTTCCTTCATTTTTGAATGGAAAAGGTTGTATAAGAGGAAACATCTCCCATATTTCTCTCAACCTTCCATCTCTTTCTCAACTTCTCCATTTCTCACCGTTCATCTTGACAGGTTTGAACTCAACCGTTGATTTTGACCAACTAGATTCTTGCCTCCGAAAATCTATAAATACAGCCCTCTTGTGAGTTGAAAAGGATCCTAGATTTTGTGAATTTAGCATAATCATTATAATAGTTGCATTCAAATAAAAATCTTAGCATAATCATTTTCAAGTTCATAATATAGCAATTTCAAGTTCATTTCATAGCTTAAATCATATAGCAATAGACATGCATGCTGCATAAAATCTTGTTCTCCTAAGTTGTCATTTCAACAAGCTACTGCTCACACCAACTGAGAGCCAATGAATTGTATCAAATCCTTGGAGATAGAGGACAATGGGACACATTTGAAGGAGCTTATATAATTTAGAGTTTGCATTTTTTTTTCTAAATTAGTTTCCTTTAATCTAATATTTCATTGGTGTGTTAGTTTACTTTTTAATTAGTCCACTTATTCTAATGACATAGTATTTTATTTCACAGGTAATGATTGAAAATGTATTGTTTACACAGACAAAGGCTTACCACACACGAATCCTATAAAGGAAAACTCCATAATCTCCATGAAAGCTTCAATCTAACCCTTGGCGGCTCAAGCATATAACAAAAAGAGTGGAAAATGCAAATGAAGGTGAAATGTGTGTTGAGTCGTGGTTTTGGTGTTAGGGTTTCCAAAGTCCTAAAGTTAGTCGACAAAAAAGGGTGATTTTTGCCTTTGTTTTAAACTTTCAACATGAACTAATGCCTTGCATAATGTTGAATGCCTTTTGCATATCTTGCAAAGTATAGTCAATGTTCCCTTTTTGCATATTTCTTTCTAAAACATGGTCAAGCCTCTTATTTCATTTTGCATTAAATTGAAAATGTAAAAAATATTATTGAAGTGATGGAATTATAAATCACTTTATTAATTTTTTTGTATAATGCAAGATAGAGGTGCATTGAACACATTAAAGATATGGTTAAAAGGGATAGTTGAGGGTTAATAATGACTTGTGCCAAGCATATAGGGAGGTTGACCAACATTTGGAGGGAATATAGGGTTGTTTTGACCTGGTTTGGAGCATTTTTGGGAGCTTTTATGGTGGGTAAGGTCATGTTTTGACCTTTTCTTCACTTTGGACTCATTTTGGAGGGACTTTGGGAGCTATTTTCTAGGCCTTTTGGTTATGCATGACCAAAGGGTTTTTCCTATTTTGGTGGAATGTCTTGGAGAATCATATAGTAACTTCATTATTCATTTGTGAAGTTAGTTATGATTATCATATTTTGTCTACTTTGTGACTTTTGGAGTCCTCTATAGAAAAAATACTGTACTTTGTAACTCTTTTAACATGAATAGTAGTTCATACCTTGAAGATCAATAGAGATAAGTAGTTTGACCTTCTCAATTTTATGTTTTACTGTATGCATTTGGATGATTCGATGCAATGACTTGTGAAATTTTATCATTCCTAGTTTTTATGTCTCATTAGTGCAATCTTTGAACATAAAGTATATGTAGTTGTGTTGGTTGAAAATTTTGTATACTTGGGAAAGCGTACAAAATTGTGGTTTTAGCCATAGTACATGAGATAAAACTCTCCTAATTAAGGGATGGCTTCCCCTTTGCTTTCTATTTTAACAATTTAGAAATTAACTCTAACTATAAATCTATTCTAAATCTGGGCGAAACTCTGTCTTGTTCTCTTTTTTCAGAAAAAACACTTATTCTTTTCTCTCATTTCAAAAAAGAATCACAACTGAAAGCATAAATGATTGATGAAGTAAACAAATAAAGAAGCAAAGTTTCCATAAAGGCACAAAGTCCTTCGTTGCTCCTACGGGATGAGAAAACAAATTAAAAGCACAAAGTCTTTGACAACTTACTCTCCTATCAACCTTTTTAGATGATTTTTTGGTAACCAAGTGCAGTATGTAGCAACTCAAAGTCTAATTACATAATGCAATTTTTATGCACAAACACATAAAATAAAATAAACACAAAGTCTGCAAGTTACCCCCTTTGCTTGAGCGTTCTACAATAGCTTCAAACGTGACAAACAACTCAAAGTTTGCAGTATCAAATCTGAAAAACCAATCTAAAACTCCAAACACAATAAGCAACTCAAAGTCTACAAAATTCAGCTTGAATCCCTCTTGTATAACACCACAAAACTCACAATCAATATGCATAAAATTTTGTCACATAACACCTTGAATCAACACAAAGTTTGAAAGCTATTTGCCTCTTTTAATTGACTGTAATTTGATTTACATCTAAGCTCAAAGTCTTAGAGTGTACATACAAACTGGCAGAGTTTTGTTGCATTGCCAAAAGATATCCTATTACAATAGACCCCCTCAAGTATTTATAGGAGAGAAGCCTTGAGAAAAAGGTGTGAGGATCCTAACAAACTTGAGAAATTCTCTCAACCACTAACTAACTGCAATTGACTTATTCAACATTACAAGTCCTATTGTAATTTGACTTGTAATGTAATTACATGTAATTAAATTTTACAACTTTGCAAGTGATATGATTACTTGCAATTACATTTTTCCATTTTACATGTAATTTGTCAAAACTAAATTACAAGTACATAATTGAAACTATTTTAAGTGTCCAAAGACACGACTTGAACTACATCATCCTTGATTGGGTCTTCATGCTGCTATTTGGAAAACATTCTTCCATCTCTATCTTGAAAGCATTCTATGATCAATCATGTCACTTGTTCAACTCCTTGTGTGGCTTCGTCATTTTGTTGTTCTTTCTTTGTGTCATTCTCCAGCCTTGGAATTTTCTTGAAAAATAAGGAGTCATTGCAATTTTTAATTCACAATTTTAAACTTGCAATTTTAGTGAAAATCCCGACTTACTGTTTGGTAATGAAAACCCGAAATTGATCCAAGGCCCATTTTCGCAAAGATGGAAGTGAGGATGAAAATGAAGATGAGTGTCAATGAGTGAGGTGAATTTGGTGAAGGCAAATGGAAGTGAAAAAAGGCAAATGGAAATGATGTTTTGCTGAGATGATGACCATTAAGACAATGAAATTTCCTTGAGACGATGAGTATGATCCTATTCAACTAAAATTCATTTTAGTAACAAAACATGTTTACTAGAAACCATGATTCTGCTGTGAAAAGACACGTCTTCTATTTGTTTGAAAATCAACTTCACACAATGCAAGGGACAAAGACATTTTTGGTTGAAATAAGACATCTTTTGATATTTCAAATATGAAGAGAAACAACCTCAAAAACAAAAACGTGTTTCTTCTTAACACCATAAAAAAAGTTTGCCAAAAAGGTATTTTGAAAGACATTTGGAAAAAACACAAAAAAAAGGACGCTAAACAAAACACGATTTGGCTGAGAGGTAAAACATGTTTTTTTTGTTGTTGTGGTTAAGGAAACCGACTTCATTTATGCAAGGGAATGATGAAGTCTTATAAATAGCTCAATAGAAGTAAACACGACTTGACAAGAAGCAAGAACAAAACTATACAAGGAAAATACATTTCTACTCAATGGACATTAGATCAAAACACAAAAACCAGAAAATAAATAAAAAAATGACTAAGCACAAAAGTGATTAGATAAAAAGAGAATGAGAAAATAAAACAAAAGGAAAGCAAACAACATACCTGAAGATGTGAAGCTGAAAATGAAAAATGGAGTGAAAACCCTAGATAACTTCCTTAATCTTTCAGCAAAAACGAGAGCTTTAATAATCAAGCCGAGAAGATGTGATTTTAGTTGAAGATTTTATGGAATCTCCACCAAAAAGGTAGACAATCCAACTTGAGCCCAAACTTCTCTACAAAATGGAGCGAATTTCTCCAATCGGGTTTTTCCAACACAAAGACAAGTGAAAATAGCACAAAAAAGACCAAAATCAAGTTTTTAGACTCTTTCAACAACTTTTCTTTTTACTCATGGGAAAAATAGGAACTTTTGGCTCATTTAGCAATTTTAATTTTGACAATTTAGGCAAAATAAGAGCTTTTTGACAATTTAGCAATTTTATATTTGTCACTAAAGCCAAATAGGAACTTTTTGATCATTTAGCAATTTTATTTTTGATGACTAAGGCCAAATAGGAACTTTTTGATCACTTAACAATTTTATTTTTGTCAAAGAGTCAAAAATAGGAACTTTTTGATCATTTAACAATTTTATTTAAAGCACCAAAAGCAATCAGACCTTTTTGAGACTTTGACAATTTCACTTAAAGCGAAATCGGAATTTTTTGCAACTTTGACAATTTTTGCTTTATGACTTAAAACTTCCTATTTTTGTTGTGTTGTCTTAAAAACCCAAAATTGGCAAAAAATCACAAGAAAAATGACTTAGAAATTTACAAAAACGGAAAGGGGAGTTGATAAAAGGATGCCCAAGGGAACCATCAATTGAAATCCAAAGTTTTACAACCTCAACACCTCATAAAACGTGTCTAAACACAAAAAGATCCCTACTTGCAATGGTGATCAAAAATCCCAAAATTGGACAAAATAAGGTGAAAAACATGTCGAAATGTTCCCAAATTTCACACAAGACAAAATAGGAAGGAGACCAATGGCTACACAATTCAATTGGAGAATTTTGGCACCTCTAAATGTGTGCCATAGAGATTTATGAAGAAATTTTAGGCAAAATTTCATATTGGTTGTCCAATTTTGAGAATTCAAAATTGAAGACAACAAGTTGCAGGTTATAAGTTGTATTGTGTTGCAGGTGATTCAAGTTGTGAAAGTTTCTTTCCTTCTAGGATTGTGTGTTGTAATCTCCTTACAAAGTATTGATGCAAAGGCATATCAATATTGAGTTGTGTATATCAAGCTTGTAGTTGATTAACTGTGTATGCAAGCTATTTGCAGGTTTTAGTTAATGTTTAGGTGCACCACCTTAAGTTTTCTAGTTTTTAGTTTATGTTTCCCTCTTACCCTTTTCCTTGCAAATCATTAAAATATTTTTAGGTGAGAACCTTAAGAGCCAACTTTCTTTGGAGGTTCTTTTTTGTTTTAGGTAACCCACAACCTAGAAAAGTTCCAATGTTTCACCAATAGGTTGGGTTTACTTAGCAAGGGTGCATTATTAGGAGACAAAATTCATGTGACACATCCTCTGGTGCCATAACCAACTATAATTAATTTGAGACATAAAGCAATGAACGTCAACACCCTTGAGCTGATAGATGTTTCTATCTGTCCTCTTACCAGTAACAATCATAGTTTCAGTCCCTTTTTTGATCTCACATCTTTCATCCTTAAACATGAGATTATATCCTTTGCTACACATTTTTCCAACACTCAAAAGATTGTGCCTTAAACCCTTAACATAGTAAACATCTTCAGTATTATGCTTGCCATCAAAACTGATTGAACCTATTCCACAAATCTTAGCTCTTGAATCATCTTCAAGTTTAACAAACTTACTTTTATCTCTAGTCATGTGATTACAAAAGCCACTATCAACAACCTAGTAATTCTTATCCTGTTTAACATGAAAAGAAAAAACCAAAGCACCTTCAACCTTCTTTGGAAGACTTTCCTTCACACAAATTCCAGAGTTAGCAACAATAGATCTATATTTTAAAGCCAAGAACAAGCATTCATTTTCATTAGCATCTCCATAATCAGATTCATCATTAGAAATACCAACATCTTCTTTGACATGGTAACTTCTTTTAATTATATTTCCTTTGTTCTCCTTACTCTTATTGTTCATAGCTCTATTTGGACATCTTGAAGCATAATGACCTACTTTTCCACAGCTAAAACATTTGAAAATTAATTTACCTTTGTACTTAACAATGCCCTTTTTCACCCTTCTTATAAAGTTAGCTTCCACAACATCAAGATCTTCTCCATTTGAATCTTCATCCTTTTCTAATTTTCCAGCCTTGAAATTAGTCTTCACTTTTGTAGCATTTTTCAAAACAAGTTTTCTCATCTCAAATGAAGTTAGTGTACTAATCAACTAATCTCTAAAATAAGTATTAAAATTTGCAACTTCCTTAATAGTAGATACCTTTTCACTGTATGAATCAGGAAAAGTTTTGAGAAATTTCTTTACCACCCTAGGTTCTTTGACTTGTGCACCAAGACCTTTCATAGCAATTACTAGCTCATCAACTCTCTACATTTAGGTTGTAATTGTTTCATCTTCGGACATTCACAGGGTCTCAAATTGTGCCTTTAGATTCTACAACTTTCTTTGTTTAACCTTTTCATCTCCTTCATAAATGCTCTCTAGCTTATCCCAAACTTCTTTAGTAGTCTTAAGATTCATAACTTTAACCAATTTAGAATTTGAAAGACCATTCATAAGAATAAATCTTGCCTTAGCATTTACCTCATGTGCCTTGATCTCATTACTTGTGCTTGGATCATTCTGGTGCAACATATTTTCTTTATTGCCTTTTCAATCTCAAATCCATGAGATGCCAAATATCCTTCCATCTTTGTCTTCTAGAATGCATAGTTTGTTTCATCAAATCTAGAGCAATCTATCTATTTTTCCATCCTGGATCTACCTCAAGTGGTTAAGCTCTTCTCCAAGTAAACTTGATCTGATACCAATTATTGAATGAGCAAGACAATTAAGAGGGGGGTGAATCAGTTGTAGAAAATTAAAACATTACAACCCTCAACAATAAACAAATCCACATGCATTCATTAAACCCTTATTTTGTTAAAGTGATTAATCATGAAATATAGATAACATATAAAATGAAATAACAACACCATACACAAGAGAACACCAAATTTAAATAAAAAAACAAATGGGGGAAAAACACAGTGAGGATTAGCTCACAATATAAGTAATTGCAAAACCGATACAAGGACTCACTGCTAGAATAGGACACACTATCAAAAAAGGCTCACAACCAGAGCTCACTGCCACAAAAAGAAACACAAGAAGATATAAGAGAAATGTTACACAATGAAAAACTTATCAGTGCAACAAGGAATCCACCACAAATGCTCCAACACTTTCATAGCCTTGCATGAAAGATTGCAAACACCTTCAACTCACTGCATTCAAGAATCCAACACTTTAAAATTCACACAACTCTGCTCAAATTTGCATATTCATCACTCACATTGATTTCACATCCATCTCTCCTCTCTTTTGCATCTTACAACAACACCACTCTTATTTATATCATACTCAACCTTAAAAACCTTCTCCAAGGTTGAAAACTATCTGTTATAATTGAAATTTCAAATTAGGTCGACACCTAAACATTCCCACAATGGATAGGAATGAAGGCAACCTATGTAAATCCTAACATGCTTTCATAAACTTCACATGTAGTGATAACACAAGGTCAACCAATACTTATGCTAAACACCATGAAACATTAAATACATGCTTCCTTAAATTAATCTGAAACTTCTAGACAACAAAATTCACTTGAACATGATCTAGAATAATCCTCGAACCACTTGAGATCCAACAAATACTTCATCTAAACTAGATAATAGAAATACTTCAACCAGAACATCAGATTATCCTTATTCACACATTGACACATGAAACACACGCTGCACTATACCAAATCAAGTGAAACCTTGAATTTTGAAAGATACAAACATTATAAGAAACTTTCAAAATTTGCACAACATGAAGCCACATTGTGGACAAACACAAAGCAAATACATTTCTCCTAGACCACAGAAAACATCACTGAAAAAATTGGTTCACACATTGGTAAAAATATCTCACTCTGCACAACAATAAAAAAACCCAAATTTTGGATATAGCAACTAATGAAAACCAAGAACAACACATCAAATCTGCATAGGCATAACATTAATACATAAGAAACACAAAGCACATCTCGAAACACATTCTAAACACTTGCACAATACTATTTTCTCTATTTATCAAAATTTCTCAAAAGAACTTGGAAACCAAGTACCAAAGACATCATCTCATCATATTACTTCATTCTAACACAAATCTAGACACTGCAACATAAAGATAGCTCCATGTAATCACAACTCTTCCTCAACATCTCAACTATACATGCACAACTTGCAACAACCTATTTTCTTCTTTTTCAAAAATTTCTCAATATCCTCGACATCTTCATCAAGCAACAAACTTACTTAACACATAGTTGACATCAATGACAACAACTTCATACTTGCAACAACTACGACTTTTGAAGAAAAAACATAAACAAGCCTTTCTACAACATTCTATAGAAGGAAACATAAATACCAAGATTTTTACCCCATACATTTGAAATCCAAGCATCAGAAAATTTCCTTGAAGGCAAGAAGTTAGCATCCAAACACACAAATAATACAAAAATATTCTTGTTTATTTTCTTCAGCCCTTACCACATGCAACATATCAAGATTAGGAGAAACTGAAAGCACCTTAGTAGAGGGAGAGGCCTTACCATCTTCTCCATTTTGGGCATCTCCACCCTCGACAACACCTCCAACTCCCATTCTACCTATCCTAGCTCCCAATATGGGTTCATTGTGCACCACTTGAAAAGTTGCTGAAATTGGCATCGTTTCACCTTCCAATTTAGATCTTAAGGCCTCCTTGTATAAAGGTTTATCAGAGATAGGAGGATCTGGAGGCTCAACTTATACCATGGGAGAAGCAGAGTCTCTAGATGTTTCTATGTTAATTATACTTCCATTATGATTTGAGTTTTCAATGTCATTACTATCATTCTTCATTACCACTAGATACAAGGGCACTAACTAATGATTGGTCCAAACTTACAAATGTAGTAAATGTAGATGAAATAAGAAACCACTTACCCCCCAATCGACATAGCATGCCACCAAAGAAATCCTTGGCTCTTGATCCAAACAATGGACACAAGAGACAATAAATTTAAATTCAAAAATATGCAATTCAAACAAAAAATAAGCCTCCCAAATAAAAATAGGCATACAATAACACAAAAAAATAAATTAATGGAGAAACCAATATGGAAGAAGGAAACAAAGTAGCAAAAATCTGGCCAAAGTGACGAAGAATCCTAATATGAGATCTACAATCAATAGTAGAAGCTCTAAGAGGCAATAATGGCAGGTAACCATTCACCTTCCGTAGAGCTCCTACCACCCACCAACTCCTCCACTAATGTTAAAATTTTCTAGAAAGTACCTAAGTGATCTAAGAGCACCAATGGGAAATTAGACTAGGATTGGAGATTGTTGATTTTTGTGGGGCATGTAGTTGGAGAATTATCAATTATTTCTTCCTTCATGATTTATTTTAGCCCAAACAGTGAGTTTTTTATTATACTTGTAGAGATTGTAATATTAATGTCAAATGAAGGTCATTTTTATCATAAACCATACATGATTGTATTCTTATTATTTTTCCTTTCAAATATCAAGTGCTACATTGGACTCAAGTGCACTTGAACCATTTCTAGAAGTGATAAGTTTCCTTTGGAGATTTGAACCATCTGTGCCTAATTGTGGTAGGGTTTGGTGAAACACAAATTGGTAAATTGTATCATTTTAAATTATATTAATGTAAAATCACTATGAACTTAGAATCTCCAACCTTTTCCCTCTCTCAACTTTATATTTTTCTTCTTTTTTTAAGATCTAAAAGTCTTAAAGTTTAAAGAGTTCAAAGCATTACATATTATAAATAAGATGATATAAGGTTTTCTAAAATACATAAATTTAACTAGATTAAAGATCACTAAACACTAATTGAGGTTAGAATATGACTAAAATCATTATTTTCCAAATCTAACCCTTGCTTACATATCCAGTGTGTAAGATCCTTTGTAAAAATAGTTTTATAATGAACCCTAAGAAGAACCTTGCACACTCAAGACCTTACTATCAAAGCCTTGAGATGTTAAATTCTATTTGAATTTAAAATCTTTCAAGAGAGATGGTTTTCCATTGTAAAAACTCTATATGTGTTATGTGATTAACAACCACATCAACAATATGGAGTGTTAGAAGAAATATATTCCATTAAGGAATTCACATCATTTGGTCTAGTAGAATATGACACAAGGATTTTCTATAGAGATTCTTGAAGCATACCACAATATACTGGAGAATTTTGTAGAATGTCCTAGAGAGAGATATTAATAAGAGTAACTTGAAGTTGCTTGATAATATCATTTTCTTTAGAGATCTTAGAAAGAGGTTTAGGAGTAGATGGAAGAATAGGTGTAGGAGAAGGAAGAGATGTTGGAATATTAGTATTTTGTTTGTTTCTATGAGTGGTATACATGTGGGCTTCTGAATCATAATCATTAGCTAAATGTATGTTAGATGTGATAATTTTAGCTATGTGAACATAATAACCTAGAGTTTGTGGTCTTTCTAGAGAAGCTCACATGATTATTATGCGTTTTTGTATTGGAGTTGTTTCTTGTGCTCGATAGACATAAATTTTTGGTTTCTCAAGTGCATGTGAAGCACTAGAAACAAAAATCACATTAATTAGATTATTAGAATTGTTATAAGAAGAAATGATAAAAGTATAAGAACTTAAAGACGAGGTTGAAGGAAAACAAGAAATGGATTTTTTTGTAGAATCTATTTGTTTGAAATCATCTAAAGCTTCATCTAGCATAATAAAATATTTTTGAGAAGAAATTTTTTCAAATGCATGAAAGGTTTGGAGAAAGAGATTTGACATATTTATATGTCATTCATCCACCAGACTTGAAAAAATAACATAATAGAAATAAAAGAATGGAAATAATTGAATAGAAAAATATGTGTTTAACTGTAACTCAAGTTCACCAAAATGTAAAATAGGGAAAGTTTTGGTTTTAATTAAAATATGTTTATTGTAACAACCAAATCTCTATTTCACTTTGAAAATGAAATAGCATATTTACATCTACTAATAAAAGTAAAAGATTTATTAAACAAGAATAAATCAAGTGTTTAAACATAAATCATAGGTTACTTATTTATGTGAATGTAAAATTTTAAGAAAACTAGGAAACTTTTAATTTATAGAAAATACAACTTATTTTATTAAAAAATAAAAAATAATCTTTAAGATGAACCTGAAGATATAAGATGAAGCTCTTTGTCGAGAAAACCAATGCTTTATGCATATGTCCTTGTATCGCACTATCATCCTTCACTAGTCACTCCAAAATAATCCATAATACCTAGCTTAGGTTCCAAAATTATCCTAACCTAAAAACATAATGAGATGAGAAAAATATTAGGGTTGTTTAGGGGTTTGCCTCAATCAAACCCCCATTTTGGTCAAGTTCGACCTCCATGGATAGCCAAAAGGAAAATAGATGGTAAAATATGTTCTTTTAAGTCCTAGATGTATTAAGGATTCAAACCAATGATAAAATGAAAATATTTGATAATGGTGTTAACCTTGGTCTATGAGGAGAACCACCATTGCATGCAAGCAAAAATGATAACAATACATTTGTTTATTTTTGTATTGAATAAGTTATCTCACATTGAAGAGTAAATATAAGAATACATGAATAAAATAACAATATTACCAGTAGTGGAAGCTATCTCCAATGAAGGTAAAAGATATATCAATTAATCTTTTTTCTTTAAGGTTGGATTGTTCAAGAAGAGAAGCAAATAACATAATGATAAGATGTCAAATGAGGTAGTTTGAGGTGATTGAGATATTTGAGAGTATTTTGGCAGAGTTTCCCCAAGGGAAAGAGACAGAGAACTTGCATGAAGAAAAAGTGAAAATTCCTTTGAAAGTGGCAAGGTTTTGAGTTTTGTTTGCTCAAATGAGAGAGAAAGAGATGTTACTTTCCCATTCAAGCATTCAAACATGTATTGTAAATAAGCCACATGGACAATATGCTATTGAATCTGGAGAATTTTGGGGATGTTGATGCATCATGCATATGCCAATGTCTATGCATCGTGCTACCATTCAAAAAAAATCTACTAATTTTTTTCACACATGTTCTCAATAACACATGAAATACACTATACTCTTCAAATGTGAGCAAAAATATTTCTTATAGAAATATTAGAATCTATTGTTAAAGTGTAGGCTAATATGAGTCTAGAACCTAATGTGAATTATGCCAATACACAATTTTTGACATTACATTTGCTTCATGTACATGGATCATGATCTCAACCATTCTCCTTCTTCCATGTGTCCCTTGTCCATTTCATGCTCACATGTGTGAGCATACTAGCTCATCCCATTCCTACTCACACATGTGTGAGCATGCCAACTTGGAGGCATATTTGAACCCATATCATTCCTTAAGTTCTTACAAAAGTGTGAGCATACTCTTCACACATGCCACCTACATGCTTAGACGTGTGAGCATGCTTGGTCTTTCATCTCTTATTCCGCTTGCTATCTTCTCATTGAATCTTCCATTTTTGGTTAATACCCCTCCATTGATTAAGGGCATTTTTCCCTTTCTTGACACTTTATCAAGAGGCTATGAACTCCATCCATGCAACTTCATCTCAACCATCAATTCTATCCTTCCATCCCAACTCTCCATTTCCCACTTGGGAAATCTATTCAAGGAAGGCTTTCCACCCTTATTTCACATGAATCATATGCTAAGTTTATGCTACCCATTTTTATAATCAATCACTCATATTACACCCTTATACTATCAAAATAATGACATACTTGCAAAGAGCATCCATAAATCCTCATTTTGAAGAACATCCTTACCATCACATATACAATATAATTCATTTGTTCTTTATTGCTTTGAATTTTAAGTTGTTCATCTTCTATTGTTTTCTCTATCATGAATGTGACAATTTATTGGAGTCTTTGTTATTTATTGCTACTAACCCATTGTCTACAACTCAAATATGGGCTCTACATCTATATTGCAAATTCTATTTCTTTTTAAATATTTTTGGAGGTTTTCCCCTTCAATGGGGTTTCTTATTATATAGTATCTGCAAGTATTCCCATTATATTTCAAAGTATTTGTTGTTGCATTCTTCTATTGATTTCCCTACAACCATGCACATTATCATGCTCAAAATTTAAAACCCACTTTTCCCACCCAATCACTTGCCTATTCATACCCCAAAACTTGCCCCAATAGTGAAAAAAGGGTTAGGGCTTGCTTATAAAAGAAATAAAAGGGAATGGATAAATAAAAAATATTATACACACTCCACATGGATCTAGGACACATATTTAGACATCTAGGGCACCCAAAAGAGCACCCACCAAATATATAATTATCTACCCATGTTACAACAACTAACTCCTTAAACCTAGGGCTTGTGCACACACACCTATAGTTTATTTTCATCAGGATTGTTGAATCATCCCAAGAATTTAATTGAGGTGGATCCCTAAATGTGTAGTAAGCACTACTTTTTCCATAAAGAAACCTTTTGTGTAGATAAATATGTTAGCATTGATAGGTTTATGTTAGAGAAGTGTAGACGACGTCAGTGCACTTGTATATAAAAAATGCACTAGGAGGACATTAGTATGCATGAATGGACACAATCATACCCTTATGAACCTTAATGCATGAACTAGGCATTTTTGTTCATGATCATCCATGACAAAATAGTTCTAGAATATACAAAACAAAATCTAATCCGAATAGTGTTGCCTTCTTCTCTACCTCTTTCTATTTATAAAAAAAACTACATCAAAAGGTAAAACAAGACATATTCTCTTACTTTACTTTTATTTTCTTACATCTATTTTTAAAAGAGTCTTAATCTCTTATTTGTATTTATTATCATTATGAGAATTAAATAACTATTTTTTTTGTACGAGGGCTAATAATTCTTAGATTATTTTATGTGACCCACTAGATATTTTTCCAAACCACATTCTGAACCTCATCCCTTATTTATTGCATCATTTATACATGATATAAATAAAAATCATAACATCACTTTGACCAATTCTACTCAATCATTTATACAATCTTTTGGTGATAACCATGCTTATTTTATAATATAAATTCTAATTTGTTAAAAAACACACTATTAATTAATAATAGACATAAATACAATTATACAACCTTTTGATGATAGCCATATTTATTTTATAATATATATTTTAAAATTAGAAAACACAATAATAATTGATACTAGACATAAATACAATTATACAACCTTTTGATGATAACCATGTTTATTTTATAATATAGATTCTAAAATTAAAAAAACACAATAATAATTAGTAGCACACATAAATACTATATTTTATTCACATGGATTACACGTTTATACTAGTCACTGGATCCCACAATGATTAACTTGTGTGTGGAGACAAAACAAATAGGTATACCCTAACTTCAAGTTAAATGAGGCGATGTTAGCATAGCCTTTCTTTTTCACACAGATTTGGAAGTTCGTACATTGAATAGCAGATCTCTGCGTGTTTTAAGCGAAGTTCTCTTCCGCCCTCCAATATTTATCCTCCAGCCGAGCGTTCTCCATCACCCGTTGTAGGACATGGACAAATGTCCACGTTCGCTAATTCTGTCCAAGTCTTTCGATTCACTTGTTTGTCACTTCAACACTCGGCCGCCTCTCCATGCTTACTCCTTGCATCCCCGTATACATTCCCATTTTCAGACATAAGCCCAGTAACGTGATTGCTCTAAAGAAAGAAATGTCACAAACGGAGTGACGATACACTCTCTGCAATTCTCCAAACCCAAGAAAAAAAAAAACAGAGAACCTAGAAAAGAAAACAATCTCACAGCAGACAAAGGGAGATCCTCAGGAAAACAGCTCAGATTGTTGTCGGTAATGACGAAATTGGTGTTCAATCCAGTTGGCTTTTGCTTTGGATTAAGCAACGAATTTCAGAGAGCAGGATACTGAGACCCGGACTAAGAGAAAGCTGTCGGTAGTTCAGGAACCTCGGTGGGTAACTTCATAGCAGGGGAATGTGTAACTGAACTAATGCAGGGGATCACCGCAAAAGACGACATTAGTCGCAAACTAGAAGTGGGTGTTACTTCTTTACATTTGTTTATGTATCATTTTCTACAGAGATTGGGAAATCAGGAGTGTTGAGCTGCTGTACTAGCAGTTCTTTTTTCTGTGTGGTTTTCTTTATTCAAAAATCGAGGAAATGGGTTCATTGACTGCATCAAGTTTGAGTCTGTATTGGGGTGGAGTGGATAACAGGGGTATATCAGAAAGGGTGTGGGCTGTGTCTCAGATTGGGAAGACGGGAGTCAACAAGTTCATTAATGTTCAGAGGAAGAATGTATGCTGTAAGATTACTCCTGTAGACAGAGCCAATAGCATATCCAATAGCATAATAATTCCCGCTACGCCACAATTGAGAGGTACAGGTAGGATTCAACGCATTCTTTTTTTAAGTCTCATGAGTTCTAGATCATTTGCTGCAATAACCGGTAGCGTTTCTGATTTGTTTTTAGATTTTTAATTAAGGGCTTTTTGGCAGTTAAAGTTAAGCTAAGAGATTTTTGAAAAGTAAAAAGTCCTCAATTGATTCTTGGTATATTCTGCCCACTAGATTAGCAGGGTCGCAGGAAAATGCAGCAAGCCATGTTGGTACCATAGCATGGCATGCTAATGTTCAAGATGCAGATCTTCTAAGATCAAAAAACACAAAGATACAATGAAGATGGAGACAAGATACAGTAGTAGTATTTGTCATTTGATAAATTTCTCTTACAAATGTATTGGTTACAAAACACAAACTCTTACAGTGATGTCTTGCACCATATTTTATGGTAGCAAGCTTCAACTTCTACATTGGCATGCTTCCTGAAAGCACCTCTATCACATCCTTTACAGTAGCCCTGTCGTTTCAACTCCTATATTGTCTTGCGTCCTATGTCAATGTAAGCTTGAATTTCTGTTTTAGATAGGTTACGTATAGAAAATAAATTCCTGTACGGAAAGGCTGGCATTTGTAGTTACAATCACTGGATTGTAGTTGTGGCAATTGTGTCTACATAGGCTTACGCGTGGTATTACAAGTAGCACTAAATTTCTAGATCTCAATACATACAGTCAGTGAAGTAAACTAGTCCTGCCAATACCTCAACTTCTAATTGATCTTTTTACTGCCCAATCTCACATTTTCTTGAAGAAGGGTTCCAAATCAAGACGGATGCTTATCCTCTCAATATCACCTCGCTGATTAACCGTTAGCCAATTAGGTGAAGCTGAATCTCAACCAATCACATGAAGCTTGTGGAAACCAATTTTAGAACCTGGAGACTGCAGTAAATGTCTGGCATCTCCTTAAACAATCTAGGTTTTTTCTTTCTAGAACAGGAAACCATGAAGTGTCATTTGCAAACTGATTTCTATTAATTCTTCTATGTCAGACGATCTCAAGCCTTTGATTGGAGGGCCTTTTCTTCTGATAGAACAGGAAACTATGAAGTGTCATCCTCAAACTGTAATGTCCTCAACTGGGAGTTTTGGTATATTTTTTGATTTTTATGTGATATTTTTGTTTCTGATGCAAAACACAAACTGGAACAACAAACAATAAACAAAACTAATCGCTGGAAACTTGTTATTAAACCCTCTATGACTTGAACCCAATTTCAACTTCACCCATAACAGCAAAATACAACTTGAAGATGATAAATAACTCAAAAGAATGTGTTGGTCTGATATGAAATGGACGGCCATTAATTACTATTTGACATGCAATTACACTCAGATCTGAAGTCAGAGCTCTCATACATCAAATATTAATGCTGATATAATTGACAATGAGTGAATTAAACCCCAAAATGCCAACAAACATTCAAAAATGGAACTCTAGGGTATTAAACTTCATTGGATCTAAATTAAGCACCAAATTATCACATTTGATTTGCAACTTGTTGGAGCAACCTACAACGGCTGATATGCACAAGTTTAGACTTACAATATTTGAGTTTTGGTTTGGAATAATGAATGTATAGCTGCCACATGCTGTAGAAACTCTTTATGGTGAATAGTAGGCAAGTTGGTGGCTTGCTTTGATTGAAGTGTTGTAGCAGCAACAATGGAGAGGTAAATGACCTAGGGAGGCCATGTTGCAGCTGGAAACAGTCAATTAGAGGTTGAGCAGCAGCCCTAGTCCTTCCAAAATGCTGATAACAGTCAATAAAATGTTTGCAAACATCAAAAGATGTTGATGCCATTTATCCAAAGTGTTGTTATAACCTCCTCCATTGCTGGTACGCCCAAATATGGCCTAGAGACTAATAAAAATAGCAATACTAAGGCCAGAGCTGCCCTCCCAAGCAATGGTGTTACCAAGGAAAAGGGCTGGAATTGTTGTTGTGACAATAAATGATTACAAACCCTCTTCAAAAACCCTCCAAAGTGATGGTGCTGCTACTAGATCTGTGAAATGTTCAACATCTGATGATGAATTTGCCTCCTCAATGCTGATATACTCAAGTTGATGGCTGTGCATGTTGGTCACTGCATTAATGATGAAAAATTAATCCCAAAAATGCTGATTTCACTATAGTGACACTATAGCAGCAACAAAATGCATTCAAAACCTTCAAATTAGTGATGAAAAAATGATGGCAACTTATCCCAAGGAGTAGCATCCAAGATCTAGCAAGAATGGATGGCAGAACAAACTCCAAAATGTGAAATCTGCAATCAAACCCTTCAATTCATGAGCCACAAATTTGCAAATGCTCCAAATCAGTATACATGCAACTCCTAAATGGAATTGCCAATGTTGGAGATGAGGGTTTTTCATTCCCAAATCCAATAGTGAAAATCCTAGAGGGTTTTTGTTCTCCAAGATCCTCAGATCAACCAAGGGTTTTCCTCCTTCGAAGTAAACTTGAACATAAAGATTAAGTTCTAAAAATTGTATGTCAAAAATGATGACAAAACATGATAATCCAAATGAAGCCAAGTGCCCTCCTTTTGTAGCGCTTCAATTGGGGCTTTGGGATCAATTTCCTTAAATATTAAAAATATATATTTTATTTTAAGCATTTCAAAATACTTTTTATTTTATTAGTGTTAGAAATATTTTTTTAATTATAACACTATTTAAGCTGCCCTTTAAATTAAAAAATACTGGGCTCATCTTAAAATAATACAAAAAATTATTTTCCTTGCTTTACCCTTTAGCCTACGGGAAATGGGGAGAGGCCAGAGGTTTTTTCCATGACTTTATTTTCAAAAAGGGGGCATGACTATCAACCCTTCTTAGAATTGCTTGCCCTTGAGCAATTGTGGATTGGGATGATCAAGCAACACTTTGCCCATGCAATGAACCATGATGTAGTATTTGTAGAGTTTGGATCCCATGCTTGTCAAGTGAAACAACTTGGACCAACAAGTACAACATCTCGCATCTCCATTACCTATAACATTTGTATGCAACCCTTGCAACTTGGAAACAATTTGGCCACTTGAAAGAAAATAACCAAGAGATGTGCATGATCCACAATACAAATCTTTGGAGAATCTATAATGAAACTCCTAAATGTCTCCTCTCCTTCCAAACCTGAACAGGTCTAGACAAGGAATGCAACTCACTCTAAAGATGATTCTTGATGACGAATGATGCCTTCATCCCAATGTTTAAAACACCTATACACTTCCATAAGGCCAAGGGTTGCATTATGTACTCACCACCATGTTTTGTTGCATGAATTTACTCTTCCTTAGCGATCAAGAATCGAGAACACTTAATTGAGGTTCATGGCAATACCCTTGAGTTCCAGTGGGTCATCCAATAATGCTACAGGTCGTATCCTTCAAAAAATGTCATAACTCAGACTGTATGTATGCTGGAAATGAGTTGCAACAGCTTCAAACCACTTGTAATCTCACTCAAATCAGTATTATGGTGGTTAGAATGATTGTTTCAAATAGCTGAAACCTTACACAAACATCACTAAGTGATGAAACTTCTTCAAAGTGTGTAAACCTACAGCTGTTCATGACTGATACTAGTAGTTCAAGGTCTTAAATCATCAAAACCAGCAATGCGAAAATGGTACAGCAGCTGCAAAACCAAACATTCCTTACAAAAATCAGCAATGTGAGCAATATAGAGGCTGAGAACAGCCATGTAAGGACTAAAAATACTTCATTAGCAGTCATAAACTGAAAAGTACTCAATCCTATGACTGAAAATATGTGCAAAAACGCTTGTATGTATGCAAGTGAAGTGGTGTGGTAGCTGATAATGATAATGACAGCAGCATTAAGGCTGAAAATTATGTCCATAGCTTCCTAGGTATGTTTCCTCTGTCACTTGACAGTAGTGTACTATTGCCACTTGTCCCTTTCATGCCTTGTTGGTGATTCTTTGCACAAATACCAACCATGCTTATTTTATGCTACTCTGATATTCTTGTGAACTTATCCTTGAGATCTTCCTATGGTGCCTCTAGCTTCCTCAAAAGAAGGGATATATCCAACATAGTTCTTCCTTAACTCTTGATGGTACTCTACTCAATGGCAATCTTGGAAGTGCAAAATAAAGCACCATGCAAAGATGATCGAAAGTAGACCAAATACCATCATAAGAAGATATCTCACCTATGGATAAAGTTGTGATTTGATGTTCCATTCTCTTAGCCACGACAACTCTTGGGGTTCCATCTTCTATGCCTTAAAGCACTACCTATTTTTCCTTGGAATTCAACTCCCTAGTGAACTCTCCAATAGAATTTAACCATTGCATACCCAATATTATGTTGATCCCTCCTAGACCCATGACATAGAAGTCATTGCACACCTTGTGTCCACCCAAAGTCATGACAAGTTGTTGTGCCTTAATGATACAAGGAAGGGTGAAGCCATCTTGTAGTATTTCACCCTTCGTGAATTCTCTTTCTTATATCCAAGGGTGGCAAAACTTGTTTGTAGCTTGATTCTAAGGACACCACACAATGCTTAGTTAGAAATTCTGGAGTATCAAAATGACATCTAATTTGCTTACCACCTCCCAACATTAAGCATTTCATTGTCTTGACAACAGGGACTATCTCCATTAGGCCATAATCATAACCTTGTCCTCAAGTGTAGAACTTGGCTCCAAAAATGACCTATGAGCCATGAGTATTGATCCTTCACAAATTTGTAAGAATTCACAACATATCTTATATGATTTTTTATTAGATTACATTCTATCAAAATGCATGAAATGAAAAATTCATTAGAAATAGTGACATTGATCTCATGAAAACCTTTATCCTTTTTGTACCTCAAAAAATCACCTGGATCCCATATGCAAAAACAATTTTGAATTTGGATTAATGAATTTATATGCTCTAGGCTGCGAGTTGTATTCTTCACCATATCACCTCTTTTAGAATGCTTCCCATGATGACAAGAATCTCATAATGACACAGTATGGATGGTGCAAGTCAAGGTTTAGAGGTCTTGACAAATTATTGAACTAGGCAGCAATAGTTAACTTCAACAATAACTGGAATGACTTTTATTAAAGTTCAAATAATTGTTTGCAACAAGAGTACAAAAGATTTGATGACATTACAGTTTAACATATGGGCTTCCCTTCATACATGCCTTGGCTTTTAAACCTTGAAAACATTCATGTCTTTCAACCAAATAGCTACCACGTTGAGATTCTTCTTCAATCTGCAATCATTCTCCCATTGAGAAGACTCCAAAAACTTTCAAAACTCTAAACTTTGGCAATTGAAGTGGCTCCAAAAAGAATGGAGATCCCAATTTATAGAAAACATGCAAGAAGGTGGCAACCACCCCATGTCCAGACATGATGGGACACATGCCAAGTCTTCATTGGCCTTTGAGATATGCATGCAGGCTGTTATAATTGCTTGTTTGTTGTTTTATGTTGCCAATTGAGGAATTGTGAAAATCTTCGGGGTCTAGGATACACAACCTGCGAAGGAAATAAGCCCAAAACCTCATTGCAGGTTCTCGAGGGGTATTGCAATAAGTCCACAACACAAGAAAAACTCCACCAATCTTTGGTTTTGTGGGAAAACCAAGGCAATCACATCTTGTGGGGATTCGAGTGGAAACGGGATGCGTCCATGAGACATGAGAAACCCTGCCCAAAGCATTCATAAACAAAAATATGAAGAATCAAGGCAATTATGGGAATATTGAAGGCTTTGGGATAATTGCGGAGATCCAATAGGTATTAGGATGTGTCTACTAATGCCACAAAAGTCTGCCAAAACATCACTAAGGCTGAAGATGTGAGGAGACAAGAAGCTTGAGGCAATTGCAGGAATTTGAAGAGTAATGGGTTAGGTCTAGGTGTAATTCGAAGTTCTGCAGTCGGATGCCAAAAGAAACATGGTGTAGGCTTCCTTGAACTTGGGAACTTTGAATTGAATTAGAGGGATCTAGGATGGGCCTAAAATTCTGCAAATCCATATATATGTCAAAACTCTGCAATTTTATAACTTGCCTGAATTTGATCCAAACTTCTTGAAATATGAACCGTGACCACCTATCTAGACCCTCCTCAAGATGATGTCATCACATGGCCAAGAACCAACTGCAAATCTTTAGAAACCGAATCATCACTCCTACAAGCAAAAACAAAGGAAGAAAAGAAAGCAAACTAAGCAAGGAAATTATTTTTGGTCGACGTAGGATTGCAAGTGAACTCGGATGCTGCATCAGACACACTGGGTAAGCGAAATGTTCCATGAGTTGGAAACTCATGAACATTTTGGTAAGCCTAGAACCAAAATTCCATACTTGACTAGCTTTGCAACACTTAACCAAGAAGCTTCAACTCCAAATCTCTTCTTCTGATGGATCAGGTATTCCACATAATCCTTTCCTTTGGTCTTCTTAGCCACTTGGGAATCAACCACTTTGTCTATTTCTTCCATTTTATTCTCAGGCAATTGATCTACCCACCCTTGTTCGTCATGCCAACTTGAGTGTGGATCCCCTTGTAAACTCGTCTCCCCTTCATAAAACTTTTATAGATTAGCAATATTGAAAATGGGAGATATGTCTATTCCTATTGGAAGCTCAATCTCATAGGCATTGGAGGAAAACTTTCTTAGCACTTTGCATGGGCCTATTTTCTTCCAATTTAACTTATTGTATGTTCCTTGTGGGAACCTTTCTTTTCTTAAATGTGCCAAGACTAAGTCACCTACCTGAAATTCCAGTTCCCTTTTGTGCATATCAGCAGCTCCTTTTATTTAGTGACACTTTTTCTAACTTTTCCTTCACCTCTTTGTGTAACTCTATGAATGTATTCAACATAGTATTTTGCTACAACACTCTTCCTGTTCAAATTTGCACTATCTCTCAGCTCATCAACACCTCTTAGGCTGTACCCATAAATTATTTGGAATGGGATTTTCCAACACTCTTGTTCATTGAATTGTTGCAAGCAAATTCTGTTTGTGCCAAGATAAGGTCCCATTGCTGTGGTTTGTTTCCCACCAAACATCTCAATAAGTTTCCCAAACTTCTGTTCACAACTTCTGTCTGCCCATCAGTCTAGGGATGATAGGCTGAGTTAAACTCTAACTTAGTGCCCATCTTCTTCCACAATGTACACCAAAAATGGCCAACAAACTTGGTGTCCCTATTTGAGACAATGCCTTTTTGGCAATTCATGTAGCCTAACTACCTCCTTGAAAAATAATGTAGCTATGTTGGATGCATCACTAGCCTTCTGGCATGGTATGAAATGAACCATCATTGAAAACCTATCCATTACAACAAAAATTGAGTCATTACCTCTTTGTGTCTGAGGCAATCCCAAAACAAAATCCATGCTTATGTGCTCCCATGGTCTCTCTGGGATAGGCAATGGCTGATATAGTGTGTTTTGTCTTAATCCTTTGGCATGTTGGAAAACTCTGCAACCTTGCACCAACCTCTTCACATCTACACTCGTGCTAGGCCAAAAATTACCCTTCATTTAGTTGTGCCAATGTCTTGTCCATTCCGAAAAGTCCACTTAAACCTTTACTACACTTTTCTCTTATTAGGTTCCCTCTTGTTGAACCTTGGGGTATACATAATTTCTTCCCTTTGAACAACAAGCCATCTTGAATGAAATACTCCAGCCATGGAGTCTTGTCCTTTTCTACTGGACTTTTACTAGTTGTCCATGCTTCCTTGAAATCAAGATCATCTAGATACAACTCCATTGCATCAAAGCCAACAACATTGACTCTTAATTCACTCATCAACAAACATCTTCTACTAAGTGCATTTGCTACCTTGTTTGACTTACTACTCTTATGTTTCAAAACAAAAGAGTAACTTTGCAAGAACTCCATCCACTTCATATGCCTCTGATTTAAGTTACCTTGACTGTTGATATATTGCAATGCATGGTGGTTTGTGTAAAGTATAAACTCCTTTGGCAGTAGGTAATGCCTCCACTTCTTCAATGCTTGCACTATAAAATAGAATTCTTGGTCATAAACTAAGTACTTCCTCTTTGCTTCATTTAGTCTCTCACTGAAGTAGGCAATGGGTCTACCTTCTTGATTTAACACTCCCCCAATTGCACTAGCATTGGCATCATAGTCCACTTGAAACACTTTTGCCAAAGTCTGGTAATGCCAATATTGGCTGTTCTGTCACCTTTTTCTTTAACAAATGAAAGCTCTTTTCTGCTGTAGCTATCCACCAAAACTCTTTCCTCACACCCTTCATTGTTTCTGTGATAGGTGCACATATCCCACTGAAATTTCTTATGAACTTCCTGTAGTAGCCTGCCAAACCATGAAAACTTCTAGCCTCGAACATACTCTTGGGTGAAGGCCAATCTATTATTGCTTTAACCTTCATTGGGTCCTGTTGTGACCTATTTCACACATCGCCCCGTTGCAAATGGGGACCCCCAAGTTTTGATGTCGCCCTCTGAATTGCCAGTTTAGAGTCCTAAATTTGAATAAGGTTTTGAGAGTCAGTCCGGCCAAGTTGAAATTTTGAACCCATTTGAAAGCTTAAACGCCATGGAAATGCTCAGAAGACCCAGTAGACAAGGAACGCCATTGCTTTCAGTCAATTCTGACACTTCCTATTTTTTAGGGATTCTGCTTTTTTGCTTTTTGTTTTTTTGATTTTCGGCATTTTTAGGCCATTCTAGAGCTCCTATTTTTTAGGGATGCTTTTTTGCTTTTTCTATTTTTAGAAAGTTTCTATTTTTGGAAAGTTTCTATTTTTGGATTCCATCAGGCAAGAAATCAACACGCCTCCAGATGTCAAAAGAATCAAGGTAAAATAGCAAAAGTTTTGAAAAATGGCTAAGTCATGAAGATGGCGCCCTCAAGGAAGGAATGGCATGGAGGTCTCCAAGTCCGCCATGGCAAGAAGGAAGCCAAGTCCGCCATGGCAAGAAGGAAGCCAAGTCCGCCCTTGGCATGAGGAAGCTAAAGTCCGCCCAAGATGTTTGAAGAGAGATGGATGGCGCAAGACAAGGCAAGTCCGCCCATGGCATGGAGAGAGCCAAGTCCGCCCATGGCACAAAATGGTCAAAGTCCGCCCATAAGGGTCAACAACATGAAGTCTAGCAAGTCCGCCCAGCATAAAGGAAAATGGCAAGAGGTCTATGAAGTCCGCCATATGCTAAAATGGCAAGAAGTCCATGAAGTCCGCCCCAAGAAGTGTGGAGAAGGGTAAAAATATGAAGGGGTTCACTCCAAGATGTTTGGAAGGGGTAAAATTGCAAGGAAAACTCGCCTTATGTGGAATTAAATGGCCAATACAAGTGAAGTTTGCCATTGGACAAGGCACGAATAAAATTCGCCATGGCAAGAAAAGTGTGAAGTTCGCCTAAGACAAATGGAGAATAAAATACACCATTGGCAAGGAATTATAAGAAATTCGTCCAACTTTGAAAGGTAAATTTTTCTAAGGCATGAAAAACGGAGAAATGTCCAGAGGAAGAAGAGGTTTGGTTGGCATGAAAATCACTCCTCAACACAACGGAATGAAATTCTTTGGCATAAAATGAAGAATGTTTGGTAGAGCAACCATGAAGTCCGCCCCTCTCAGCTTGAAAAAATTCCTAAGGCACTAATAAAAAATGGCAAAGTGGCAGAGATCTCCAAGTTCGCCCAACCCAGAAGATGAATTGTTTGGCTAAATAAAAATGTCTAGAAGGGTCAGAACTCCGCCTAGAGAATTGAAATTTGGCAGATGAACTATTGAGCACATTTTGGCTAGGCAGACGATTTGAAAAGAGATATTTTGCCTCGGACAAACAGACTTAGCCATGTATCAAGGTTAAACGGGTTGGAATTTTAAATATTTTAATATTTTTAATTATTTCCCAACACTTAGGGAATTTTAATTAAAACAATTCGAAGTCCGAAGATTATTTGGAAGTTTGAATTATTCTGCCTTAGGTAAATTTAAAATTGCCATGATTCGAAAATTTAAAGTACATTGGAAAATTAATTTTAAACAATTAATTTAATATCTTTTGATATTTTCTCCAACACTTAGGCAATTTTTTTTGAGAAATTCGAAAATCTCAAACAGAGGTGGCACAGAGATGAAAATTAGAAACTTGCCGATTTGAGAAGAAAAACGTTTCTAAAAATTGGAAGAAAATCAGAGAAAAGAAAGCAATTCCTTGAGGAAAATCGCACTTCTCAGTCATAAAATCAGTTTCAGCAACTCATTTCTTCACAATTTCGGCTGAGAAGAGGCTATCTTTCTCGAATCTTCTGGGAATCGTTTGCGAAGGAAAATTTAGTGCAAGTAACGTTGCTTTGAGAATCAAGGAAGTAATTTATTGTTGACAGGCGTGATTTTTAGAGAGAAATAATTTATTTCTTTGCTGAAAATCGTACTTCCCAGCATATTGGCGCACTTCCTTTGGCATATTTTCAGAATTTTTAAAATTCATTTGCAGCCAAAACACGATCTTTGAGGTTTGGAAATTAATCGACAATGTGTTTGCACCTCGTTTCTATCTTCTACTTCATTTCCGGCACGAATTTCATTCATAAATAGGCGAATTTGATTACTTTCAGCTTGCTTTTTGACAGAAATTTTAATTTAATAAGCTGAAAGTGCGATTTTGTCCAAACTACACCCGGAGTAATTTGATTTTAAAAGTTCTTATATTAATGTTAAGCATTTTGTACTTGCAGCTTGATAGTCAATCAAGAAGAGACGTCCAGGCAAGCACAGATGAAGTTCGCGAACAAAGGATCGCAGCCAAAGACTAAAATAAAATCAAAATGGAAGAACGTCTCAGACACCAATCTTGGTCATATAGACCTAGATGAATTCAAGAGAAGAGTATATGGGCACAACGGGCCTTTACCCACGCTTGTAGCCAGGAGAATGGTAAGAAATGGAATATTTGAAGTTGCTGGATTTCCGCTTGCGCTTGAATGTGCTGAATTAATGGTGGAGTGTGTGCTCCATTATAATGCTGAGTTGAGACAAATTGTGGCGCCTGACGGGAGAATATTGGCACATTTGGGAGAGTTGGCCATACAAGAGGCCTTTGGCATTCCTTCGTATCCTAAAACCACTTATAAAACTAAGGAAGACGCCCAGAGATTGTATGATGAGCAGTTTGACCTTTGTGCCGCCAACATCAACAAGTCATGGTTGGACAAGCCTAGGCCGTCGGTCAAGAAGATGCCCAAGAAGTTGATGCGTACGGACTTCAAGGAGGACTACGGAGACATCATTATCTTGCTGAACAGAATAGCAGGCAGTCCTTTGGGGGCGCCATTTGAGCCATGGATGTACTATTTTATTGAGGACATCACAGAGGGCGTAAAGATGTTTAACTGGTTATGAATGATTAGCAACAACCTCCACGAGCAGCTTGTCAACCTAGAGAAAACGAAAACGTTTTATATGAGTTTTTATGTCATCTACATGTTGGCTAGGACTTACAAGTATGCAGGCTTGATATGCAAGGGCACGGTCGGCAGTGGATCAAATGAGCTGAAGGCATACGACTGCTATCCACAATTGCAGTTGAAAGGAAAGGCGCACTTCCGGCGAGCTCATGACGCCTTCCTTATGTATATCACCAGGATACTCCAGGGAGGGACGCATCAACGGTTGACTCCTGAGGCTAAGAAGCTGGTTGGCAAATATGGGTCATGGTTTATCCAGTATCCCCGATATACGTACATCAGAATCCAGGGATTCAATGGGAGCCCATATCGTTTGCCCATTTTCCCAACTAACAAGATGGTCCTGTTGGAAGTACTAAGGCAGCTAGAAGAATTTCAAGGCCTCCAACGGACAAAGCAAAAGGCGGCAGTAACCTTTCCCTTCTTTATAGGGAACATGCTAGAGTCTTGTCCATCATCACAGGCAGCAGATAGTGCCAGGCTCAAGATTCAGCATTATCCTTTTGCTACCTACCCATCAAGGAGCCACTTCGACCCGCATCACCACATCAAGACGGTGGATGGAAGGAGGTACAAGCATAGGGTCGAACTGGAAGATTTCTGGGCAAATGCTGCGGACAAGTTTGAAGTTAGGCGAAAGATGTGGTCCAGACTGCCAGTCAGTTTGATCAGAGCAACAAAACTTTGTCGAGTGCCGAATCAGTTGGAGGAAGATGGACAGCAGGTATAGCCGCACCTTGATGAGAGCTTGCCTTTGCCGGTGGTCAGGTGGTCAGAATCCGAGCATGCCGATTTAAATACTTTGATGAGACCTATCATCAAGTATACGCAGTGGTGGGTTGATCAATAGGTTCAGGAACTTAGGCGAAAAAGGATAACCTTAACTTATGATATGTTGAGTGAGGCGGAATCCTATACTTCCAATGCAGACGCATCCCAGGGCGTGGAGATAATAGAGGCCACCACTTCCAGGAAAAGGAAGGAGATAGCTGCAGGCAAGGAGCCAGTTCAGAAGCAGGCTAAGGTAAAGCCTTCCCACTTGGCCGCATCCAGGAATATTGAGGAGATGTTGGCTACTGTAGATGCTTCACTGGCTGACATTAGGGATCCTTCCCCGATTTTGGAAAACAATATGGAGCCTCAGCCGGATGAGGATGCGCCACCATCTCCCACGGGCACAAAAATATTGGAGTCCGATGATGAAAATGTGGACACCCAAAATGAGGATTTCCAGGAAGGAATGATTTTAACCCTTAGGGGAATTCTGGACGTTCTTGATAGAGAAGACAGGCCGAAAGATGAAGGCATAGAGCAGCTGACGATCCCGGATTGGCTAAGAGAGAGGCTGAAAGTATAAGCGCCAGTGGAGGAGCCAGAAGAGAATGACACTACTGACTTCTTGGCCAGACTTACGCAGACTGCCGTTAAGAAGCTAGCAAAGAAATTCTCGAGCATACAGAGAGATGGAGCCGGCAACAGGACAGTGCAGATCGCAGTGCTTACAAGGGACAGGCCATAGGAGGACATGGCTCCACAAGATTATGCCATCACAACCATTGACTTGGGTCCAACCACGAAGGGCCAGGAAATTGAAGACTTGGACAATTCTGTGTCCACTATCAAGTCAAGGTTGGCAAAGGAGGTAGCCAAAAGGAAGGAGTGCCAGTTAGAAATTGAGCGCCTAAAGGAGTATATCCAGCAGTTGATCAAGCCACTTGATCAAGACAACACGACAACTCCTCTACTTCCGAACTCTTCACAGGGGGCCGTTAAAGAGATAGAAGAAAACATGGTCACCGTTCGGGAAGCCAGAGAATAGATAGCAACAAAGGGGACTGAAGCTGAGGCATTCATAGAGAGGTTGACTCTGGTTTATGGTCAGGCCACTGCCCTACTTTCTAGGCTGGCCGCTTTGGTAGAAGTGTGGGATAACCTTCCGGATGTGCAAGATAGGATAATCCCTTGCCTTAGGATTCTGAAAGTAGTTCCTAAGCAGGAGCTGATAGACGGAGGTGTTATTGCAGCAGGAGCAGCCTATGACTTCCACACCTGGTATTGGGCCTTGACGGCACGAGGCGAAGTCTTGGAGAGGGTGAAGGTTGACGGTATCAGATTGGAAGAACAAGTCAAAGAAGTTCAGGCCAAACTTCTCAACATGATCGCCGATATCTTGGATAAGGAGGCTCTACGAGAGAATGACCTGCAGTTAGAGGTTTTGAAAGGGAAGGTCCAAGAAGGCATCTTTGCCATCACGAGACCTATTCTGAAGCAGGACTGGGCCAAATTGGCGAACTTCTTAAGCATCCGAGAGTCTTTTGAGAAGACCAAGCCAGAGTGGGAGTGTACCTTTGCCAGATGCGCCGAGAGTGTGGACGGACTGGAATTCAGGATCAGAATGCTTCCTCAGGTCACCATGGATGAAGTTGCCTTGATCGTGTCCAGATTCATCGAACACACGGCAACGCGGGAGGATCGGGATGTAATTCCTTGATAATAGCTCCAAAGCGCCACATTACCTTGTCAACTCTCTGTTTACTGAAGTCATTTTGGGAAACTCTAATTAGGGTTTATTTGTTTTGATCTTGGCCGTTGGCTCATTTTTAATTTGAGCCGTTTATTCAAATTCATGAACTCTATATAAACTTGATTACTCTCATTTACAATTTGTGAAGTGAGTAATATGATATTGTTGCGTTAGACTATTTCCGTTAATAAAAGCTCTTATGCATGATTTGCTTTGAATCACTTTTATTTTCAAGTGGTGTGCAAGGTTACATATCTCCTTCAACACTTAGATTAGAATTAGAGTAGAATTTTATTTGAATGATTGTTAAATGGATGATAGATCTGATAATGGTGATTGGTGAAATCTAGCTCATACTTTCTTTGGATAGATGATTTGTATCCAATGCGTAAAGTTAGCCTGAGCTCCTAAATTGTGGATGCTTAACTTCAGTCTTATTCTGGACATGAAAATCATAATCACACCCCTAGAAGATTGCACCCACTTTGTGTAGTTGTCCCAAGGAGGCGAAACAAAGTGTGGTTCCTTGTTTCACCCAATCATTGCCGTCTCTTGAATTCTTAGGATTAGATTAGCACTCCTAAACCCTTATCCTTTTTTACAGTTTTTTGGAAATCCTAAAATTGAGAAAACCCAAAAAAAAAGAGCCTTCAATGTCAAAACCGTCTAAGTCCTTAGCTTGCAAATAAATTCTAACGTAAGTCCCCTTGTGATTACCAGCAAATCACAATGCCCACTGATCTTATCCACACGTCAAGACCTGACAAAAGAAACCTTGGAATCGCCATATGATCTTCTCGCAATCTTAGCATACGCGGTGATTTTTCAAGAGAGGATAGAGTGTCTTTGGGCATTTTATTCTGTGTTCGGTGGCGTATTTAAAACACACACCAATAGGTCCATCTTTAACCCTGCTTTAGATACCACAAAACTTAGAAATACTAGTTCTCTCTACATACAGTTACATTTTCTCAAGTTTACAAGAAACTTTCCTCTTTTAACCTCTGCAAAACTGCCTTAATGTGCAACAAATGTTTTTCTTTTGGTTTACTAAAATTCAAGATATCATCTAAATAAACAATAACAAATTTTCCAAGGAAAGGCTTCATTACCTCATTCATCAATCTCATAAAGGTGTTGGGTGCATTTGTCAACCCAAATGGCATCACTAGCCACTCATACAATCCATCCTTGGTCTTGGATGCTATTTTCCATTCATCATCTTCTCTAATTCTGATTTGGTGGTATCCACTCTTTAAATCAATCTTGGTGAAGTACCTTTCTCCACTCAAATAGTCCATCAAGTCATCCATTCGAGGCAAGGAAAACTTGTACTTAATGGTTATCTTATTTATAGCCCTTGAATTAATGCACATTCACCATTTCCCATCTTTCTTAGGTGCCAGTACAATAGGTACAACATATGGATTGAGACACAACTCTTGCACTTGTCTTTGCACCTCTTCATTCTCCATGGGAATCATTTTGTATGGTGCCTTATTTGGTAGGCTTGCACTTGGTATCAAGTCCATGCAGTGACTTATGCTTCTCACTAGAGGTAATCCATCAGGCAAGTCCTTCATCAAAATTTCCGTGAATTCATTTAAAATTTCTTGGACTTCCATGGAAATTTCTTCCCCCTTCTCTGCTGTCCTAACCTTTGCAGGCTTGGGTAGAAAGGAAAAACATACCTTCTCCTTTCTGGAATCCTCCAAGAATTTCTTTCCAGTTAGTAGACAAACCCTATTGGTTTTTTCAACCTCCTCATCACTATCCTTCAAGGGATTCAACACATTCATTTCCATCTTTCTTGATTTTAGTACAATTATTCTTGCCATCATGAATGGCCTGCTTATCATATAGCCAAGGTCTGCCTAACAAAATATGGCACACGTCCATTGGCATTATGTCACACATTATTTCATCTCTATAATTTCCAATGCGAAAATTAACAAGGCATTGTTCACTTACCAACAATTGATGTCCCTTCTATAGCTAGAAAACCTTGTAGGGAGTTGGGTGTTTCAGCCTTTTCAACTTTAATTTCTCCACCATTTCTTCTGACACTTGTTGATGTTTCAGCATCGGGCCTTTTACTTCCAGCGGCAGCAATAAATAAAAAGGAATAAATTAAATAATAGCCTTTGGCTATTTAATTTATTGTAGATCGAATTAAATGAAGAGGCGCTTCACTTCATTAAAGAAATAATATTTATTATTTATTCTTGGCCGACTTATTTAATTATTGTTATTTCTTAATGAGGCCGACCTCATGAAGAGTCACATTGTTTTGTATAAATACAAGGTGATGATCATCCATTTCATCATCAAGTTCATTTTCATCATATTCGCATTCCTAGAAGAAGTTCGCACTTGAGCAGCAGATCATCATCTTGATACAGCAGTTCGAATTCAAGGAGAAACATATTCATTTTGTATCTTTGCATCTAGGAGGGGTGCTATTATTCATTGTATCAAATTCGGCTTTGTGTTAGGCCTGAGTTGTAAGCAGATTTCTGCTATTATTCCTTGAATATATAAGCGATATATTTGCTGGGTTTTTCTCCCTCGAGTAGGAGGGTTTTCCCAGGGTATCTTGTTGTGTTCATTGTCTTATGTGTTGCATTTTCTGATTGCTTTCATTTCTGATCCTAAATCTAACAACACTAAATTGTCAGTGCTGCCACTATCCACAATCACTTTGCAGCAGTTTCCCCCTAGATTTACATCTAGTTCTAAATAGATCTCTTCTCTGTTTTGGTTCTCCTTGTACCTTCTTTGGTTTCAAAAGAACTCTTCTCATAATCAAGGATTCTCCATACTTAGGCTCTTCTCCACATCTTGGTGAAGCCACACTTGCCACTCTCTCCTCCTCAGCTTGTGCAATATGGACCCTTGTTTCTTTTTCTCTTCCACTGCTCTATTGTGCTTGAGGAAATTCAAATTCACTATGTCCATCCTCTCCACACTTGAAATATATTCCAGTAAATCCTCTTCCTCTTCCTCTATCTCCTTGGGTACTAGTTTGAGAAGTACTTGCTTTTCCTTGCTTAGCTTGATAACCACGTCCAGGATTGGATTGTCCTCTTCCTCTCGAGAATTTACCTCTTCCCTGAAAACTATTCTGTCTCCTAGAAATTTTTTCTTTTGCCTTTAATGCAAATTGATAGGCATCTTCTACACTAGTAATTCTTACCATGCTAATTTCATCTTGAATGGAGAAATGTAAGCCATTAACATACCTGGTAACCTTTTCAACATCATCTCCACTGTGTCCAACTCTGATGTTTAGTTTGTAAGACTCTTCTATGTAGTCTTACACGCTCTTCTCCTTTTGTTTGAGGTTCTGCAACTTCTTGAACATGGTGATTTGATGGTTTGCTAGTAAGAACTTTGCCTTCAACTTAGTTACCATCTTCTCCCAAGTTTTAATTTTCTACTTTCCTTTTTTCCATCTTTTTACTTGCACATCATCCCACCATAGAGATGTATGTCCTTTCAGTCTTGTAGCTGTAAGCTTCACCCTCTTAGGGTCTTCTATGGATTCTAGCTCAAAATATTTATCCATCTCCGGAATCTAGTCTATCAACTCCTTTGGATTCAGATTACCACTATAGGTTGGTAGGTCTACACGGAGTTTACTAGCAATTTTGGTCATTGCACTCAGAAACCTTCATTGATATTCATCTTCTCCTTCTCCTGCTTCTTCTTCACTGATTTCTTCACCATCACTCACGTCCTCTACAAATACTCCTTTGTGTTGTGTTCTCTCCATTGCATCTAGTCTAGCTGTGATGCCTCTTAGTATCTCTACGAGTGTTGCAACCCCAACTTGTAGAATGGCTCTTATGCTTCTTCCTCTATTTGCCATGTCTTTAGACCGTTTGTAGTTGCAAGTTCTTCTTCTTTACTCTTCCTACAACAATCTCCTTAAGATCCCTTGCTCAACACTTCCACAGCCTCAAGGAATTCAACCAGCTTTGATACCACTTGATGCAGGTCAGGGTTCAAGGGTCTTGACAGACTATTGAACCAGGCAGCAATAGTTAGATTCAATGATAACTGGAATGACTTTTATTAAAGTTCAAATAATTGTTTACAACAGGACTACAAAAGATTTGATGACATTACAATTTAACATATGGGCTTCCCTTCATACATGCCTTGGCTTTTAAACCTTGCAAAAATTCATGGCTTTCAACCAAATAGCTCCCATGTTGAGATTCTTCTTCAATCTGCAAACATTCTCCCAGTGAGGAGACTCCAAAATCTTTCAAAACTCTAAACTTTGGCCATTGAAGTCACTCCAAAAGGAATGCAGATCCCAATTTATAGCAAACATGCAAGGTGGCGACCTCCCCACGTCCAGATGTGATGGGACGTGTCAATTCTTCATTGTCCTCTGAGATATGCATGTAGGTCGTTATAACCACTTGTTTGTCGTTTTACATCGCCAATTGAGAAACTGTGGAAATTCGTGGGGTTTAGGATATGCAACCTATGAAGGAAATAAGCCCAAAATCTCATTGCGGGACCCCAAGGGGTATTGGGATAAGTTCGCAATGCAAGAAAAACTCTGCAAATCTTTGGTTTTGCAAGAAAACCAAGGAAATTGCACTTTGTAGGGATTTGAGCGCAAACGGGATGCGTCCATGTGACATGAGAAACCTTGCCCAAAGCATTCATAAACGAAAATGTGAAGAATCAAGGCAATTATGGGAATTTTGAAGGCTCTGGGATAATTGTGTAGATTTGATAGGTACTAGGATGTGTCCGCCACTGCCACAAAAGTTTGCCAAAACATCGCTAAGGTCGAAGATGTGAGGAAACAAGAAGCTTGAGGCAATCGCAGGAATTCAAAGAGTAACGGGTTAGGTCCAGGTGAAGTCGAAATTTTGCAATGGGATGATAGAAGAAACACGATAGAGGCTTCCTCAACCTTGGGAACTTTGCGGGGAATTAGAGGCATCTAGGATTGGCCTAAAATTCCACAAATCTATATATATGTCAAAACTCCGCAATTTTATAATTTGCTTGAATTTGATCCCAACTTCTTGATATATGAACTGCGATGGGTATCTACATTCTCCTCAAGATGATATCATTAGATGGCCAAGAACCATTTGCAAATCATTGGAAATTGAATCATCACTCTTGCAAGAAAAAACAAAGGAAGAAAAGCAAGCAAACAAAGCAAGGAAATTATTTTTGGTTGACACAGGATTGCAAGTGAACTCGGATGCTCTTGCATCAATGGAGCACTAAATAAGTTGTATCCTTCACCCTATCACCCCTTTTAGAGTGCTTCCTATGATAACAAGAATTTCATAATGATATAGTATGGAATGCTAAATCTCAAATATGACCATTCTTTTCATACCATGGGCTATAATCAAAGTGCTCACCTTCTTTTTGAATTTGTCCATAATAGAAACTGTTGAGATATCCCCAACATCTCCCACCCTTTTGACTCAAAATCCCTGACTTAAGATAAACCAAAATATTCTCCTCAAATGCATGTCATCCACATAGCTACTTTGAAAATCAATCACATACAACAATAACTCATTCTTTGGAAGATGGAAGGATAGTTCATGATTTGGTGCATCTTCCTCCATCTTGAGCTCTTTGAATCCAACAAGTGATGCCTATTCCTTCTTGCTTTCATGAATATTTTGTTGACATATGCAATCATTAGAAGTCAATAGAACATCTTCTTCCAACAAATGATCTTTACCTTCCTCTTGCATGTTGGATCCTTTCTATTCTTGCACAATGGCTCGTTCCTTCACAATCTTTGGTATTGTCTTCTTTGGCTCATGCTCCATGATTTCTTCTTTTAGTTTTGATTTTGAATTTTCCTCTTTCTTCATCAACTCTTTTCTTCTTTCTCTTCTACTATCCTCTTGTACTTTAACCCATACCTCTATATTTACTTGAACTTGTTTATTTACATTTTGTATTTTTTACCAAATCCATTAGATGTTCTATAGAATTTTCTTTCTGATTTCTCACCATGATTCATATATTGGCAAGATCTTGCTTTGATTCCACTGTAATGTCCTCAACTAAGATTTTTTGTATATTTTCTGATTTTTGATGTAAAACACAAATTGAAACAAGAAGCAAAAACAAAACTGATCACTGGAAACCTGTTATCTTATCCTCTATGGCTGGAACTCAACTTCAACTTCACCCATAACAGCAAATTTGAAAATACAACTTATATATGAAAAATAACTCAAAAGAAAGTGCTGTTTAATGTTGATTTGAAATGGACAACCAACTAATCACTCTTTGACATACAATTACTTTCAGATCTGAGTAGTTAAAGCTCTCGTACATGTTATATCAATGTTGATATAACTGAAAATGAGTGAATCAATCTCTCAAATGCCAACGAACATTCAAGAATGGAACCTCTAGGGTATTAAACTTGATTGGGTCTGAATTAAACTCCAAACTATCACCTTCAAAATACCTTTATTTGATTTGCAACTTGCTGGAGTAACTTACAATGGCTAATATGCATAATTTTAGACTTACAATATCTGAGTTTTAGCTCAGAATAATGAATGTATAGCTGGCACACACTATAGAAACTCTTTATGGTGAATGTTAGGCAAGTTGGTGGCTGGATCTGACTGTAGAAGTGCTTTAGCAGCAATAATGTCAAGGCAAATGACCTACGGAGGTCACATGGCAATCTGAAACAATCAATTAGAGGCTACACAACATTCCCAAGCCTTCCAAAATGATGATAACATTCAATAAAATGTTTGCAAAAAGCAAAATATGTCAATGCCGCTTACCCAAAGTGCTGTTGTAACCTCCTCCAATGCTGGTATGCCTAAATATGACTTGGAAATTGATAAAAACAGCAATAGTAAGGGAATATTTTCCCTACCAAGCAATGGCGTTATCAAGGAAAGTGGCTAGAAATGTTGTTGTGCAATAAATGATTACTAACCCTCTTTGGAAACCCTCCAAACTGATGGCGTTGTCACTAAATCTGTGAAATGTGCAACATATGATGATGAATTTGCCTGCTCAATGGTGATATACTCAAGTTGATGGCTGTGTATGCCCATCGCTGCACTAATGATGAAGAATTATTCCCCAAAAATGCTGATTTCATTCTAGCGACACTATAGCAACATGTAAACTTGAAACTTGGCCAAAAATGTTGATTTTGTTGTCGCGACACTAGTAGTAACAAAATGTGTCCAAAACCCTCAAACCAACAATGAAAAAATGATGACAACTTCTCGGAAGGAGTGGTTTCCAGGATCTAGCAAGAATGGATGGTGAAACAAACCCCAAAATTCTGAAATCTGCATTGAAATCCTTCAAATCACAATCCACAAAATCTGCAAATGCTCCAAATCTGCACACATGCAACTCTTGGATGGAATTGCCAATGTTGGAGATGATGGTTTTTGTCTCCAAATCCATTAGTGAAAATCCTAGAGGGTTTTCATCCTCCAAGGTCCTCAAATCATCCAAGGGTTTTCATCTTCCAAAATCCTCAAATCAACCATGGGTTTTCATCCCCGGAAGCGAACTTGAACACAAAGCTCAAATTCAGAAAATTGCATTGCAAAAATGATAACAAAACATGATAATCCAAATGAAGCCAAACACCCTCCTTTGTAGCACTGTAGTTGGGCTCTTGAGACCAATTTCCTTTAAGTATTAATAAATACCTTTTATTTTATTTGAAGTAAAAATACTTTTTGTTTTAATAGTGTTAAAAACACCTTTTGTTTTAATAATAATATTATTTAGGTTGTCCCTTAAATTAAATATTATTCAGCCCAACTTAAAATAATATTAAAAAATTATTTCCCTTGTTTTACTCTTTAGCTTATGGGAAATGGGGATAGGTTAGAGGTCTTCTCTATGGCTCTATTTGCAAAAAGGAGAAATTACGCAAACTGAATTTCTATTAATTCTTTCATGTTAGGCAATGTCAAGGCTTTGATTGGAGGGCCACACATACTGTCCCTAGCTTAAAGGTGAATAGCTTCAGCTGCTAACACAAACAAGGAAGGTGTGAAAAGACATCCTTTCCTATTTACCTGTATTCTTCTAAAACATAAAATATTGAAGGGTCATCTGTGTTGATGTTTATAGCATCTGGAGATATTTTCTCCTAGATAAAATAAAATAAAAATGAAATAATGCTCAAGGCAGGTTGGCCTTTTGGTAGACAGTAAATATTTTTATATTTTATATTTTTTATTGGAGGCCGACCTAGAGAAGAAGTCGCCTAGATTTGTATATATAGAAGGTGAAGATCTTTCATTTAGACATCAATTCATTCTCAATTCAATTTGCACTTTTAAGAAGAAGTTCGCTCTTTAGCAGCAGATCATCATTTTGTAGCAGAAGATTGATTTCAAGGAGAAAACATATTCGATTGTATCTTTGCATCTAGGAGAGGTGCTATTATTCTTTGTATCAAATTCGGCCTTGTGTTGGGCCTAAGTTGTAAGTAGATTTCTGCTCTTATTCTGCTAATATATAAGAGATATATTTTTCTGGGTTTTTCTCCCTCGAGAAGGAGGGTTTTCCCAAGGTATTTTGCTGTGTTCTATTGTTTAGTGTGTTGTATTGCTGCTTATTTACATCTCTGGTCTAAAACTAACATGGTATCAGAGTGGGTTTAAGAAAGATCGGATCAAATTTGTTTAAGCAGTCAAGTCATCTCCTTATCTAGGGCAGTTGATCAAAGTATCGAAGATGGTGAACGGAGTCAAGGTCGAAGATAGGCTTGATGGAGCATCGAATTTCAACTCTTGGAAATTCAGATTTCTTATTGCCTTAGAAGAAAATGATCTTCTAGATTTCATGGAGAGTGATGTGCTCGAACCATCCGATGATGCAGAGAAAACTCAATGGAAGAAAAATGGCACGAAGGCTAGGAAGATCATGATAGATTATGTGAAGGATAATCTAGTTCCAATTATCTCCAAGATGAAGACAGCCAAAGAAATGTTCGAGGCTCTACAAGGATTGTATGAGATCAATAATACCAGTAGAGACCTTGCAGTAAGACAACAACTCCATCATATAAAAATGGCTAAAGGAGATTCAGTCATTTCCTTCTTCATGAAGATTTCTGATTTGAGAGATCAACTATGCACGATTGGAGACATAGTTGAAGATAGAGATCTTGTTATGTTGGCATTGAATGGTCTTCCTCAATCTTGGGAGCCCTTTATCCAAAGCATTAGTGGGAGATCTAAGTTGCCCAAGTTTGATCGCCTTCGAGCTGATTGCATCCAAGAGGAATCCAGATTGGCAGCAAGAGGAAATGGGCGAAGCTCTCATAATGAAGAAAATCATGTTCTTGCTGCTCAAGCTTCCAGAAGGAAAGGAAGAGAAGGGAAAAGAGGCAATTTCAAGAGGAATAGAGACAGAAAATCAGATTTTGTTCTTGAACCAAAAGAGAAGGATCTCTCTCACATTCAATGTTTCAGGTGTGACAAGTATGGGCACTATGCTCAAGATTGCATATCAAAACCGAAGCAGCATGCCTCTACTGCAGATGTTGATGATGTGTCACCTCAAAAGGAATCTAGAGACGACTCAGGGGGATTTCTATTCATCTCTGCTCTTTCAAGCAATGTTCCAACTGACAATGACACTTGGTTGATAGATAGTGGTGCTTCACGACACATTACAGGATACCGAGAGCATCTTACGAACTTGGTAGAAAGAGAAACCAACTTGCAAGTGATAATCGGAGATAATGCTTCTTATTTTGTAAAAGGAGCTAGGGCCACCTCTCTTTAGCTAGATTTTTGCATCCCTCTTTATTTGAGTGATGTCTTGTTTGTACCAGGGATCAAAAGAAATCTTGTCTCCATTTCAGCATTGGAGGACAAAGGGTAGCAAGTTGCTTTTTTTGAAGGGAAAGTTCTTGCTTGGCCTAAAAACTCGAGTATCAAATCAGCTCGTGTGATTGGTGTTTGTCAGTAGAGCCTATATAGACTTTCTATTCGTCCAGTTCAGGCACTATTGCACGACTCTATTAGTTCGAGTGAGCTATGGCACAAGAGACTTGCTCACCTACACTTCAGAGCTCTTCCATCTATGGAGAAAGTGGTTGCTGGTCTACCAAAGCTTAGTCTGGAGCACGATGGCATTTGCAGAGGATGTGCACTCGGTAAGAATATCAAGAGTCCCTTTCATAGTAGTGACCGTTGATCAAAAGGAATTCTAGATCTTGTTCATTATGATTTATGTGGACCAATGTCTGTGGCATCTTTGAGTGAATTTTGGTATTATGTGATTTTCATTGATGATTATTCTCGAAAGACTTGGATTTACTTTTTGAAATCTAAGGAGTCTGAAGAAGTACTTGATAGATTCAAAGAATTCAAGGCTCAAGTTGAAAACATGTCCGGGAAAAGGATTAAGGTTTTGAGATCTGATAATGGAGGAGAATACACTTTTGGAGGCTTTCATAATTTCTGCATTGAGGCAGGGATCAAGAGGGAGTTCTGTGTTTCGCACAACCCTCAACAACATGGAATTGCCGAAAGAAAGAACAGATCCATAGTTGAGGCAGCCAAGGCTATGATTCATGATCAGGATCTACAAACCTTCCTATGGGCAGAAGCTTCCAGAACCACTGTGTATGTTTAGAACCGAAGCCCTCATCGAATATTGGGAAACATGACTCCTGAAGAGGCCTTCACAGGTGTGAAACTTGAGGTTAGTCATTTAAGAATTTTTGGTTATCCTACTTACATTCATGTGCCTAAGGATAAAACATCAAAGCTAGAACTTTAAAGCAAGAAGGGTATATTCGTGGGATACAGTGAATCTTCAAAGGCCTACAGGGTCTATATTCCAGGGTAGAAATAGATTGAGATCAGCAGGGATGTCTCCTTCGAAGAGGAAGTGGCATTCAAAAGATCTAAAGGGTCTTACATGGAGATAGACAGTGAAGAGCAGGAGGCTTCTCAAGATATGGACATATCTCTTGATCATACTCCTGACATTCAGAGGGAGTCCAATGAACCGACCAAGACTATTGATCCAGTTGATCCCATGGAACCAATTGATGGGCCTAGAGACATTGCAGTAGGTCGGAAGAGGCCTCTATGGGATCGTCAAACTATGCAAGAGGTAGAACAATATGCAACCCCTCGAGGAACCTTTAGAGAAAGCAAGAGACCGCAGAAGTTTCCAGGTTATGTGGCATTGATGAGTCACATCATTGATTTTGAGCCTTATAGTTTTGAGGAAGCATCCAACCAATAGGTATGGAGAGATGCAATGAAAGAAGAATATCAGTCTATCATCAAGAATGATGTATGGGATGTTGTTCTGAGACCTGAAGGGAAATCAGTCATGTCTTCCAAATGGCTCTACAAAATCAAGCATGCAACTGATGGTAGCATTGAGAAACATAAGGCAAGATTTGTGGCAAGAGGCTTCTCTCAGAAGGAGGGAATAGATTATGAGGAAACTTTTGCTCCTGTTGCTTGATACACTTCTATCCGGACAATTATTGCTATTGCATCCGCTAAAGACTGGAAGTTGCATCAAATGGACATAAAGATTGCATTTCTCAATGGTGTGATTGAAGAAGTGTACATTGAGCAGCCAGATGGTTTTGTGATTCATGGGAAGGAGTCTCATGTATGCAGATTGAAGAAGGCATTGTACAGCCTTAAGCAAGCACCTTGTGCATGGTATGAAAGGATTGATAAATATTTGATGAGCTTGGGATTCTCCAAGAATGATGCAAATTCCAATCTTTACTTCAAGGTAGTTGATGGTGAGGCTTTGATACTGGTTCTTTATGTTGATGATTTATTTCTCACTGGAGCAGAGTATCTCATTGTCAAATGCAAGAAAGAGTTAGCCTCCGAGTTTGAGATGAAGGATCTTGGTCTTATGCATTACTTCCTGGGACTGGAGGTGTGGCAAAGACCTGATGAGATTATTCTAAGTCAAGGAAAATACACTATAGACATCTTGAAGAGATTTGGGATGATGGACTACAAGTCTATGTCTACACCTATGGAGACAAACTTGAAGAAGTTGAGTGACTTTGCAGCTGGTTTAGATTTGGTAGATCCCACCATGTATAGACAATTGATTGGATCATTGATGTATCTAGTCAACACTAGACCCGATATTTGTTATGCTGTGAGTGCTCTTAGTCAGTTCATGTGTGAACCAAAACAAATACATCTAGTTGCAGCAAATCATATTTTGAGATACTTACATGGCACTATGGGATATGGCTTGAGATATACTTCCTGTGAAGATCTGAAGTTACAAGGCTATACTGATTCTAATCGGGCCGGGAGTGTCACTGATAGGAAGAGCACCTGTGAATGTTGCTTCAGTTTGGGGTCTGCCATGATTTCTTGGTGTAGCAGGAAGCAAACTTCTATGACACTAAGCACTGCAGAGGCTGAATATATTGCAGCATGTGTGGCAGCCCGATAAGCAGTGTGGCTTCGAAAGCTCCTTGCAAGATTGTTTGGTCAAACATTGGAGCCGACTGTGATTCATTGTGATAATCAAAGTTGTGTGAAGCTCTTAGTAAATCCAGTGTTTCATGATAGGACAAAACATGTGGAGATCAAGTATCATTACATTAGAGACATGGTGCTGAGGAAAGCAATTCAACTCAAGTACATTTACACTGATGATCAGACAACTAATATTCTCACCAAGCCTCTTTCCAGAGTGAAGTTTGCACATTTTCGGGACAAGCTTGGAGTAGTGGAGAATGTCGCCCTTGTTGAGAGGGAGACTCAACATCAGTGAGCTTTGATATAATGCATATTTCTCTTAGACGGAGAAATATGAGGTGAAAGCCCTTGTACATCTCTGAGACGGAGATGTGGTTCTTTCCACACATGGGAGTAGCCATGGTGGACGTCATGTTGAGAGACTCCATGACGATATCACGTTGAGAGACTTCGTGACGAACCCTTTGTACTTGTGTTTTTCCACACATGGGAGTAGCCATGGTGGACGTCATGTTGAGAGACTCCATGAGGACATCACGTTGAGAGACTCCGTGATGGGCACTTGTACATGTGTTCCTTTCCACACATGGGAGTAGCCATGGTGAACGTCATGTTGAGAGACTCCATGATGACATCACGTTGAGAGACTCCATGATGAACTCTTGTACATCTCTGAGACTGAGATGTGGTTTTCCACAAATGGGTGTAGCCATTGTGGGCGTCATGTCGAGAGACTCCATGACGAGGATATCTGGAAAAATACCTCTCTAGCTAATAGTCTTAGGATTATCTGCAGTACTGATGTTGACTTTTATTACGTCTTCGATCAACATCGAGGATCTCTCTTGATTGACAGGGAGAAATTCCATCCCGTCATCCTGGGGTGCCTCAGAAAGGTTTTCTCCCTTGGATATTAAATTTAAAGAGGGAGTGTTGATGTTTATAGCATCGGGAGATATTTTCTCCTAGATAAAATAAAATAAAAATGAAATAATGCTCAAGGCAGGTCGGCCTTTTGGTGTACAATAAATATTTTTATATTTTCTATTTTTTATTGGAGGCCGACCTAGAGAAGAAGTCGCCTAGATTTGTATATATACAAGGTGAAGATCTTTCATTTAGACATCAATTCATTCTCAATTCAATTCGCACTTTCAAGAAGAAGTTCGCTCTTTAGCAGCAGATCATCATTTTGTAGCAGCAGATCGATTTCAAGTAGAAAACATATTCGATTGTATCTTTGCATCTAGGAGAGGTGCTATTATTCTTTGTATCAAATTCGGCCCTGTGTTGGGCCTGAGTTGTAAGCAGATTTCTGCCCTTATTCTGCTAATATATAAGAGATATATTTTTCTGGGTTTTTCTCCCTCGAGAAGGAGGGTTTTCCCAGGGTATTTTGCTGTGTTCTGTTGTTCAATGTGTTGTATTTCTGCTTATTTACATTTCTGGTCTAAAACTAAGAATCTGCAAATTGAATTTCTTGTAGTTTTTCCATGTTAGGAAAAAAGTGAAGGCCTTTGTTTGCTATCATAAACAGGGAATATGCCAATAGAAAGCCTTGCTCAATTGGCCGGTGGAATTCAAAAGAGTCTGTCAACTCCTCATTCACTTCTATCTGAGCATAAGCATATCTAAAGAACACAATGCCATCCTGACACATCTTTTGCCATATCCTAAAGTCCTCAGTAGAAACTTAGTGAAGGTCCAGTCCATATGGGCATATGCTTTTGTCTCTCTTATAAAATCCATTAAAGGGATGCATAAATTCCCGTCTAGAGTCCTTGGCCTTATTTGATCCCTCTCAACTACTAATCAAGTTGTCTGATAAATATTTTCCTTCCAGAAAAACCTTGGATTTGTTTCCTTTATATGCACATCTTTTTTTCATTCCCAAGGATTTGCTTGTTTTATATAAGGAATCTATCAGTTTTGCACATTGGGTTCTGATATTAACAGGGGCATGATTAAATTGATTGCAAAAAGAAGGTGATTGGAATCAAATAATAACATAGAGGACTACAATGCTATTCATTGTGTCACTACAGTTTGGCCAGGTCAAAATAACTTTGATTAAACCAGCAGCTTTTTATCTTAATCTTGTTAAAGTATCTCATTATATACTTAAGGAATATTACATCAAGCTTCTCAGATGTCTGGGAATACTTGATTTAGTATATTAATAATTATCCAATGACTGGAATAAGATTTTGAACAGGTAGTTAGCAACTAGATAGCTGTTGATAAACAATGTTTCATTTTGAGAAATGTATCTGGATACAACTACGTTGTAGTTTTTGCTTCCAATATTTAGAGTCTTCACTTTGATCTGATATTCTCTGAAGAAGGGTCTCATTAAAACCATAGGAAGAATGCCCTTTGGAAGTTGGTTTAGTACTTGACAGTCCAATTTTTCATTTCCAATTGCTATCAAAGTGATAGGCTTTTCCTAATGCTTGGTTAGGTCCAATTGCTGATCGGATGTATTGATTTTAATTTTCCTGGAGTCACATGGTATCTTGTTTGTGTCTAGATTAGGGTTGTTTGCAAGATCTTACCAGATTTGGCTGCAAGCTGAATATGGGTTATTTCAGTCCTATTTCAAGTATGTTACACGGTATATTTTGTGATAGATCAAATCATAGTAATATAATATTAAATCTTGAACATGGATAATCTTCTATCCTATGAAAGGGAAAATAAACATGAGTTTTACTTTTTTTTGAATGTCATATGAGGTTGCAAAATCACTTGAGAAATTCCTGTGTGAAAAATTAAGTACCATAAATTGGAAAGAGCCCTAGCACACAGTAGTTTGTGGGTCGCACATTACAATTTAGCATTTTCAACAAATTTAGAGGATCAATATATAATCTGGTACTATGTGAGGAGATTTAATTTAGTAGCATGCAAAGCCATGACCCCTCAAGCCAATGAATGAGAATCAACTTGCTACTTGTCAAAGATTTGAATAAAAATCAACAAATTAAAAATGCAGTTTGACTTCAAATTAGCTTTCTTTTCAGTTTTGAAAGGGGATTTCTTTCAACACTCGTAGGGTTTTTAAATGGTGTATTCTATTATTCAATTCCATATAATTACAATTTTGTCTGATCTCTCAAGTCCCCTGGGAATAGCAATTCTCCCATATTTGAATTCAGTTCTTCATTTTTGAAGGTAGCCCTTGTTCCAATCCATACTTAACAAGGTATTACTTTGCAAAATGATATTTTATCAAAAAGCGATCTGTTGTCTCTTGACACCTACACAAAATACAACTTAAGGTTTCTAAACATATAACATTAGAGACTCCTTTTCTAATACATCCCAAGACAGGCATTAACAAAAGCTAATATTTCAGCTGCTATCCTATGGAGGCTTCTAAACCTTATTCAATCCACCAAAAATGGCTGATAATTAAACGGAAACTAAGTCTGTCAAGCAAGTTCAAAACATATAATAGATCAACCATGATAAGCAACAAAGATTATCATCCTCTCGTTCAGGCATGACATCATGCATGTCTCAGTCAACACCAGACACCTTCAGCTACAGATTCTTGATCATTTATTAGCTATAGCATCTGACTCCGGGATTTGAAAATTAGCACATTGACCAAGTTGGTCACACAACTAGGAACCAAATTAGTAGGAGACAATGCAGTCAATGGCATTTTCATCAACCCTAAAACTATTAACCCCATGTAAATGAGCTGACAAAGTATCATTATGTAGCATTTATCTCAAGAGATGCAAATCCAGTTTGTAAAACAAATTGTCAATGGAAATGCTAGCACAAATTATCATGTAAGAAAGGCAAATAGTTTTAAGCTTTTAGTTTTAACACTTAATCCTTATCCACAGCCAGAGGAAGTTTTCTAGACTGTTCTCGTGGCCAATTCCTGTAGCAGGATACGTACAAATTACAGTTGGGATGGTGACATTGATACTCCTTTTCTATTTATTTTCATCTGTTGAATTTTCATTTTGAAGGCATATGCATATATATGTTTAATTTTATTTTTTAGCCGATCTTTTCTTTTTCTTAATCATGTGCCTTTTCATAGATATCAGTGAATGACATTTCAATAAAATGAAGTATTGGGTATATTGATGTTTCAATCTCCTCTGGTGATCCCCATTCTTCTAAAGCTTATTAAATTTTATAAGATATGTCAAGTGGAAAATACCATACAATTGGAAATTCAATATGGGTATGGGTACTTGTGAACTAAAGGTTCTAATATTTGTCCATGTTAGTGGATAATAATTTACTAGGAAACGAAATTAATGGCTTTTATCTTTTTCTGGTATCATGTATGTGCAGCACGAATTCAAGAAATGGAGGAACCTATCACTGCATCTTCAAAAGTGATGGGTAGTCCAGATTCTGGTAGCAAAGTGTCCATATCCTCATTGATGGCAGCTGTTGCTGATGACCTACAAGCCTTGAATGATAACCTTCAAGCAGTAAGCATTTCAAATTGTAAATTCCATTTCTGTGTCTTTCTAGATGTGTTTACATGATTAATTAGTGTACCCAATTGTTCTGTGCCTACTCAATAGTACTACACTTGAATGCATAATAGGGTATTATTGTCATCCATTTCCTTTTAGTTCTAAAAAAGGGGTACGATGTGGTATCATGGTAGTGCAGTCTGAGTTGATGATAAAAAAAAAAATGATTGGTGTAACATGTTACTCATGTCGTAAAGCCATCACCAAAATGAGGTCTAATGCCAGTTGCAAAAAGCGTTAGTGAATGCAATTTTGGATTGACTATGTGCAAAAAATTCATTTTTTTTGAGCAAATCTCACAGCTGTGTAGAATAAATCTATTCCTCCCCTTGAATGATGCTCTCCTAGAAAGTTTACAAAGTCCATTTTTGATTTGTTTCCATTGGTACAATGGATATGCTTATTCTTATATAAAGTTCAGAGAGCACATACAATAGCATGAGAATTATGTCACCTATACATGACTTTGGATATGGTTGGATAAGAAAAGTGTTCATATGAGCTATATCATTTTCCTATTGAATGAGGTCTTCAATATGCCTCTTCTTGTTCATCATGTTGGCTTTACGTCTCTGATTCCAAACAGAGAAGAGTCTCACGCAAGTATGATGTATGCTTAAAATTACAAAATTTACATATTCATAGCTTAAATAACTCATGAAAAAATTGGCAATCATGAAGCATAGAAGATTATACTTAATCTTAAAGAATGTCAAAGCAATCACTGTTTTAAGAGTCACTCAAAAGTATCTGAAGAAGAAGAATCGGGTTTGCCTTAAATCTGGTGCCCAAAGCAAGAAGTCCTGAGACATCTGTGACAGTTAAAAAATCAAAGAAGTAAGAAGGATACTATCCAAAGATTAATTCCACAATTTCTAATAAAAGCAATATAATCAAAGCTGATATGTGCCCTTTATACATCTCAGGATCTGCACCAATGATTCTGTATTGGATATTGCATAAATTGAGATGTAAAGCTGGCAACAAAGAGAATACCCAGTCATCTGTCAGTAAAGTAATGTGACTACCTAAATGTTGCCTGTATATAACGTAGCATCAACCTTCAAAGAAGTACAAAGGACAGTTAACTCCAGATTGAAAGGGAGTTGGAAAGGGTTTGCAATCTTCCGAAGGGAATTTCTTCAACAAACCACATACTCAGGCTGTGAAAGATAAATCCTGTTATCTAATTGCAAAATATGGAGACCAAGAAATTAATGCAGTAAGCCTAGTCCAAGCATATCATCAATCTAAGGATTGCATACATGCCAATAATCATGTCAAGACGACTTCCCATGAAAATCAAATCATTCTCATAGAGCAAAGTATCAAGAATCCAGATAAATTTTAGAGTTGGACTGCTGCATGTGAAACCAAAAGCAACAAAAACGTTATCAATCTTCACATGCCATGCTCCTGAGGCTAGCTAGTCTTTTATAATAAATTATTGAATTAAGAAATAGAGAAGAATCCAGAGTTCACTGTTAGCCGCACTGGCTTATCAAGAGCTCAACTATGAGAACCTACTGAAAGAAAACTAACTTAATAGACACAGTATTGAAAGTCAGAAAAGCAAAATAAACAATTTTTTCTAGCATAAGTTATAAGGGCATTGGCTAAAAATCAGACATTAAAATTTAAAACAAAGTATCATGAAAATGTTCAAAAACTCTAGAGAATATTATTGCTAGTTTTCTCAAAATGCTGAGTGAGTCTTCTGAGATTTATTGTTTTAAGCCTTCCAAGGTCCATCATATCAGGGGAAAGAGAAATAATCAGGGGACAGAGTCCTCGTTATCCTTGCAAGGTTGAAGTTTAGGAGATTCTAAAGTTAGTCTCAAGGTTTGCCTCATCTTGGTTGATATTCTGGGATCTGATTGACTATGTTGGATGACATGTTGGGCATGGCTTAAGATTTTGGACTTTTGAACTCTGGACATGGGGTGTTGGGGTAGGCTTCCATGGCACTGGACAACCTCCTTGACAGAAGGCGAGCGTCTTACTGCTTCCTTGACTTCCATTTGCAGATATCCATTTATTTGTGGTCATCCAACTTGCCCTTGGTTGTTTTGGATTGGTCATCCGTCTTGCAAGACCAAATAAACATCTTGTGGTGCCTGATTTCCATGCTTGCCTGGAAAACTAAGGGATTGGGATTTCTCATTTCAGTGATTTCTGAAACTTGCTCTTTATGTAAGCTCTACCCGACTGAAGAGTCCCTCTTTAACACATTATCTTGATCATTTGCGTTTGGTCCCTGCAACTGAAATCCTACAATACCCTGCCCATCAACGTTTTGTCCCTGCACTTGTTTGAGGTCAAAATCAGCAATCCTCTTGTCTGTATCCTCTTCTCTAGTAACATCCCAACCCTCTTTATCAATACAAAGATTCTGAAGTTGAGTTGTACTCATGGTTCAATCAGGGACATGATCTACTTGTGTAAAGCTACCTGTACCCACAAGATAGCTGGGATTGTATCTTTGTAACTCATGATTGATAAAGATCCTCAACTCAAATTTAGGAATTCTAAGATGAAGAGCCACTTGCAATGTGCAAACCCATACAATCACTTCACCAGTAACTTAATAGGGACTCTTCTCTCTTTATGATACACATCATTATTTATCATTTCCTAAAGAAACCATACAAACTCTGTAGCATAAATAGCCACAATTTTCGAAACCTCCATAGCAGAAACTAGGCACATTTTTCTCATCAGCAGAGAGACTTAACATCATTACAAATTTACAAGAATATTGTTAAACAAAATGTCAAACTATGAAATATCAAATATCCAATTGTAGGGCATAATAACCTGGCCAAAATAACCTTGGACAAAATAACCCAATCACAATAACCCAAGGACAAAATAACCCAGGGTCATAATAACCCAAGCCAAAATAACCCGTGGTCAGAATAACCCATGGACAGAATATTCCCGTAAGAATATAGAGAAAATAAAATAATAATCATATTTATAATTTAGTTTAATAAATAGTTTTTGTGACTATTTATGGTCATTTGGGCACATGAAGTGATAGCAGTGCAAATTGGAGCAAAAATTTGGCATAAGAATTGGAAAAATATCTAAATTCTAATTTCGTGTCATTTCTAGTTTACTAGCTTGATCTAAAACGACCACGGGTTATTCTGTCCATGGGTTATTTTGACCATGGGTTATTTTGTCCTTGGGTTATTATGATGGGGTTATTGTGTCCAGGGTTATTTTGGCCAGGTTATTATGTCCGGATACCCAAATATCCTTATGTGGTGAAAAATCTTTTCCAAACCATTTGAGCATAGAGGCAATTAAGAAAAACATGTTCAACTATGTCCTTTTGAACATAAACAAAGCGTATGTCTACAACAATACCACATTGAGTGAGGAGAAAAGCAATGACAATTTTTTGATGTAAACGAATCCATCCGAAGCAATATCTCTTAGGCTCTGTACATGAAGCCCACAAAATAGCAAACTAATTAGCCCATCTTTTTGAGGGGTCATCCTAATCCCACTTCTTGTTTAACTTCAGACATATCTCAGGAGTAAAAGAGAGCTTCTTATAAAGTTGTTTAGAAGTAATTTAAAGCAACGGTGGCCTTGTAATCCATCTAACATTACCCCAGATTTCAAAGTGAAAATCTAAAACCAGGCAAGAGGCAGAATGTTTCAAGGCATTGATCAACATAGAGTAGGTCCTCTGTGTATGACGAATTTCAGAGACAACCATCACAACTGCCCAAGAAATCAACTTACCATTAGCATACATATCAGCAAATGTTTTAATCCCCTTGTTTAACAAAAATAACAGAAGAATCTTTAATGCATGCCAAATGTTTACATTTATACAGTAAATCCCACTAAATGGGATTTGAATGCTCAGTATCCAATATCAAATTGAGAAAACAAACTGCCTTACTGAAAGATGTTTCACAGCTTCCTGGGCTCTCCAAACAAACAAACACACACTTGAGCTAGCAGGTTTCACACTGAAAGGACTGGACAATAAATCAACTGGAATAAGCCCTTTGCACATAACTTTATTCGTAGGAAAGCCATTGGATATATTTTATCTCACACACACATACTAGTGTTCATTTCTGTTGATGGCCCTTATAATCCATTTAATAACCAAAGTAATGCATTGTAACTTAAAGATTTTTTAGCCCAAGCCCACCAAGCTTCTTAGGCTTCACACAAGCGTCCCAAGCGATAGCATGTCTCCAACTACATTGATTTTTGATAAGAGCCTTTAACTTCATAATTTTTTCTAAGGCTTAGGCATTTTTTCTTTCAAGAAATAGTTCCAAGCCTGCCTACAATAATCATCAGTAAAGATAAAAAAACATTTTTCACCTGTTAGGGAAGGGAAATACATTGAGTTGCACAAGTCTTTGTCAATGATTTGTCAATGAGTTTTGGCATACCATGCAATTTCACTTCTCAAATTTATCTTGATGATGCTTGCTAAGGATGCATCCATCACAAATACCTTCTTATGGAGTCATGGAAGTAGACCATTGGCCATCTTAAGTCACCCCATAATTTACATCATTTTTCTACCTTTTATCTTCTTGGTTTTTACCTCTAGCATCATGCTATTGCACAAGACTGTTAGATTTAGGATCAGAAATGAAAGCAATCAGAAAACGAAACACATAAGACAATGAACACAACAAGATACCCTGGGAAAACCCTCCTACTCGAGGGAGAAAAACCCAGCAAATATATCTCTTATATATAATCTTCTTCCATCCTGTACTCTCCAAAGTGGTCTGTGATCTTGGTGTAGTACGAGGTGGGAAGAAAGAATTTATGTTTCCTCCACCTATGTTTGGACCACGTGCTATAGAAGAAGGTATCGACCCAGATTCCCCATCCAAGCGATTCCTCCTAACTTATGTAGAACTGGAGTCTATTTCATTCCCAGTTCTTGCCTTTTTAGCCTTACCCTCAGAAATCCCTTCAAGAGCTTGTTTTGCCTAATACGTGATTTCTGCAAGGCATTCTATACAAATAATGGTGTTATTTCCTGCCTCTTTTGCCAAATGCCATTTGAAGCAATAAATGCCACCATTGATGTCACACAAACACCAATTGCATTTAACCTTCGTTGAACCTGGTATTGCCTTGCAATGTGTCCACGCCAAGTCTTTTACATGTGGTATTGTGACGTATTATGCCTTAGAGGATATGTTGTTTCAATGTATGTCTTTTATACAGAACACAGCTGTAGCAATTCTTTGTTTTTTGGCATAAAATTTTTCATTCCATACACAAATACCAAATTGCATATCAAAGTGTGGCGCTATGTGTTAGTTTTTCTTAGATCAGATTAAACAATGAAAGCACTTAGAAATATTGCAACACATAAGACAATGAACACAACAAGATACCCTGGGAAAACCCTCCTCTTGAGGGAGAAAAACCCAGCAAATGAATCTCTTCTATAATATAAAACAATGGCAGAAATCTGCTTACAACTCAGGACCAGCAATGGCCAATAATGAATGCAATGAGGTCGCACCTCTTCTAGATACACAAGATACAAATGAATATGTTCTTCCTTGAAATCGGACCTGCTGCAATAAAGTGCGAATTCTGCTCTTGAAGATAGATGCAAACTTGCTTGAATCAATTGTGTTGTATTGACAAAAATGACCTTGCCTTTATACAAGTGAGGCGCCTCTTCACTTAGGTCGGCTCACATAAAGGAATCACAAAATAAATAATAAATAAATAAAGTCGGCTCAAGCCAAGACTAAAATATTCGAACCATAAAGGGTCGGCCCTTAGCATTTAATAATATTGTGATCATGAATTAAATAGCCGAATGGCTATACATTTAATTTGATCTTTCTTCTTGGAATTCGTGCAATGAAGTGCAGACCATAGCTGCTATAACATCAACACTATGATCTATTATTTAATTCTAGATACATCTCAAAAGATATTTCCAACATGTTATTATCCTATAAAATAAAAATTTCCAAATTTCCAAATTTCTTCATAATTTAAAATTACTTTGTAAATATAAAAATACAATAGCAATTCATGATATTAATTTTAAAATGATATAACAATAATATTTAATTAAAATTAATTAATGATATTTGTAAAAAATTAATTAGAAATTATAGTAAATAAAAAATAAGTAATTACAGTAAATATTTTTAAAATAATAATAATTAATTAATGATATTTGTAAAGATTTTAATTAGAAAATACAGTAAATAAAAAATAAGTAAATATTTTAAAAATAATATAATAATAATTAATTAAAATTAATTAATGATATTTATAAAAAATTTAATTAGAAAATACAGTAAATAAAAAATAAGTAAATACAGTAAAATGTAAATATTTTTAAATACAATAAATTAATTAATGATATTTTAAATTATTTTAATGATATTTTTAATTAGAATATTTACAAAATACTGTAAGAAATTATTTAAAATACAGTAACAAATTCGCAGATTTTGTAAATGGAAATTTATAAAATACAGTAAGAAAATTTGTATGGATTCAAAGTTCACACTAATAAAATATCGCAGGATTTTGTGAAACAAGATTTTGATAATACAGTAAGTAAACAAATTCGCAAAAAAAAATCACAAAAAAATCACAAATTTGTAGTTTGAAAATCTCAAAAAATGTAAACAAAATCGGACTAAATCATGCCTACCTTGCAAATTTCGCGCCTGGAAGGATGGAAGAAATCCTGTTGAAGGAGAAATCGTGCCTGAGAAATCTGCCCTTTTGTCTGTCACTTCCAAAATCACCATAGTTTCATCAAAAAACGTTTGCATATTATAGGGTTTCCGCGTGATTTTTAGGGTTTTTTTGGCACCAAAATTTATTCGCAATTGCTGAGCGATTAAATTACGTTTTTTTCCCAATTTAAACTTGTTTTAAACTTTTTTGAAGCTTCTAAAAAATCGTTAGACTTTTTTCAACGATTTTTTCCAGATTTCGGGGAAAAAAACCTGGAGGGGGGCAATTTAAAAAAAACCATGATTAATCGGGTTTTTTTTTCTTTTGAATGTCTGTTTCTATGGTTCCAGATGCCTATTTGTTCTATAGAACATATGTTTGGGTACTTACAGATCAGTTATATGAGTTTTATGTGGACATTTTACATGTCTCAGTATATTTCAGGGTTGTTATATGCATACAGTATGTTTGGATGCCAAATTTCAAGCTAATCCTAAGCAATCTCATGAGAAAGCAGTGAAAAGAATATTCATATACTTGAAAGGAACTTCGGATTATGGGTTATGGTATAAGAAGGATAATAATTTTTCTCTGAATGCTTATACTGATGCTGATTGGGCAAGATGTGTGGATGACTGGAGAAGTACAAGTGGTAGTGCATTTTTCTTGGGAGACAGATTGGTCTCTTAGTTCAATAAGAAACAAGACTCAGTGTCCTTATCCACAACAGAAGCTGAATATATTGTTGCACCTAGGTGCTTTGGATGAAGCAAACTTTGAAGGATGTGAAGGTGGTTTATGATGAACCTATTCCTATATTGTGTGACAATACAAATGCAATTAATATTTCCAAGAATCCAGTAATGCATTTAAGGACTAAACACATCTCTATTCAATATCACTTTCCGAGAGAGAAAGTTACAGAGCATGAAGTCAGAATGGAGTATGTGCCTACCAAGGACCAAATTGTAGATATCTTCACAAAGGCACTTTCAAAGGATACTTTTGAGTATCTTTGACAAAAGCTAGGGGTTATTGCCCCTCCTTGTTCTAACTAGATGCATAGATGGTGCATCTTTCTAGGGCGAGAAATTAATGCCTTATCTTTTTCTCCTGGATTGATGTATGCTACCACTCAGGGGGAGCTAGTAGTAAGGGGGTGTTTGGTACAAATGTACAAGTATTGTGCATGTATAAGAAGTGTTGTTGGTCAAAGGGGGAGTATGTGTTGCTATTTCATTTGAAGATCTTTGGCTCTTTGTCCTGAATTTAGAGAATATGTTGTTGCCCTCTACAAACAGGTATGTGTTGACCTTTGTCCTTGATGTCAAAGGGGGAGAGTGAGTAGGTGTGTTGCCATCAATGCCAAAGGGGGAGATTGTTGGCAGTTGTTATTGATGTCAACACTTGAGAAGCTTTGTGTAAGATTATTGGCGGTTGATGTCAACACTGATTGTTGGTTGTCTTTGATGTCAACACTTGATGGAGATTGTTATATGTTTGGTAGTGGTTGATGAGCTTGTTGTTAGTAGCTGATGGCAACACTTGGTGAATTGTTTGTGGTTGACATTGTTGTTAGCATTTGAGAATTAAGGAAGATTGTTGGCATTTGGTGTCCATGATGTCAAGTTCTTGGTGAGAGATTGTTGTAGTGTTTGTTGCTTAGCATTGGTTGTCATTGTCGACAACATTCAGTTTGGGCCAACATTGATATATGGTGTTGTTGAAGTTCATGGTTGGATGTCATGCCTTGTCTACTGATAATCAAAGAAGTATTGAGTATAGTTGCTATCAGCCAAGTTGATTTCATAATGATATATTAAGATGAGGATTAGAAGTGTTGCTGATAGTTGAGAGATGTTGCTGAAGGTCTACAGTATGTCTTATGCTCTCTCCTGATGTTCCTGATGAAGCATGTGTTGCTGAAAGAAAGTTTTGGCCCCCACAAGTTGCTTAAGTGTTTCTGGTGCAAGAAATTGCTTTGAAGTCTATTTGGGAGAATGCTATGCATTCCTTTGTTGTTGAAGATATGGTCTTGTGGTTTGGGATTCAAAGTCTGTGTTCGGTGGATGTCGCACTCCTATCTTTTCAGGTCATTAGTGTTTGCGAGGAGATTTCTGTGAATTGCAGAAGGTTGGCAGTGTTGTTGGTTGACTGGACTAGTCTTTCGCATTTCTCCGCGTTGATGTCTATGCTCTTGTAGCTTGGTGAATGTGTTCTCAACGTCTATGTAGTGTCTCAGTTCCAATTTCATGTGTTGAAGTGATATGCAGATTGATCTGTTAATGTTATATCTTCTAATTATGTGTTCTATGCTTCCTGAATGAAGTATTATGTTCTTGCTTGGTTAGCGGTGGTTGTTGATGGCATGATAGTATGAAAGAAGTTCCTGGAAATGTTGTTGGATGTTCATGGAACATTCCCATGTGATCTACATGTTGCTAATTGGCTGCTTTGGTGCTGCATTGTGTCTTGGGTTGGTTTTTTGGGTTATTTGTGGATATTTGGTCGACAGAGCTTGTTCTTTTGCTTGCGCCATATGCTTGGGGGTCTACGCCGACATTTGAAATGTGTTTAGTTAGATTTGGGTCTTGACCTAGCCTAGTTAGAACCACCTTGAGCAAATTCAATTGAAAGTATGTTTTTGGGTCGACTGCTTATATGCTTCAAAGTTTCATCTACACGTTTCCTTGATGCTGACTTAGATTAATGTGCACTAGCCTGTGAATTGTTTTGGATCACATTGTAAGATGTATTAAGTCTGTTTTTGGTCCTCTCTATCTTCAGGATAGGACCACATTATGGTTTGGTGGCTAACTTGTTGAACTCATTGTTTATCTTCTTCTTGGCTGACCTAATTGAAGTTTTGTAGTGGATATAAATGTAAGATCATTTTAGATGCAGCAAAGTGGATAAGTGTACAAGTGTGCAAACAAGAAAGTGTGGATTGTATTTGAAGATCTCGTAGAAGAAGTGCAGATGCGTGAAAGATAGAATCAAACGTGCTATAACACCTCAGTCAGCGGAGTGTAATGTTGACAAACATTGTAATCTTTCTCTAAATCTTTGTATCCTACTTTGAGATAGTGAATCTCATCAAGTCCTTGTATCTTGCTTTTGAAGTTGTGTTTGCTTCAGTTCTGCAAGTCTTTTGTATCTTGTGCTGAGGTAGTGCGCCTTGGTCTGCAAGTCCTTTTTGGTAGTGAGCATTTATATTGAGTTAACTTTCACTGTGTTTTTTCCCTCATTGGGTTTTTCACGTAAATTGTGTCATCTTTTGGATGTGCGTTCTTATCTCCTTTATCATTGTTGCTGATCTGATTAGAGTTAGAATTGCTATATCTTTGATTGTTGAAGTTGCTGAAGCCTTATACTACTATATCCTTCTCTACTACTATTCTATTTAAGAGTTTTGATTTGGTTAAATATTGAAAAGTTCATGTTCCAGAAGGGCTTAAGTTTTTGAGTAGACTGATTCACACCTGCCCTCTCAGTCTCCGGGCATGTTCAACAAGAACCGTCTGAATAATCACTCAATACAAATAAATTACTGACTAAAACCAGCCAGGTATACATATTTGAATATAAGCAATTCAAATAACTGTAACGCGAAATCTTCCTCTGCAAGTAATAACACCAAAACCATGAAATTTTACAATTGGAAATCTTGCAAACCTCAGGTAGTCTTCTAACTGTCAATCTTCATCAAACCCTTATATCTGAAATTTGTTTCCGAAGGAAGCTTCACATATTTCGTCAAACGTTATCATGCAAATTGAAACCCTAGATGGATTTCATTGTATCAGCTAGGGAGGAATCTTTCACCAACGAACCTGATCTTCGTCGTAGGGTTTTCGTCCTAGTCTGTGCTTGAACAATCTTGTTCAATCTCCACATTTGTGGTCTTTGGAGAAAATAACAAATATCCAATCTACGAACAACCCTCTTTTATAAACCTCCCGAGAACTTTCCAGAATTATAATATAAAATTCACTTTTTAAATAATAATTCCTTTTCCCTCTTAAAAGTGACTTAATAATAATTTATTTTTATTTGAGTCACTTTAATAAATATTAATTAATTAACTATAAATGCCCCATTTATTAATTCAAGACAAACTAATATTTAATTAATTAAAATAATGCTCATGGTAGCTAGAAGAAAATTGGGAACATTACCACATATATTGAGGAGATAGCATAGGAGGATGATATATATGAGGGAGATGATTACATGGGCTTATAGTCACTAGGAAGGGTACCTAAAGTAGAAATTGATGAAGATCCAAACTCAAAGGAGGAGATTGCTATGGAGAGTAGTGATTAGTACTGAAAGTGATAATGCATTGGAACATGGCTACTAAATGAACCTAAAATGAAAACAAGAAGAGTTTTGGGTCTAGTAGAGTGTATGGTCTAAGAAAGATTGATAAAATAAAGGAGGAAAATACCGTAGAAGGGCATAATGTATAAAAAAACATAGGAGAAACTACTACAAAAGAAATAAATATACTGCGAACCCACAAAGCTTGCCACATTACTAGTGGGGTATCACACATCAAGGTACCTCGATACTTTGGGCTAGGAGACCTATTGGGGTACTTGGATGATACAAAAAGAACGCTTGAGAGAGAGGATCTCAAAAGAGAAGCATTAGATGACACCCTAGTGTGTAGTGTGGCGAGATGGTGGCATACCCATAAACCTAAAATTGCCACATGGAAGGCACTAACTATATCAATAAAACCAAGATATCTAGAGGAAGAAGGGAAGTGGGATGCTATTAAGGAATATGATGGTATAATTGACTCATGGGAGCATATTCAATATTGTGTTGAAAATTGGGACACAAAGAGAGAATTTGATGTGAGATTCTGTATACAACTATTTTATTGTACATTAGCCCAATTGTAAAAACTTGGTATATAAATTAGGAGAAAAGGGCGGAAACACGAAGTTGGATAATGATAAAAGATGATTTTTGCAGAACATTCCATTTACAGCCCCAATAAGTATCTACATACTATGTAAAAAAAATGAAAGAAGTTCTGATTTCTCCTGTAGAGGAAGTAAAAGAAAGATTTGGAGAAAGGAAAGAGGTACAAGAACCACAAAGAGCAAGGAATATGGAAAATGATTGAATGGATAAATGAGATGGATGTGGTACCATCTAGAGTATGTTATAAAACAAAGAGAATGGAAAACCTTGAAAATCAGGAAGAGAGCCTTACAAACTTGGAAGTACAAGTTGAGGAAGGAGAAAGAGGACTGATATTGTATAATCTAGATAAATCCCAATATTTTTATCAACCTCTAAGGATGGAAGAAGAAAATATAGCAAGAGAGGGTACCTTCAAGATTGCTAGAATTGGTGATTATTGGGGGGAGAGAGATGTCATGCAAGTAGTAGAAGTATTAAAAGACTATGGAGACCTTTTCCCTAGAACATTTACAGATTAAAAGGAATAAAGGAGGAGGCCAGAGTGATGAAGATACAACTAAAAGAAGTATTGGAAGAAGTATTAAAATACCTTACCACCTTAATCCTAATGTAAAAGCGAAGATTGAAAAAGAATCAGACCAAATGTTGGCTGGTGGAATTGTTAAACCAATGAAGACTCAGAATGGGTAAGTCCAATTGTGGTCTAGCATAAGAGAATAAGAGAAATAAGGATCAACCAAATCAAGTTTATAGAGGAAGTACTTGAATTAGTGTTGGAAGAGAGGTTTATTCTTTCACAAATGGATTCTTGGGCCTTCATCAAGTTAAAATACAAAAAGAGGTTCAACTGAAAAATACCTTTGCCATTGAATGTGGTTCATTTATGTACATAGTGATGCCTTTTGGTTTGAAGAATGCTCCCACAATCTTTAGTAGAATAATGGTGAATGCTTTTAAAGACTTTATACATGTGAATAGGGGAAAAATGAAACCTAACTTAGAAAGTGTGTAAACTCTCCAAGTTTGATGATTTTTCTAATATTACCTCTGAGGGTTAATGTATGTTTTGAATAGGTTTGACATTGTTTCAAGAGAAAATGTTTTGACTTACCTAGGAATTTGTTTTAAACTATGAAAGTGAAATTAACTTAGCTTAAACAAAGAGTTGATATGAAAGATTTATTGTTTACAACTAATTGAAGTGAAATTTTAGAAAATTAGTATTGGAATAGAAAATAAGGAGAGAGGAACCTATAGCCAAATGTAGAAGCTCTTTGGTAAGGTTGCCTGTGCAACGTGCTGTCGTCCGTATAGATTTTGTGAACTTGCTTTCTAGAAAAACACATTTCAACTTGCAGAACCAACTTCTAGCTACACACAAGTCAAGCAGAGAATACCAGTAGCTTCCAGGTATGCAAGAAACTAAGAAAAACCAATTTAAACTAAGGATTTAAACAAAACTATATGTCTAGAGAAGGAGAAGGAAATAGCAAACCCAAATTCCATGAGAAGAGATTCCAACAAAGATTCGCAAGCTGAAATGGAAGAAGTTTTTGGGCTGCAAAGGAGCTTGCCACGAATGGTCAGGCCCCTGCTTTGGTTTTTCAACTTCAATGGGCAGCTAGATGAAGAATATTGAAATATCGTGTGTGCTCCTCTCCTATATATTGGCAAATCATACTTTTTGATTTTCCTCTTCTTACTTGCAAAAGAAAATTGTAAATATGCAAAGTATAAATGGTTGGTGAAATCATAAAATGCAAATGGGCTTAGCCCATATAAGGCCATTAGTATTTTTCCTTTGGATTAGACTTTTTTCTTTAAGCTTTGAATAGGTAAGGAATGGCTTGTTGTATTGGGGATGGCAGGTCGTCCCCAAAAACATTAAAAAAGTGAAGGATGTCCCCAAAAAGTCAGCAACATTTAAGACTAGGGGTAGAGTGGTGAGGAGGGGGGACAATCTGTCCCCATCTCTACATTCCCAAAATATTGGCAAACAAAGGGATATGTCCTAAGGGTATACTGGTTTTCCTTTTTTTTTTCTAATCAATTGTAAGTCTGTTTGAGGAGCACATGCCCACAGATCATGTTAAGAGAGGAAATATAGAAATTAATTGAAATTTGATGGTCATTTACAGATGTGGGGATATGGTAACGGGAACATTATTTCAGTTCAGGGAATGAGAATAAATGAATAAAGGTATGGATATATTATACAAATGCAATCACCAAAAGATGTCCACATGTGTACATTGTCCTTATCTCTATATTGGAGTCTCCTAGTGACTATAAAATTTCAGAAACATTTTGATTTCTAGGTACAATTCAGTAGGGCTGACAAGGGCAGCACAAAAAGTGACATGGTATCTGATGAGGCAAAAGGGACCACACACGAAGTTGAGGTGACATTTAGCTGGGCTAGCATAGTTATCATGGCAACTGCCAAATGAGGAGGGGGGATTGTATACAATGCTGAGGTGTTAATAATAAAGGAGGAACAAATCTCTGTCTCTATGTGTTTGTGTGTGTGTGCCTATATGAGTAAAGTTCAGATTTTCCAGTCTTTAAAACTTCAGTGAGTTGATAACTTGATATAAATCTTAAGTTTTTTAATAAAGCCACTTGATTTGCATGGGATATCTTGGCTTCAAATCTTGTTGAATTTTTAATTGAAACTGAGATTTAAGGTTTAGTGTATTCAAGGGTGCTTAAGGTAGTCATATTTGCAACCTTGGGCTTAGGGAAATGTGCTCATCTCTTTTAAAAAGGTATCAAATACTAATTTTAATGGACCTCTTTTCAAATCTATATAACTTGGGGATATAGAGATGAAATCTGTTTTAATTGTTCTTTAATTTGACCAGTTTTCAAGTGAATTCTGACTCTGCAATGAGTTTTCATGAATCCTGATATATGCTTTTCAAAAACAGTTCTTTATAAGAGCCTATGTCTAGTATCCGTACCGTAGGATCAAGCGCATTGAGAGGAATCTCAAAGAAGTATTCTTGTTGACCAAGTTCCTGTGGGTTTATATTTTATTTTCTTCCTTGAATTATGGATGAAATGATTTTTTTTTGATATAATGCAGTCTTCTTTAATTGACTTGTAGCAAGAACAATTCATGGCAGAATAGCTTCTATCAGAAATATGGTGGATATTAATTGGATTGTGACTGCAGCTGGATGAGTGAAATAAACCAGGTTTTTTAACTTGGAGATAGGATGATGGTGTTCTGAAGTGAATCTGAGCCTTCTTGATATTCTATAAATAGATACAAACATAGATTAGGTTATGTGATGTCCCCATCACAAAGATAAGTATATATTTAATATATTTATATTTTAATAGATATACACATTCAAATAGAGTAATCATTTTAGAACATTAAAATATTTATATAAACGTAACTAACTTGGGTACCGTTGGTGACAGATTAGAAGAAGAGATCCTAGAAGAAACTAAGATGTTTTGCTTGAGGACAAGCAAATTTGGGAGGGGAGAACTGTCATGTCCCCAAAATCGTAACACCAAAATAATACTGAAATACAAATAATAAAATCAAATAAATATCAAAATGTAAATATAAGTGATCTCAATTTAAATATTACTATTATAATTATAGTTATCTTAGATAATATTTATAATTATAATATAATATAAACAAGTTAATAATTTAAATATCATAAACATTATTAAATATATATATATAAAACATAAAAATAATATTGTAACTATTAAATATAAAATAATAATAAATAAATATATATTAACAAGATCATTATAATTATGATTATCAAAATAATATTATCATTATATATACAAATGTTACCAAATACAAATATAAAATATGAAATAAATAAATAACAATATATATATACATATATATATATATTAACAATATAAAATAAAATGAATATTAAATATAAAAAGAAGAGATATAAAATAATAATAAATATATTTTAAATGAACATAGAATACAAAATATCATATTTAAGTTAATATAAATAATGTTGATCACCTTTGTGAAGGGTTGCACTCTTGTGAAAAGACATATGTGTGGTATAAAGGAGATAATTTGAGGGGATATGAAAGGCAGCAAATAGAATATAAGGGAGAGCAGCAATCATTTGGTGTATGGAGAAATAACAAATAAAAATTTGTGAATTAGTCTAAATAGCAATCAATAAAAAAGATGTTTACTAAACAAATAGTCATGACTCTATGAAAAGTTATGTCTATTAGGAGACGTATCATTTCAGGGTAGAAGTAAAGATATAAGATCTATTAGGAGAATAGAGGGAAATGGAGAAGAATATGGGGGAAAACATTGAGGAATATGATCTGCATTCAGAACAGCAGCACAGTGATATAATCTATGATTGATGTGCATTGGAATATAGAGCCATTTAATAGCAATTATTGAACCTTATAAGTAATTATGATCTTAATATAAAATTGAATAGATTAATACTTATTTATATGATCAATCAAATGTAAGATTGAAGGAAGGCAATTAAGGGATAAAGAGTCGTGGGAAGACACAGCTGATCAGATTTCAATCCAAGATCATTTCATTAAAGAGAACATTTGTTTGAAAAGAAGAACCCCTAAACCTAATCTACAAGTGAATTCTAGGGCAAACCGTGAAAGGGACATTACAGGTTAGTTGATGCATTTTGAAACTATTTGCTCTTATTTCCTGACTGTTGTGAACAATGATACCTGTAATAAATATTCTGAAGTTTATCTTATGCCAATCTGGATTCTTCTCCCAATTCTATGTACATCAGGTTAAGAAGTGGGTTGAGTTGACTTCACCTTTTTCTATTGGAAACGGTCATTTCCTTTTAGTAGTTGATTCTAAACATTTTGCTTATTATTAGCTGAATTACAATTCTTCACACTTACAGCTATTACCTATTGCCAGTAAATGGTGTTTCTGTTTTTCTATTTGCTGTAAATGATACAATTTTCAGTTGGAAGATGCTCTTGATGTTTAAAATTTTCCATGTTTGTGTTGTAGCTCATGGTTGACTGTTTTGTCTGCATTGTGCTTGTTCAAAAATTCAAAGCGGATGAAGTGCATGGAGCATGACAATTACTCTTGCACAAAATTCTTTTCAAGTGCTGTTTTAGTATTTAAAAAATCGGATTGTTGCATGTGACTCAGTAATTGTTGTTTTTCATGAACAGAACGTTTACCATCTTGAGTAATTGTGCTTAGCTATTGAAAAGACATTGAGTGGTTCAAATGTGTTTTTATGTTTGGCACTTTTATATGCAATGCCTGTGGAAATGTTGCATTAGATGTTTTCTGTGGTCAATTTTTTATTTAATGTTGTAGTTCTGTAACTATGTCAAATCATGATGGTCTAAAACCTATGATTTATTAGGTTGTTGGTGCAGAAAATCCAGTGCTAATGTCTGCAGCAGAGCAGATATTTGGTGCAGGAGGGAAAAGGATGAGGCCGGCTCTAGTCTTTCTGGTATCAAGGGCTACTGCTGAGATGGCAGGCTTAAAGTATGCTTTTCATTTTGAATAGAACTTTTGGAAATGCTTACTCTTAGGTTCACTTGCCAGAATCTGAAACTAAGAAGTTGAATGTGCAGGGATGTCACTCCGAAACACCGTCGGCTTGCAGAAATCATTGAGATGATACACACAGCAAGTTTGATCCATGATGATGTGTTGGATGAGAGTAATGTGAGAAGAGGTGCGTTGTAAATACTAAATACCCCCTTGACTCTTGTATGCAATAATTTTCCCTGGAAATTAAGGGTATGCTAGTGTTTTAATTTGTCTATCTCAAGACAACTTAAACTGGAACAGTATGTGAGGTTGCACCTATCTTCAAATTGTAAGGGGAAGCTTCCTAGAAAACTAAACTGTTGATGACTAGTAGCTTCAGTCAGAGATCATAATGATTGCACTCTTGCATTATCATTATTGATAACAAATCTCCTGTCCTAAGTATAATCTGCTTTCAATAAATCGAATACATATATATGTCTTGAACTATGATTTATGATTGATTGTCGACTTTGTTAAAAGGGATAAAATTCAAGAGTCATATCAATCGAAAAGGTGTGTCTTTTCTCAACCATATATATGGGAGTCGTGAACTTCAAAGTAGAATATGGAAATCAATAAATGTTCTGCTCTGGTAGATTGAATAACATTACACAAAATAATCATTATTTAACATGGTATCAGAGCATTATTTAATGATTATATTTGGTGGAGGCCCGATATGGTCAGTTTGAAGCCGTGGGGATAATGGAGTCTTATCACCGACTTTGCAGATGATGACTTACTGCGGTTGCTTCCCAAGTGCAGCCATGCTTTCCATCCAGAGTGCATCGACAAGTGGCTCTTCACGCAAACGACGTGCCTGGTCTGTCGGACAAACCTTGTGCTCTCGGATGAATACATTTCAAGAGCTACAGACCTTGGTTTAGTTGAACCGCAGGCACCTCTCGACGAGGTCACGGTCGTTATTGACAACAAAATCCGTGTTAACTCCCTCATTGATACTTCAAATGATGAAGCGACGAACGAAGCTTCCAGATATGGTTCATTGGTGTACTCGTTGGTAAGGGCGCGGAAGGAGATGGAGCAGTCGACAGAATGGTCCAGTTGCAGAGTTAAACGGAAAATTCATTGGAGCTGATCCACCAGTGTAGTGACTAGAAATCACATAATTTCTCATTCCGATCACTGCAACCGCTCCAGGGAACTCTGAAGAAGCTTACACGGACTCACCAATACAAAATCGCAATCTCCAAATTGCCAGTTCTTTGACTAGCGAATCACTGAGGCGTAGGCTCTAGAGTAGTTTCAGTCTATCATAGGCGGGCATTGGTTACTATGCAATGTTGTTGTGAGTCATTCATTACTGCTCACAAGTATATCGGTGGTGACGGGAGGTCGTAAGTCTTCCGCAACACTGCTTCGAGAATGCCAATCACTAAGTGTCGTGACGTTATCGCTTTGATGGATACGGGATGCACTTGTGATATGAAGTTGATGCTATGGGAACTTCACCCTATGGCAATGTGCGTAGATAGCGTTGTCCCTGATTAGAATAATGTAATAGATGGAAGCAATGATTGATGTTCGATGCCTCTCCTATACAACAGTAAGTCATATCGAGACATTCATGGGCGCACAATTACTCATAGCTGTTTCTCTACATTCAAACTCATATTGGTGCTAGCATTTCTCCTATCGGCATTGACTATGCCTTCGGCAATTTGCTTTGGGCCTGAGATGGATATTGGAAAGAAAATATCGTGGTTGCATTGTATTAGTGACGGGTGGAGAATCGAATATATCTTTGATGCCGATATATGCCTTTACATCCTCGACTTTGGCAGAAGTTAAGTCTTCATCTATTGCTGAATGTATTGTTGGGCTTTGGCCAATCGTAGGGAAACGACTTAATTGCTTGCTGGCACCGTTACTATAGTATCCATTTGAAATGCTAGCGGAAGAACATTTGAATACAATAGAGACTGCTAATGGAGGAACAAGTCTATCCTAAGCGCTGGGTAATCTGAAGACATGGGCATTACTTTATGCTTTAGGATTGGGTAAAGGTGCTATTCCAACAGCTGCAGCAGTGAATTGGGTCCTGAAAGATGGCATTGGTTACCTAAGTAAAATTCTGCTATAAAATTGCAGGAGCTGGTCGATCAGCATCAGGTTTTAATTCAGGATGGATAAAGAAGTGTTGTTCCTGTTGCCTTCGCAAAATCAATCATTGTAGGATGCACTGGGGTTCATCTTTGCCGCTTCATCATCTGAACATCATAGAGCTTGTTGCACCTGTATAGCAATTCTAGGTGGGTCGCAGCTAGAAAAGGAGTGCATCGACCATATTCAAATTTAGCCAACCACCACTACAAATTCTGTGACATGGGCTTGTGATCAAGCCGTGAACCTGTAGAAGGAAGGTTGTGGACTAATCTGAGCACAAGCACAACATTCCACCCGGTGTCCTGTATTTGCATCCATTGAAATACTTAAAAGAGATGAGTATTCCTTGTTGAAATTCTGTTATATCATTGGATCTTGTGTGATTAGTAAAAGAGATTATGATTTTTTCTCTTGATTTGTGTTCACTAATTTAAGATCCTTGAAATTTCAAACTATTCATTGCAAGTTATTGCTATAACCTGAGATAGTAAACTTTGTATGAAATTACTTTGGATAGTCATGAACTCTTAGTAATCTCTTCTTAATGCTTTCAGGATGGATCAAAAGGCATAAAAGATTGCTTTCAAGAAAAGATTGATGCATCTTGTAAGTTGAAAAAATGGAGACACTGCTTGCAACCTTGAGATTGTCTGAATGGCTGAAGACATCTCTTCAAAGAGGAAGCATTAACCTTAAGAGGGAGTTCTATGATTCAAAGTTGCAAGGACAGATGCTAAATTCTTGAAGTACCTCTTCAGCAATTGAGATCAGAATTGCTCATGTCTGTCAACCTGGATTTAACATTGGTAGCTCCGCAAACCTATTCATAATAGAGTGATCTGGAATGAGGTTGAAGAGAACAACTAGAATCTCTACAAAGGTGTGAGTTGGAAACCATTTCTCTAAAGCAAGTTTTACAGACAAATTTTTGGACGAGGAGGTCAAGAGGCTGATGCAAGTACTTAGAGCTTCTGAGGGAGTCACATCTTCACTTGTTGTAATGCTTAATTCTCTGTGATAGAGAGATATGAGGTGAAAGCCTTGTTCATCTCTGAGACTGAGATAAGGCATCATGTTGAGAGACTCCATGACGACAGGTCCCAGGATCTAACTTCAGAAGAGCCCCAAGCATCCACAGTATGGCTTAAAAGGGGGTGTTGGATATAAGCCACACCCAGACTGATGATGGGCTGGCCACAAGAGGCCAGCAACTCAGTTGATAGAGCACTCCGACAACAAATGGAAGGTCCTAGTGAATGCTCTAAGCTAGTTCATGTGCGAGCTAAAGGAAATTCACCTTATGGCTGTATAACACATATTGAGATATCTTCAAAGGCACTATTGGATACAATCTTCTTTTCAGAAATGACCAACTAGTTCAACCTGGATACTTTGTTTCAGATTGGGCTGGGAGTGTAACCGATCAGAAAAGCACATCAAGATGTTGCTTCAATTTAGGATCGGCTATGATCTCTTGGATCTGCAGAAAACAGTCTTCAGTGGCACAAAGCTCGACATAAACTAAATACATTGCAACTTTTATGAGGGCAAGAGAAGCAGTTTGGCTTCGTAAATTGCTTGTGTGACTCCTTGATCTAAGCACATTGAGATCCCCTACCATTATGAGACATGGTAGAAAGGAATGTGATCCAGTTGGAGTATGTTAGTACAAATGATCAAACAACAGACATTCTCACCACACCTCTCTCCCGAATCAAGGTAGAACACTATAGGAAGAAACTGGTATGGTTGAAATGTAATTTGATATTATGTTGAAATTCAAATTGTTTATAAGTTGTACTAATATATATAAAGATGTTTAAATGTGTAAACTCTTTTGTCATGTGTGTGACTCCATGACCTTATGGGCCTACTCCCCCTGTGTACATTATTGAAAGGTGACGATCTTTCTAATAATGAACACTTGTATGTAACATTGTAAAGTGACGACTCTACAATGATAAACTATCATGATAGATATCATGTGACTTGATATCTGTGGACATGTCATGATAGTATCTCTTGGACACTTTGATGGGTATCATGGGACTTGATGTCATATGTAGATCATTGTGATCCTTAAGAGATAATCATGGTGGATATTTATATCCATGGATATGCCATGAATTATGGTAGACATCATGTGACTTAATGTCAGTGCACATACCATAGTGAAGATGTGTTATGAAGAATGTCATGTGACTTGACACTTTCAGATGCATACCATATCTTCTGATATCACAAGTTAGGTGATATCATTTTTACTTAGTGGAAGTTATTTTCCTTAGCCTTGAGGGAGTATTGAATAGTGAAGATGTGTTATGAAGAATGTCATGTGACTTGAAACTTTCAGATGCATACCATATCTTCTGATATCACGAGTTAGGTGATATCATTTTTACTTAGTGGAAGTTATTTTCCTTAGCCTAGAGGGAGTATTGAATAGTGAAGATGTGTTATGAAGTATGTCATGAGACCTGACACCTTCATAAGCATTTCATATCTTCTGATATCACAAGTTAGGTGATATCAATAAATACTTGATTGGAGTTCACTTCCCTAGCTAAGAGGGAGTGTTGATGATTGGTAGCTTCGGTCAGAGATCATAATGATTGCACTCTTGCATTATCATTATTGATAAGAAATCTCTTGTCCTAAGTATAATCTGCTTTCAATAAATCGAATACATATATATGTCTTGAACTATGATTTATGATTGATTGTCGGCTTTATTAAAAGGGATAAAATTCAAGAGTCATATCAATCGAAAAGGTGTCTTTTCTCAACCATATATATGGGAGTCTTGATCTTCAAAGTAGAATATGGAAATCAATAAATGTTCTGCTCTGGTAGATCGAATAACATTACACAAAAATAATCATTATTTAACATAAACTAACCCTAGACTCTAAACTACAGACAAAGTACATAGCTATTCACATTTTACAATTTTCTCAGGAGGTTTTGCATAAATGAAATAACCAAAATAAATTTTTCCCTTTTATTTATTGGCTTGGGAGTGAGCACAAGACCTTAAATGGTTACTCTCACACAATTGAGTTTTTTATATATTAAGAATTGCAATCAATTGGAACAACTAAACTAGACTCGATAAATACTTTCTTTCTGGAAAAATCAGAAACTAGTATGTCTACATGCATGAAAATAGAATAGATGAATTATTTGACACACACAAATAATGCAAGATTTTGGAAATTAAATAGCTTAGATCCATACAAAGCTAGAACTAAGATGAATTATAGTGCTAATACAAAACCTAACACTATTCTCCACTTTCAGTTCAACTACCAAAATCCAAACATACTAATCACACACAAAATTTATATTCAACACTAGAATGACAATTTCTGCAGCATAAGCATAACTTCAACAACCATTAAGTATTTCTTGTGCCTAAAACACTTATTTATTGGTTACAAAAATACCCATTTTTTGAGATTTAGGATAATAATTAATTTATCCCTGAAATCATTGTTTCAAAGTAAAACACTAAAAGCTATTAAAAAGTAAGAAAGAAAGTACTTTGAAACAAAAACTATTCTAAATGTTGAATAAATAAAAGTAGCCTATAAATAGCCTTTCTTCATCTTGTCAAAATTAGGACATGACCAAAACTAGACTTAGCTGAAAATAGCTAATTTGAGAACTCCTCTGCATCTAAAGAATCTGAACTTGAAGAATTTGGAGAAGCTGGTGTTGGTATACTTTGTGCTTTTCAAATGTCATTCAAACTTTTTTAATGAAAACTCACGCAACATTTGTTGGAAGCTTGAAAATTATTTGTTCCTTGTTGAGTTGACGATTAGCAAAATTTCTGCTTTCTTCAATCAACATTCAGATTTCTAACACTTCCTTCTCTTGCATTGACAATTTCACTGCAAGCTTCATCAACTCTTCCATATTGTCTGAACCAAAAGAAGGGCCTCCTAGGTGTACTCGCACTAGTTGATCAAATCTAACTCTTGATCCAAAGTATTCTCTGTGAATGCACAAGAAACAAATGTGCTATATGCAATTTGGTTCAGTTCTACAACCTACAACTTCTCGATATTTTCTTTTGACAACTTTCACGGTTTTGGCTAACAGATTGGGCACTGTTGTGACCTTTTTCACACATCACCCCATCAAGATGGGGACCCCCTAAATTTTGCTCCAGTCTGGTCTTTTGGCTTTGGTTCGCTCTCTCTCTGGTCTCTGGTCCTTCCAGGGATTGTCCCGTTGTTTGACCCAGGTCGAAATATTGGTTAAGTCTGTGTAATTAGGGTTTTCATTCTTCAGGCTTATTAAAGGTCAAATTGAGTTATAAAATTGAAATCCAAGCTTAGCGCAGCAGTCAGAAGACTTCCAGCAGAGTCCCCCTAAATTTTCACTGTATTCTGGCAACTTACTATTTTTAGTAAGTATTCAATTTGGGACTATTTTATCGAGATTTTGGAATTCTGTCAGTTCCACCGCATCCGGGTAACTTCAAGCTGTCTACACGTAAATTTTGAGCCAGATCAGACGACTTACTATTTTTGGCATTTCAGGCTTTAAGAGCCAAATTAGGGTTTCTACATGGGCTTTTCAGATGCATGTCTGGGGAATCCTTCTGGGTTTTCCAAAACCTTCGCAGTGATGTAACATGCAAACCGAGACAACCACTTTCAGAGTTCAGCCTTCGGAGGCTATTTTTAGGGTTCGCATGTCGGGTTTTTCTTTATGGGTTTTTCGAGAGCTTCGCAACGGTGTGGCTTGCAAGCAGAGAAGATCGAGTTTTGAGGACTTACTATTTTTAGCCAATACATGCATGCAGACCAGTTTTCTGGGTTTTTCTGGGTTTTTTGAGATCCCGCAGGCAATATGACATGCAAAACCATCCGGCAGTGGATGAGTCACTTTTCAGACAGTTTCTATTTTTAGCAGGTACACTCCGGCAGCCGCCCAACACTCCAGTCCAGCAAGCAGAACGACATGCAGAAGAAACGAAGTCAAACGAAGACCGTTCGGGATACATGCAAATCAAATTAGGGTTTCCACTTTTATAGGGGGTAAAATCCAAAAATAGCCGAAACAAAGTACCCCACCCATGTCAGCACACTTCAAGGTACCTGCTGGCAAAATTTGAGCAAAGTCGGAGAACTTACTATTTTTAGTAAGTCAGAGCACGGCTATAAATAGCAGGTCTGCACTCGAGGTTGGCGTCCGAGTAACCCTCAAGCTATCAAGATCAAGCGTTGCAACTTTCAGGCAAAACGGAGCTACTAAAGTCAGAAAGTCAAACTTACTATAGATAGCAGGTGGCTATAAATAGCAGGTCAGGGCAGAGGACTGACAAAACAGGTTCACAAGGCAGAGAATATCATCTGATGAAATTTTCAGGCAAAACGGAGCCTTAGAGGTTGAAAATCAAGGGATTTGCTAAAAATAGCACAACTTGCTAAAAATAGAATGCAAGAGCAGAAACAGGCAGAGGCTTGAAAATTGTCTAAGGCAGAAATAAAAGTAGACCCATCAAAATGCGCCCTCAAGAAGAGATGCCTTCAAAACGCCTAAGGCATAAAACAGAAGCTCATACCTCAAAATGCGCCCAAAGAGGAAGGAGAGAGGTGAAAAGTTTCTAAGTCGTGAAAACGAAAGTGGAACCAAGGAAATGCGCCCATGGCAAAAACAAAAGCTCACCTAGTAAAATGCGCCCACCTCAAGGATTGAAGCCTTGAAAAGTTTCTAAGGCAAAAAACCAAAGCTCACCTAGTAAAATGCGCCCACCTCAAGGATTGAAGCCTTGAAAAGTTTCTAAGGCAAAAAACCAAAGCTCACCTAGTAAAATGCGCCCACCTCAAGGATTGAAGCCTTGAAAAGTTTCTAAGGCAAAAACAAAAGCTCACCTAGTAAAATGCGCCCACCTCAAGGATTGAAGCTTTGAAAAGTTTCTAAGGCAAAAACAAAAGCTCACCTAGTAAAATGCGCCCTCAAGGAAGGTGAGGATATGAAATATTTCTAAGGCATAAAACGAAAGTGTCAAGGGTGAAATGCGCCCTCCAAGGAAAATGAAAGCTTGGCCTAGCATTTGCGCCCATGGTGAAGAGGAGATGGCCGAAATTTTTTCTAAGGCATAAAATGAAAGTAGAGAGGTCAAAATGCGCCCAAGGCAAGATAAAGTGGCTAGGACTTGGAGAAATTTCTAAGTCAAGAAAATGAAAGTTCAAGACCCCATATGCGCCCAAGGTTGCTGGAGAAAATTTCCTAAGGCAACAAAATAAAAGTAGACACATGAAAGTGCGCCAGAGGTGTAAAGTGAAGGAATTTTTTTGAAATAAATATTTCATCAAAATGTATACGCCTATGGTAGAGAAAGTGTTAGAAATTTTTTTTCTAAGTGATATAACACTTCACTAGGGAAAAATACGCCCTTGGCATGGAAGGATGATTTGATGAGTTTTAAAATTTTCCAAAGGCAGTTGAAAGTTAACGAATCTTTTTTCAAGGGGAAAATTTGATATCGACGAATATTTTCCATGGGTCAAGTGAAAATCAAATGAACCCGTTTAAAATGCACCCATGAGTTAGCAGAGTTTGAAAATTAATTTCCTAAGGGAAATTTTAATATTTTCAGAAGAAATTCGTTTTGCCTAGATTATTTTCCTGACAGAAGTTAAATCTCAAAAGACGAATTATTTCGAGCACGCAAACAATTTTTTTAATCGCCCGGAGTTGAACGTTTTAATGAGAGAATTTAAAATGTCTAAGGCAAATTTTATGAAATCGAGGATTTAAATGACAGACATTTTAAAAGTTGGAAATATATTTACAACTCCCACGAATTTTTTTCGAGTTGAATTTATTTAAACACTGCGAGATTTTAAAATGGAATTCAAGTGATTGTTTTTCTCGCGAGTTGTTTAAATCGCCAAGAGTTAACTGGCAGATTAAGAGGAAAATTCAATTTTTTTTTACAAGGAAGGAATCATTATTAATGGCAACTGCCATAATAACCGGCTGACGACTAGCCCACTACTGCGCTTGAATTAGAAGATTCCGAACGAAGAGAGTGGAAAATTGATGAAGGTGCTAAAAATAGCCCCAACACTACTTAGCAGGATTCTCCGAGAAGAGTTATTTAAACAATCTCTTCTCTCATTTCTCCTCACATTATTTCGAAGTTGAAGTTGCTGAGGAAGTTCTGGAGAGATTGAAATATTTTCCAAGTGGTTGAGGAGAGAAATTCTGTGAGATTTTATTTTATTTCGGAGTGTTGAGTTGCTGAAAGTACGAAGTGCTGGAGAAAATTTCATTTGCCGAGACTCTTTCTTTCGAAAAGCTGAAAGTGTGTTGTTGCGACTTCGAAGTTGAAGGTTGAAGTTATTTTCCGGAGTTGCTGGAGAATTTAATTCTCAAAGAGCTGAAAGTGGAGTTGCTGCGAAGTTTAAACGTTGAGAAGTTGAAGAAGTCGAAATTTCATATTGCTGGCAACTCTTTATTCATCTAACTGCTGAAGTTGACAAAGTGAAGTCAAGGTTCGAACAATTTGTGCTGGAGAAATTAGCTACATTGCCGAAAGTTATTAGCTTGCTGCGTTTTTTCTTCACCAGTCAGAAGTGCAGTTGCTGAGAGTTGTCTCTAAACTCAGAGATTTTTATACAGTACGAGGTTTGGAGTTAGAAATTTATGCTGAGAAATTTTATTTTCAAAGCTAACTCCGTATTCGCAGCCATCTCGGGAATTGTTTTATTTTATTAATCTGCAATCTAGCTTATTCTTCTATTTTATTTTGCAGATGGCTGGCGCAAAGGATGTTGCAGGAACAAGCAGAGCCGCAGGCAGAGCTGCAAACACTGAAGCAGGCAAGGCTGGCTCATCTCGACAGGCAATGATTAAGAGGCTCGCTAAGCCATTCCTCCCAAAGTCAGCAATAGTTTCAAAGTTGGCAGGATTGAATGACACCAACCTTGGTTCATTTAATCTGAATGCACTCAAATCGAGGATGTTCGGGCTAGGGGGCCATCAACCATCCGTCACGGCACATAATATAATGAAGAGTGGAATTTACGCAGCTGCTAGTTTTCCGCCAGCAATTCAGTGTCCGGAGCTAATTATGGAGTGTGCCAATCACTACAAGCCAGAACGTAGGACGATTGTCTCTCCGGATGGTAAACTGCTCGCCAACTTCACACCCGATGCCATCGGAGAGGCATTTGGGATTCCAACTGCTGAGGAGATGTTATACAAAACAAACAAGAGGGCAGATAAGATGTACTCTTCCTCTTTCGAAAGAGTCACTGCAGTCATCAACAGAGTTTGGATGCAGAAGCCGAGGCCACCCCGCACTAAGCTCCCAAAGCAGATAATTGCCGAGGACGTGAAACAAGAATACCGTGATTTGATAATGATGCTGAGCCGGGTGAATGGGAGTGCACAGGCTTACATTTTCGAGCCTTGGATGTTCTACTTCATCGAGATCATCTTGGAAGGAAAGGAGTGTGTCGATGGGCTAGGATGATTAGCAACCACATCGATGAGCAATTCAGGAGCTTGAAGGTGACGAAGACTTTCTACATGAGCTCATATGTGATTTACATGTTGGCCAGAATGACTAAGTACAGAGGGATTTCGTACAAAGAGCCAATCGGTTGTGCCCCTGGTCAATTCAAAATTCATGAAGCCTGCACACAGCTACATTTGGCTAACATTGCCAACTATAAACGGGCAAATGATGCATTCACAATGCACATCGCGAGGACACTTCAGCAGAGAACGCAGCAGAGAATATCTAAAGAAGCACAAACACTGATTGAGGAATATGGGTATTGGCTCATCCAATTCCCGAAATTCACATATATTAGGCTGCAGGGGTTCACTTCGTATCCGTATCGGTTACCACGATACCCCACTAATCACATAGTAATGCTTGAGATATCTAGGCAATTGATTGCCTACGATAAGATTCAGAAAAGGAAAAAGAAGGGTGGGCTTGATTTCCCTATCACCATGGGAAATTCCATTGAGGTGTGTCCCTCTTTACAGGCAGCCCGAGAGGTAGAGGACGAGCTGCAATCTTATCATTTGTCATATCACACAGGCAGGCAGGATTTCGATCCTTACGGGAACATCCGGATGGTACAGAACGTTGAATACCGGCACAGAGCTCATCTGGAGGACTTCTGGGCAAATGCAGTGGATGAGGCTGAGATAAGAAGAAGGATGTTTTCCAGACTTCCTCTCAAGTTGATTAGAGAATGTGAGATTATTCCAGTTCCCGACCAGGTGGAGGAGGATGTCAACGTCATGCAACCCGACTATGGGTCAGTTAGGGATACTCCTGTCCCACCACCTGATTGGTCCGAGCCAGAGATCATGGACTTGGACACTCTTTCTATCCCGGTGATGACTTTTACCAGGACTTGGGTCGACAGACATGTATGCAGACTTAAGAGCAAGTCGATCGCCCTTACTTACAGCTTGATGGGTGACCCAAGGCCGTTATCGGTAAAAAGAGGGAAACAAATTGCTCAGACATCGAGGGCACAAGTGGAAGTGCCAACCCCAGCCGATACCGTTGAGGATAGAACAAGCATCACCCGTGCACTCACAAACTCAATCTTCGAGTTTAAGAGTGGTTTCATTATTTGCCGATCAGAGGGCAGGATTAGAGGAAGAGCGGGGACTTGAGGAGGTAGATCAGCCCAACGCCCGGGAATCAGCTAGTGTCAGTTTATCCAGGGGCGGCCAACAGGAGGAGGAAGAGGAAACAATGGCCGACACCCATTTTCAGCAGATGTTGGACACGGCTTTGGAAGAAGAGGAAAACACAGAACAAGGGACCCAAGGGTCGGGAGATACCCAGCTTATAGAGGAGGATGAGCCTGAGCAGACCAGTGCAAGAAGAGAGGAAGTGCACGAGATGGAGGCAACAGAAGAACAGCCCCTTGTCATTTGTAATCCACAGCAGACAGTGCCTGATTGGCTTTCCGACAGAATGAGGAGAGAACCCGAGGATGACACGGATCCGGCCATTGAGATGGAAGAGTTCCTCAGGAGGATCAGTGCGCCACCAGAGAAGAAAAGGGCCCGAAAGTTTTCAAAGATCTCGACCGACGAGTCAGGCTCTCGCACGCTTCAGGTGGCTATTCCGAGGGAAGATTGTGATCAAACCGAGGAGAGGCCTGAAAATTATGTGATCACCACAGTAGAGTTGGGTCGTCCTACGGGAGCCCAAGTTATCGAGGAGTTCGATAACTCCTATCAGGCATTGAAGGATCAGTTGCTCCGCACGGAGGGGAAGTATAAGAAATTGAAGAAGGAGCACAAACCCTTGATAGGATATATGCAGAATCTAGCACGTCCAGGTGAACCAGCAGACCCGGCAGTAGAACGTCCATCGGAGCTTCCGAATGAGTCAGTTGTTGCCTTAGAGGATTTGAAGAAAATGGAAACGGAGGCGGACAAGTGGGTTAGCCGTGTTCATACTGAGACAGGGAAATTCATGGAGGACCTTGCCGATGCTTATCGACAGGCCTCAAATATTTTGGCACGATGGATATAGTAGATCAGGCCTGGGGTGATACTCGCATCTATCAAACGAAGACTGTACTTCGCTTGGGGGCTTTGATGCATGTACCTCTAGAAACCTTAGTGGATGGAGGTGTAATTCAGAGAGGTGATAGGTACGATTTCACCAGTTGGTACTCCTCGGTGGTCACAGGCCGTGGATTTCACGACGCAGCAAGGGCAGATTCAGCTAAAGTGAAGAAGGCAATGGGCAACATCTTGGGGGGAGTCCTCAATACATTAGAAGCCATATTTGCTAGAAAGTTGGTCCCAGAGGAGATAACTGCTGATGGTTTGAAGGGTAGACTGCCTCCATTCTTCTCAGCTGCGAGGTCACTTGTCCTGGATGACTTTGAGAATGTCTCCACGTTCTCTAGTATAATTCAGCATACCCAGGACGCCTTGGTGACATGGAAGAAATCTTGCATCAGATACGGACAGACGGTAGCAGTCTTGGAGTTCCAGCTCAACCATATTCCACCGATCTCTACACAGGAGGTTGAAGCAGTATTGGCCCGGTTGATCGAGTTTGCTATCCGGGAGAAGGCCAGTGGGAACGCGCTGCTTGATGAGGATCTTCTTGATGATGGTAGTGGGCATTAATTGCTCATTATGATTCCTGCAGGGGAGTGGAGAATATTCTGTGCATTCATTGCCCACTCCTCTCTGTGGCGGTTTTTAGGGCAAAAACCCTAATCAGGGCATAGGTGGCTCGATCTGAGCCCTTCATTGTAATTTGATCTGAACCGTCCACTGAATTGGACTTGTTATAAAAGGGGCATCCCCCCTCATTTGTAAAAATTAGAATTAGAATCAGAGATAGATCAGAGCTAGAGAGTATTGGAGATAGAAGTTAGAGAGTAGAGCTTAGAAGTTAGCTTAGATTGAGGAGGAAAGGAAGTTTTCCCATTGAGGACTTTGTAAGAAGTTGTTGTGAACACTCTCATAATATAAAGATTTATCATTGTTTGGTGGTTCTATCTTCTATTGTGAGTAGCTAGCAAGGCTTGTTCGTCTTTCCAATTCAAGGTAGATAGAGTAAAATAGATTTTATTTCATGCAAGTAGTTGTTAGCTGTGGAGTGTGGCGTTGTGATTTGAGCAAGTCTTCTCGTCCATACCACTAGCGGACTTGCTGATGGTAAGTTCGCCTTGCGTGGTCAACTGGAGTATCAGCACTTAACTTCGATTATGGTTCATGTGTTTGTATGCGTCGTGTTGACGGTATGAACGTGTTGTGTCATAGTTTGAACATTTTCTCATCCTTTGAAGATTGCACCAACTTTGTCGGAGTTGTTCGAAAGAAGACAAAGCGAAGTTTGGTTTGAAGATTGTTTAAGTCGATCTTCGTCCTCCACCCTTTTAGAAGTAGATCTGTAGAATCCCTATCCCTATCCCCTTTTAATTCTGCATTTTCCGAGTCAGTTTAGATACCAGAACAATATCGCCAAATCATTCATGTCCTAATTGCTTCACGGAATTGAACAACTACGTAAGTCCCCTTGAAATAACCAGCAAAACACATCAACCAACTGAGTCTATTCGCGATAAAAGGAACCTTGGAGTCGAACACATGAACTTTCAAGCAATCTTAGCATGTGGGACACTTTGATCAAGAGAGAATAGAGTGACCGTTGGGCAACTTTATTCTGTGCTGGCGCTGTCACAAAAGGCACGTCAACAGGCACCTTGAGATATGACAACCCTATGCCTGAAAGGTGCTAGAATTAACCAAACAGCTCTAAATATTGACCTTTAAACAAAGACTAATATCCTCTGAATTTTGTTGAGGTACAACTCCCTCACAAGATTTTCAATGAATTAAATGCTGAAATTAAATATCATGTATGCTTTTAACCAGAAAGCAGAAAAGGCATACCCAAGATCAGAAAAATTCCTAATATCAGGGCAAGATTCGGCAAGCAATAAGTATCGGCACAAAGACCAATTCAGTTTAACTATTCAAGAATGAAGCATGTATCTAATACCATTTGAGGAATGAAATCAACTACGAAGATAACTGCATCACTTTCACAAAGATAAGCTATTGCATCAAGATATTTTCAAACACAAAAATTCAATAACTCAAATTAACTCCACAACTGAATGCACACAGACAATCAGTAATTTCATTCACAACAAATGTTGTAGTGTAAAACTATCAAGTGTTTAGAGAGAGAGCATATAAAATAGATACAATATATATAGGCAGATGAGTAACTACCTCTTTCATGTCCATAGCCAATCAAAGATGAAAAGACAAGCAATAAAAGAAAACGAAACCGAGCCATCATGATGGCGTCGCTTCATATCAAGCTTCAGGGGTCACCAACGGTTTCTTTTGCCAGGCCTTGAAAGCTTTAAGGATGTGCAACAAATCCTTATGTTGAGGAATAGCCACATTTGCCATCCTCACCTTCCACGTAAGATGGTTGTCTTTAGCTACCTCCACGCGGTGCTCACAAACTGCCATTAGATCAACTGCTTGAGAAGTGACTAGATGTAATTCGCTAAGCTTTTGCAGGTGATCGACATTGAGTGCAGGTGAATCAAGTGTTTTTTTAACCGTTTTTTGGAAACGGTCTATCAGACTCTTGGTGTCAACATCATCCTTCATCTCACCTTTATCTCAGAGTAATTCAAGGGCCACCAACGGACCCAGTGCCTCCTCTGAAACAACGCATTCGTCAATGACCTCCTTGAGCTTCTGCACACTTTTCTTAGCAATCTGCAATTTCCATTCCACCCCCTTATTCCATGACAAGAAACGGGTGTTAGAAGCATTAGGTATAAAATGTTCCGCAGCCAACTTGTCCATGTCTAAACCTAACATTAACTTCAACTCAGTTTGATAGTTGTTCCACAACCTCTCTTCCTTTTCAATTGCAGTGATTTCCTCCCCTAAAGTAGTTTTCAAGGCATTTGTTTCTTGGAAGATTATAGACTCAGAAATGACAAAGCTTCCCTTTTTAATCAAGGACTCACTCCAATCATCTATAGTCTTACTCAAGGTTTGGCAATTTTTAATTTTAATCATGGCCTCTTTTCCAACTACAGTTAGAGATTCTATAGAGGAATCAACCTGAGATAGAGGTTGAGGAACAAGCTCAAAGATAGACCTTAGACATTCAGTTAGGTCTCCAACCTAGGCTTTCTAGTCATTTTTTCTTTCTTTATCCTTTTTTGATCTTTCAACCATTCTAGCTGCTGACACTTGAAAAATTTGCACATCTCCATCTCTGGTAGGTGGACCAAGGTCTGCTCTGTTTACTTCAAAGTCACACGCTATTGCCTGAGTAGCATCCTTCTGCACCGAAGGGTGAGCAATCTCAATTTGGAGGCGTCCGGATTCTGTATCATCTATTGGCCTAGCAGTGGTTTTTAACTTCTTTGATTTTGGGGTTGGAGTCCTTTGCAACAATCTACTCACTATATCCTACTTGGGCAAACTTGGCTGTATGGCCTTCCTCTTCCTTGACAGAGTCTTCCAACCAGGCTGGAGTCACTGAGACCTTGGTTGTCTTGGGACTTGGAGATTTGAACAATGTACTAGTAACCAAAGTGTCCTCTGCTGATGCAACTGCTTGTGGTTTTCGAGATGTACTCACCTCTCTGACAGACGATTTGCCTTGAGAGGGGGAGGAGTTGATATTTAGGGTTTCCAAACCCTCTCCTCCTTCATCTTCCTCATACTCCTTTTCTAGAATGGGCAGGTTCAATATATCCTCACCACAAGTTTGAGAAAACATATTTTTGTTTGGAGGTTCCCCATTGCCATCTCCTTGAGCTCTTGATGATAATGACTGTGAAACATTACCAGTCGATTGCCTGCTCACAAAAGCTTGAGATGTACCTTCGGTAGGCTATGAGTCTTTAGACTTGGTATGAGGATGGGATTGCTCCGTTCTCTTCTTGGTCACCCACTCTCGTGTTCTAGTTAAAACATCTGCAATTTTTGCTTCAATGGTTTCCTTCTCTTTACCACTCCAGTCCATGGTAGGGATAGGCCGACCCTTTATTAATTCAGCATACACGGGGTCTACCATGTCAGACCCATCCTCCACGATGCCCTATAAATCCCACTTCAAATCATATATGATTATCTGTTGCATAAACAACCTCATCCAACTTCTTCTGACTTCATATTCATCAAAACAATCAGCCCAATAATCTTCAAGTTTGGGTTGGTGCTAGAAAGTCAGGCTTAAATTTAGATTATTCTTAATATAATCCTTTAAGTCAAAAGAGACTCGCTCATCATACGTATGCATATTGTACTTTGATAGTTCCTTTTCAATATTCAGGGCATTAGACATTGATTGACAACTGTATGGGCCAAACCCAAAAGGAAAACGAACTGTCAATCTCTTCCTTCCTTGGCATAATCCATTCACATCAGCCAATTGCCTACTCACTTCGATGATAACCCATTTATCTTCGGGGTACTTTGGCAATTTAATTAGAAACCCTGCATATCCATCGACCCTGATATAGGAGAACCTCTGAAACTGGATAAAATGGTTGTCGTAGAAATCCACAAATTGCATTGCCTCATGTGATAGCCACATTGCAGGACGCCCTTGTAATTCTCTGACCATCCTCATGGTGAAGGTGTTTGTCTCTCTTTTGAAATGCTGAAAGCTATTTTGAAGCTGCATTTTGTCATAATAATCATAAATGGGCACTTTTTCTGGAGGTAAATCACTTGGTCTCAATCCATGCCAAGGTCTAGTACTGGCAAGGGCGTATATCAAATACGAGGACATGTAGAAGAACTTATTGAGGGTAAAGAATGTCATTAGTACATAAATGCGGTCATTGATAATCTCCGCCTAGTCTAGGAACTGCTCTCCGCATAACATAATTTGGATGAAGAAATACATCCACTCATCAAAACCATGGACATCCTCATTTCCCCTTAACCTGTGCAACAACACCACAATGTCGGCCACTTCTTCTACAAAATGTGTTATGTGCAGCTTTCGAGGCAATTGGGACATACCCCTCTTGGGCTTGGCCAACTAGTTTTTTACTATTTCATTCCTGTAAATCCGTTTCTTAGCAGTAAATTCAATTTGAGAGTTTGTCATGTTCATTGGCGAATACTCATCCCTTTTAGGAATCCTCAAGCAGGACACAAAGGTGGACCTCGGGATTTTCAGAACCAGTTGATCGTCTTCTATCCTCACCTCTCATGTTTGTGAATCATAGTGCCTAATGCACTCTAGGATGAGTTTAGGGCATTGCACAGCTAGAGGAAACGCGACAACTTTAACCAATCCACTATCAATTATCCATTCGGTGATGGGCGGTGGATTGGGTCTATTGAATTTACCTCGTAACTCATCCAAATTCATAGGCCCGAACCGGGTATCACCAATTTTTGGCCCCTCATAGGTCAGACCAGACATATATTCACAACCCGCACATCTAACCCTCACCATGGATGAAAATTTAGAGCCCAATGCTAGATACCCTTTTAAATGTAAACATAAATAATCCAGGAGAGCAAATTGAAACGGATGAACACTTGAAAATACCTCAATGGCGGAGCCTGCAGCTGAAGTTGCACCTCGTCTAGCTCGTCCTCGAAGAATTCGTTATGAAGAGAATGTTTGTCTAGCACTTTAGACTTGCTTAACACTTCGCGGAAAAACATGAGTAGGTGAGCATTTAACGTTTTAAATTGCCTCACGACACGTTGAAACTATCACTTCACTGCTCCCAACATAACTACCTTTTAAATTTGAAAATAAATGTCTAGAAGCGGTGAAGTGGGAGGTTCAACGAACTATACAAAAGTGCGCTTGGGTTTGACTAACATGCCAAGGTGCCGCCCCATCATCGCATAGGTAGTAAAGGGAAGTTTGAATGACGACACAAAACACCGCCTAGGTAGAAAACATGGAAAAGTGATGTAACTCGAGCTCAAGCGACCAAGTGGGGGGTTCGACAAACTATACAGAACACTGCCTGAGTTTGAAAGATCACATAAAAGGCCGCCTAAGTAAGACTAGGCCATTTAAAGGTTCGTTGGATGACTTTGATGACATGAGGCAAAAATATAAGGTAACGCACAACCAAAACTAAAAGCTCAAAAATCATTTGCAAAGCCGCTAGCCACTCGAGAAGACAATACTCATTAGGGTTAAAAATGACTTCTAGTTTGATTATCTCATCCACACCCAAGAATTCAATTGGCTCCAAATGTGTAATGACATTTCCAAAAGATGAAACATCTACAATCAAAGTACATATCATGTCCATCGCATGTTGCCGGGCTCCTTTGACTTCCTTGAGCAAATCAGACAACTCATTCGTCAATCTCAACCCATTGTCACAAAATTGAGAAATCCATTATTGAGTGTCTTGGTCATATGAAACCATATCATCTAATCATCTCTTCTGATTGTTTTTCTCAACTCTTTGATGTGGCATTGTGTTGGAGTGAGCCAAGGGATTGACTAAATGCACAATTTAAGGCCTCAAATTCTTTGTTTTTAGTCCTTAGGGCCACCTTTTCTTCACCATATTTTGTGATTCACTGATTTGCAACATGCCCACATCACCCTATCTATTTGCAGATCCCAAATTGGTCTACATAATTTGAAAATTAAGAGACTTGCATTTCCTAGATTTTCTTATCTATGGGTGGAATAGTTGTCTCTGCCATGGCATGCTGTTGGATTATTGTCATTGATGTCAAAGAAGGACCACAAGGTAATGTTACTTGTTGGCGTTTCAATTAGCACCTCTGGAGTGCTTATTGGAAACGGACAACTATTGCAAGTGTTATAGTACTGCTCTTCAAATTATAGAGAGGGAGATCTCTCTTTGCTGATGTTCTACGTAAAAAAGGGTACTAAGGTTCCTATTTTTTTTACTCAGCGGCAGGACACAAGGGTGCATAAACACAATGTGCCGTAGCTAAGATTTTCTTTGGTTTCCGTAGATCTTAACTATGACTGAACTAGCTTCTAAACTATCCTACCTTCTCAAGATAAACATAGCATGAGGGCATAGGAGCGAAATGGATGGGTTGGATCACTTGAATCCTCTGTCTCCGTAGAATATGGCCGAGGCTCTGAACTCTCGGATATATGCTTGGGATAAGGTTTTATGCAAGTGAACACTCTTTACGGTAGGCTGGATCAGAGACTTGCCAAGGAGGAGGAACCCTTGTCCGAGGTATAGGCTTGGAAACAGCTTACTGGAAACAACAAGGTACAAAGATATGGATATCAGGATTTCTAAGGAGGAGGAACACCTGTCTGAAGTGTAGGCTGAAATCCAGATCTTTAAACAACATCAAACGATAGCAATTAATAACAAAATATCCAAGGAGGAGGAACCCTTGTTCGAGGAGGAGATTGAAACAATAAACTATTGAGAACAAAGACGTTGGATCAACTCAAAACTTAGATCAAATATGCATACGCCATTTGACTTTCTTCTTCAAGCTTTACCAAAGAATTACAAAGGTTGGGACAGCAAAGGCACAAAATCATGCACAAATAGGATCAACCAACAAACTCTCATCCGAGAGTGAACAGATACAAACAAGCAAACTCTGGCAACAATGGCACAACAATTTTGCGTAGTAAATAAAGGTTAAACAAATAATGAGCTCAAGGCTCTTATTTATAGAAACTCAAAGGAGTAGGCAACCGTAAAGTCTCCTTGAGTTAACAATCAGTTCTTGCCAATCAACAAGATTTATTCCTATGTCTAAAAGTAGGTGAGCAAGCAATTAACTAGAAATCTACTTCAGTTAACTGAAACTAAACAAAAGTCAAACTGGAAGTCTACCTTAGTTGACTGACACCTAACTAAAAGTGAACTTAAACTACAAATGTGTCTCCAAAATAGACATCCACCTTTAAAGGAGATCTAAGATCCACAAATCGTGGGAGTCAATTAGACATCCTTGATTAGTGGGATCTGACATGCATGATCTGTGGAGATTTGGAGTCAACTTGGAAAGGGGCATCAAGTTGACTTCAGTCATAGTTATTGCTACTTTGGAGGGTAGGATGTCCTTCTTGAGGTGCTTGACACCTCATCACTATTGGTCAATGATCTTTTATCCATTTGTTGACTTCTTCTGCCTTACGCAATTTGCTTTTGATATTCAACCTTCTTTGCAGCTGCCTCATTTAGACTTTTTGACATGAAGTGTGGAAGGTAGTGTGATAGTAACCTGATGGTGGCTTTGTATTTGAACTGACTACCTTCTGCATTTGGCTATCCATTGAACGGTGATGTCGTTCATGGTACTTGATACATGTTTGTGTCAAGTGTTTTCATGAAATTGTGAAGTAGGACCATTTTGGTCTTGATTTTAACTTGAGAGTACTAAACTTTGAAAAACTTGATCACTGCTTGTAAACACGGATACGTTCAGACAAATTTTGAAAACCCTTAAAAATAGCCATCTGTTGAGAAGTATTTTTCCGGAAAAAAATTGGCACATGGGTTTTGTTTGTGCTTCAATGCTAAATAGACCCAGTTCCTTGAATTTTCGATTTGGAGACTTTTCCGGAAAGATCCCTAAAAATAGGGGGAAAAAGTTTGCTGATTTTGGCAAATCTGAAAAGATGGGTTTCACTAGAAAATTACGCTGATCATACCCAGTTGGCCAGATCTAAGGTGGCCTGTTGTTTTCTGTGACATGCAAGAATTTTAAGACAAAAGAGAGGAAGTAGACAAGAGGTGGATTGAAAGTTATTATCTGCCTCTTTGCAAAAATCTGCCTCTGACTTCAACCTCGAAGAAGAAAACCCTTACTGCTGCTGATCTTCAAAAAATATTGAACGGTTCAAAACCCCTGCCAGATCTGAAAAAGACGTTCTTGGGAGCAATTTGCCGTTTTGATCTTCAACCTGCAAAAGAAATAATGAAGAATAGATGCCTTGATGCTTTGATATGTCAAATTGGAATTACAAGCATCAATTGGGCGTCCAACTCGTGATTGAGCCTGATTTGGAGTTCTAAAAGCTGATTTCCACTGATCGTGGAGTGTTTGGCTTCTTTTTGCCTCCAAAAGTTGTTAACTCAAGTCAACATATTGCCTTTGACCTTTTTGGCGTCCCTCCTTGAGTGTTGAGAATTTTTCATCATTTTTTCAGGCTGAAGTGCCTCTGTTTGATCTTCGCTCCTGGTTGTTCCGTTGATCTTCGACAGCTGCTGACGAACTTGTTGTTGAGATGGGACCATACTAAAGAGATGCTTGGGAGTCATTAACTCAGAAAACTGAGTTTGAGCCTTCAGATAAAAGGGCACCTTTCTCCAAGAGGGGCACTTTTAGCTTTGCCTTAGTCATTTTTTATGATTGTTCTTCGTTTTGGCCTTTTTAGACTCTTCGTGCTTTGATCTGATGTTAACGCTGATTGATGAGTCCGATAACCCTACTTGATCGTGCGCCAGGTAACCAGCTTCGTGCTGGAAAGGACTTTTGAAGGTAAGTTTGTGTCCTTCAAATCTAAGGGCGCCCCTGGTGACCTTTTGACTGATTTTATCCATGGTGAAAACTGCTTGATTTGATCTATGTCATCAGATGATTCAGTTGTCAGATTCGTTTGCTGACAGCCTCGTTGTCGAGATTGGTCAAAACTGAGAAGGTTGCCTTAGAGGTCAGTGAGCAATCAGGCTATATCTACATGTTCCAAAGAAAGGGCGCCTTTCTTCAAGAGGGGCGCTTTTCTTTTGTACTTAGCCAATTTCTTGGCATGTTCTTCTAGTCTTCTCCTTTGGTGTTTTCTGCTTGATCTCAGCATCCGACTGTTTGACATGTCCTGTGAATGTGCTGTCAGATTGATCACGTAGCTGGTTAGAGTTGAACAAATGTTATGTATAGAGCAACTGTTGATAGATTCATCAGATGCTTTGAAATGAGGGGCGCCCTTGGCCAGCAGGGATGCTTTTGCCATGAAGTTCTCTGATTTGCCTTGTTCATTGCTTGTAGACTCTCCATATTTCGTTGATGTTTTGCTAGTGATCCTTGAATCAGATGATCTCGTTCTACGATGTGTTGATTAGCCATCACAAACGCGAAGAAGATGACTGCTTTGAAGGTGTCAGGTGACTGCATTTGCTCTTTGAGATCAAAGGGCGCCTTTCTTCAAGAGGGGCGCCTTTTCAACTGCTGACTGCATTTTGCCTTGGTAGCAAAGCGTCCACCTTCTAGAGTTAGCCAAATTTTGGCCTTTTTCGTTTTGAGAATCTCTTTCATCAAACGTCGTCTTTTTTAACCTTTTTCGCCATGGCTTCTTCATTGGAGCTTTTGAGGCTTAGCTTTCAGCACCTAGTATTGGCCAATATGCCATTAATGGCTGCAGAGCTCTTAAGTTCCTGTAAAACGAGAATAGACCCACCAGAGTAAAACATGTCTTTTGATAATTCTGACTTGATCAGTGTGATCATGAAGTCGGTTAACCCTATCAAAATCATTTTCAATCATTTCTGGGAAGGTCCTATTTTCGGGGGTTTCCCTAAAAATAGGGGCACAAAACCCTAATTTTCATTTTTCAGAATTTTAACCATAGGTTCCTTGACAGAAACCCACAAAAACCTTATGTTTGGTTTGACCTAAAACAGACTTTTGACGGCATTTTTACATGATTTAGCTCAATTTAAGCAAAATGCCAAAAAAATATTTTGGGTACAACATTATTGAAGCAAATCAAAGTTTCCAAGCACAAAATTTATCTTAACAATGACAGCAATAAACAGTGATAATATTCATAGAGGAAGCAGTAATATTTTATTATTTATTTTAGGCCAACCCTTGGTATTTTCACTTGAAGAAAAAATTGAATTAAAATAATACTTAAATCTTTATTTATGGGCCAACCCCCTTTGGAATATGATCGCCCAAGTTAAAGAAGCAATTCATATAAAGCAATATGGGCATCAATTAATAATCCTCTATATAGCAGTGATTAATATTAGTCAAAATGTAGGCAGCGATTAATAAAAAGAGTGCTCAGATTAGTCAAGTAAAAAGCAGCGATCAAATTTGAAGAGATAGCAATTATTTAAGAGTAGTCATTGTTTTTGAAGAGCTATTATCTTTCAAAAGGGTGTATCTCTTCACTCAGCCATGAAGATATAAAAAGCAATCAGATTTGTGTGGAGAAGGTGTGTGTGGAAATAAAAGATATAATATACAAGCACAAGCAGATTTGAAGGAGAAGATATTTTCAAGGCAGATTTTGTGAAGGAATTATGACAGATCTATAAAGAAGAGTATAAGATATTTTTTGAAGAGAAGAACTTGCAGATTTAAATGAAATTGTTCATTATCCATTGGAGAGGATATTCACAAGAAGATAGTAATTATATTGCATAGTAGGCTGGTGCCTACAAATTGTGGGGATTGGTGTCTCCAGTGGGTTGGTGCTCACAAATTGTATAAGAGGAGATTGGTGTCTCCTGTAGGTTGGTGCCTACAAAGTTTGTAAAAAGTTATATATAGCATTATTTTTCTGTGGTTTTCTTCCGCAAGGGTCTCCATGTAAATTTGGTGTTTTTACTGTATTCTTAATTATTAGATATTGCATAGTTGTTATTGTTGTTGATTAAGATTGGGAAAAGTTTGGCTATACTGATTCACCCCCTAGTATAAGTGTGTGCTCATCACGTGCCCCTCTTTGTCCTTCTTGAATCTATTATGCCTCTTCACTTTTCTGATTTCTTCCTTTTCAATCATGGCAGAGACAACACCTAAATTGAGGGGCCTAATAGTTTTTGATAAAAGGGTAAAACGGGTTTTACAGGGACCCGAAACCACAAAGTTTACAAAATAGAGTAGAGAACACCAAGGGTCCACCAAAAAAAGAACAGCTGCCCAAAAAAACCAGCAGCAAACAGGCAAAAAATACCATTTACTTGCCTTTTAGGGGCCTAGTAGTTAGTACTTGTCTTTTACTTGCTAACGATTTCTTCAACCACATTGGAGTAAAATAATTAAAAACACAATGAATTGATTATCAAGATATTCAATATTAACAAAGGAGCTAAAGTCTCCCTAAATAGAGTTACAAATGATTTATCCGATAAGGGTAAGATCGACAACTAAAAAAACGATTTATTTGATAAGGATAAGATCAACAACTAAGAAAAGCAGAAGACAACTAAAGAGAATAAGGAAAGATTCTAAAGACTATAGTAATGACTTAATTGACCATTATAACTAAATAGTACAATATTATTTTAATACCCTCCCTTAATGGTCAATTTATTAACTATACTAAGCCAAACCCAAAAACTGAAATGATCTATAGGTTAAAAAGCGTAGAAGGCCTACTCCTACTTAGAATGTTTTACGACATGAGCCTTTGGTGAATGCCCTCATTGGTTGGATTGTTGATCAGCCAACCTCTTTTTGTAGAACCTCTTCATGTGACCAAGTTTACCACAATAATGACATGTGATAGACTGCAGATTCCTAGAATTGTCTTCATTCTGTCCTTGACCTTTCTTCTGAGGCCACTTGCCTTTATCCTTGGTTGCAAAGGTCTGTTCTACACTTAGTGAATCACTGCTGCTACCAAACTGCTATATCTAGGTATTGTAATTTTTGCCACTGAACTCTTGGCTGCCTTCCAACATGATGTTGGTCAATGAAGCCATCCCTCCCATACTCCAAAAACACGGAAAATAAGAAACCCAAGAAGACTTTGAATTTTTTTAGGAAAAAAATTATCAAAACCCTAGCAACCAAGTACAATCCTTGATTTTATCAAAAAATCGAAAAACGTCTGCAATAAAAATTATTGAAAAATTTCAGAAAAAAATTGAATATCTACGTTTTTTTGAAAATAACATCAAAAAACACCACAGTTTTCTAGGAAAAATTGGTCAAAACCCTAGGGCCTAGGCTTTGTAAGGGTCCACGAAACCACAAAAAAATTTAGGATAAATTTTCAAAACTCTAATAGTGAACAACACCCACAAGTCGAAAAAACCTGCAATAAAATTTTGGAAAATGTTGAAAACCTCTTGTTATTGCTGTACGCATGATTTTTGTAAACAAAAGATCGCCAAAAAATTCTGTGAACTCGGCTAAATCCCTATCCGTCGCTGGAAACCACAATTTTTAGAAAAAATCGTTAAAAAAATAGGTGTAAAACCCATTGGACAGATCTGCAACAGCCACAATTTTTGTTAAAAATGACCCAAAAAGTAGTGAAAAATCCTGTCGCCCATGATTTTATTGAAAAATCGGCAACAAAATTCAAAAAATTCATTGCTCGCGGCCAAAAACTCAGTCGTCAACCCCAGAAATGATGAAAAATCTGCCTGCAATTTGCAGAAATCTGTTGTGCCTTCAAAACAGAGAAAAAAACCTTGGATTTTTGAAAAAATCAGCAAAAGTTTCAAAAAACCTGTCGCTCAGAAACCCAATCGTGTCAAAAAACAGACATGTGATTTTTAACAGGTAGTTGGTCGTGATTTTTTGCCTAGTCCGTCATGATTTCCAGCCAATAGGAACCTGCGATTTTTTTGCAAACAAGAACTAGCGATTTCATAGAAAAAATCCCACGATTTTATAAAAAAATGTTCAAAAACTTTGAAAAAAATCCTCGTGAAATTTTCAAGTAAAAAAAATCCACCAATTTTTGTGCCAAAAAATCTTCTAAATAACCCTTGTAAATTTTAGGTAATAATTTCACGAATTTAAAAAAAACTGTAAAAATAAAATAAAATTGCCCACAAAGTTTTTTAAAAGTTTGTCAAAACTTTTGAGAACAAAAACCTAAGCTCTGATACCATAAAATAATTAAAAACACAACAAATTGATTATCAATATATTCGATATTTACAAAGGAGCGAAAGTCTCCTTAAATAGAGTTACAAACAATTTGTTCAGTAAGGATAAGATTGACAACTAAAGTAGAAGACAACTGAAGAGAATAAGGAAATATTCTAAAGGCTATATTAACGATTTAATTAACCATTATAACTAAATATTACAATATTATTTTAGTATGGAGCACTCTCAATTGGTCTCTCAAAAGGTTCATCCATGGTAGATATCTCTTCCATAGATTGAATAGGTAAAAGAGATGGAGATTGGAAAGAGAGATGAAGATCATGAAGTAGAGGTGTAGAAGTTAAAGGTTTATCTTCAGATTGCATAGAACTAAATGAGAACATAAAAAATAGAAGGGATAAGAGGAAGAGGGGGTGAAGCAATGTGAGAAACTAGAGAAGAGTGTAATGTCCCCTTCTCTATGATCACCCAAGAGGTTATTTTAGCCTATTTAATTCCCATAGGCTAAAAGCGGAATAAGGGAATTCATTTATTTAATTATTTAATAGTACTTGATGGGAAAAGAAAAAATAAAAAGGTAATGTTAAGTGATTAATTAAATATGTTATAACATGACTTTTGGGGAAATATTAAAAAGTAACTTAATAAAGTAACTTTATTATTATTTGAGTGGCAAATTGAAGTGAGAAATATAAAAGGGGATTTGGAGGCTCATTTTCATTATGCTTGGTTTATTTTTCCATTTTCACTTTGGAGAGCTCTCGAAGTTCTTGGTCTTGGGGATAGGGAAACCCTAGGGCATTTGGTTTTGGTGGTGCAACAATTCCACCTTAGCTGGTTCGTGGAGGAGATCATTGAGGTCTTCTACTTGGGCGATATTTGCAATTTTGTGAGTCTCCTACGAAGACAAAATTGGAAGAACGACATTTATTTAGTTTGCATCGTTTGCAAGGGTTTCAACTATGAGGCTGGAGATTGAGGCGATATCCTTTGTGAGCTTGCTTGCATATTCTATTCGCTGGTGTGGAGTATTGGTGTCCAAGGTATTGGGAGTGGTATTCAGTTGGCTGCCATACCTCCAGTTGTGGAGAGTCTATTGAGTGCTGAGCCCAGAGAAAAGCATGTGATCTTTCAGGAGTGTCAAATGCCGAAGAGAATCTAATCTTGAACCTGGTCATGACTTCTAGAGGAGTCGTGGTAGTCAGGAAGCAAGTCGTGAGTTTCTAGGAAGGTTGTGGGTTCCAGTTCTGAGTGCATTTCATCTGCTGGAGTCGTGGAAGCCCTATATCTGAGCGCTGGTCATTAACAGAGGAAATCGTGAGCCTCAGACAGCCCTATAATAAGCTTCAGATTGGTCTTAGACCTTAGTTGGGCAGCTACGTGAGATTTTTGGAGGTATTTGCTGCTTCTATGAGGGTTGTGTAAGATCTTGGACACTAGGCGTGAGGCATTCAGGGCATTCTGTCTTCTATGAACTGTTGTTGGACTTACTCATGCATGGCGTAACCCTTTCCAGGTCTGAAAACCAGCATTATACTCTCTATTTTGCTTTCGCTAGTATTAATGATGAATATTATACCTTTCTATAGCTGTTGTTCATTCTGGGTTTCAAACAGTGTAGTATCAACTATAAACTGAGGAACTAATATTGCTGTCACATTGAAATCTAAAGATTATTTATGCTCAACATATCATCTATATGCACTTGTTATAGTTGTAATTCATTTCTTAGTGCAAATGCTTTAATTTGTTCATCAACTACCGCTCAATTTGAGTATGTATGAATCTGAGATGTATTTCTGAGTTGCCATAATTTATATCAGTCCTCAATGTTGAAGAAAAGAAGTGGCAGAACAGATTATCAGACCTGTGTGCATCTTTCTATTTGAATACTATTGCATTATATGCTTTGTTATGATGTTAGTTTGATAAAATGGCACATCTATCAAACTAAGATAATCGCAAAAACTATACACATCTAGAAGGGTACCTTATAGTGGTATCAGAGCTGGTCTTCCTGCCAACCTGTGTGTTTAGAGTGTTCAGTTGATTTCAGTCACATGAATATATATGAATTCAAAAGATCAGGCCTACATAACATATAGGAGAAGAAGGGAAAGAGAAGAAGCATTTGACTTATTTGCATCAGATTCATCAACAAAAGAAGAAAACATGGGCGACAGGCATGAACCGCCTGAAGGTAGCACATTGCATATCTTAAATGATCTTGCTAGGAGTCAACAATAGGTAGTCCAACTCTTCAATCAGTTGATTTTTGATCGAAGCAACACTGGTAATAATGGTAGTCCAACTCCTCAATCAGTTGATTTTTGATCGAAGCAACACTGGTAATAATGGTATAGGAGATACTAATGGTCATAATGGGGGTAATGGACATGGTGGAAACAACTGAGAAGCGAGTAATACACACATACCTACCTAGAGTCACACTAGGACAGCGAGTAGGGTGACTCCTAGACCCCTCATGCCTCAGTTTTTGGGTGGACAGCCAGCTGGTAATCAGGGACATCAGGCACAGGGTGAAGGATTCACAGACTATTTGAGAGAGTATTAGTCCCTTGGAGATGAGTTCAATGCATCCATGACTTTGTAGGACTTTTGTGCCATAAAATACAAGAACAGGCCTAGAGATCACAATAAAGGCCCTCAAAATCAGGACTTGCAGCGTAAGGTTGGAAAATTATCTATTCCTTCATTCAATGGCTCTAGTAAATGCACAGCTAGATTGTGGATTCAGAAGTTGGACACCTATTTCCAACTTAACCCTATGTTGAAGTTGGAGGCTATTAAGTACACTACCTTGCATTTGGAGGGTGAGGCGTACGAGTTGTGGTACCATGGGCTAGTTACCTTGGGTCATGCTAGCATCACATCTTACTTGGACTTCACTCAGAAGTTGATGGATAGGTTTGATCGGAAGGACCCAAAATTGCACTTCAGAGAGCTGGCACAACTCAAGCAGAGTGGTATAGTAGATGCATATATTTATGAGTTCCATAGACTCTCGGTGATGGTTTCAAAGGTGTCGAAGCAGAGGTTGATCATGCTTTTCATTGAGGTTCTATCCAAACCATTGCATGGTTGGATTAAGGCTTTCAAACCACAGTCCCTTTAAGATGCTATCATACAGGCATGTGACATGGAGCATTCAATGCCTAAGACCAAATTTCCATTTAAACCATTCATACCTCAAAAGAACAAAGACAAAAAGGCTTTTTTAGAAGGAGTGGCCTAGGAAGGATAAGTTGATGACGAGGCTCGTAAGGAGTTGAGGAGGAAGAAGCTTTGCTTCAGCTATAAGGAGCCTTGGGAGCTGGGACAGAGATGCCTGGGTAACAGAAAGGTTCATTATATTGAGGTTGTTTTGATAGCGAGGATGATGGAGAGACAGGACAGGTATAAGACTGCAATGATAGTAGTTATGAGGATGAGTAGCCATAGGTGGATACTAAGAGTGGCGCCATTGCTACTATCTTAGACACTCCTAGGTTTAATTCCTTCAGAGTTAGGGGAGTATTATAGGGGCAATGTGTTACTGTGTTGATTGGTAGTGGAGCAACCCACAATTTCATTGACTTAGCCTTGGTGACTAAGAAGGGTATACCTATAGAGAAGTTTGAGGGTTTCAGTGTGATGGTTGTAGTCGGCAGTGAGTCGATGTAGTCGGCCGAGAGTGTACTTGGTCAGTTGTGAGCCATAAGTAAATAAGACATTAGTTAATATTAATAATCCATGTACTTATGTTATGTACGGGTCATGTTAGTTAGTTGTCTCGGGAACAGTTCCTGATGAAGTAATTAGTTATAATGAAGGGACGCGATGGTTGGTACCTTAACCACCGCCAACGTACTATATGTACTTGATTCATGTAGTCGGGAAGGGGGATGGATCTACTATGCTATGCTATGTTCTGTCTGGAGACATTATGATGTAATTGCCGAATACTGAATAAAGAAATATATCTATGTTCTGTGCGATTGCCATGTGATTATTATATGTTGTCAATGTTATTTTATAGCTCCGTTTACTTCGTACGTCATTGTACCTGTAGCGAGTAAACATTTGGTGCCGTTGCCTAAGTGAATCCGGTAACCACCCAGACAGGAGAATGTTGTGATGGGGTAGTCGACCGAAGGGCCGGTACAAGCAAACGAGGATCGTGAAGACGCTCTAACGAAAGACCTTTGCAGTCTGTGGGAAATCTCGTTAAAGGACCACGTACGGAGGGAGGCTCTCAGGCGGTCATTTGGGATAGATTGCGCGTCAACAAAGAGGTCGACCATCTTCTTACTAGACTGCCAAGACTGATAGCACCTCACTACATTATCTTACAAGATCTTCGGGCGGAAGAGGATCAAGAACGCCGAAGGCAACAAATCTTGCAGCGGTACGAAGAACGAACCAAACGGGAAGAGGAGGAACGAGACACTAGCCGGAGACGTACCCTTGGCAACCAACAATGATTGCGTGAAAGACCTGTAATGCCCGTACGATCGAACAAGGACAAGAACTAAATACCATTCGGGCACGAAGCGGAGGAGGAAAGAATTCAACGATCATTGAGAGTACAGGAGCAAGAAAACCGGCAACAAAGATTAAGTAGAGCACATCAGAGTGTTGTGGAAGGGAGGGACGAGGAACCCTTCATCACCCCGTACGTAGAAAAATATAAAAATCGAGAAAATTAAGATGAATTGAACAGAGAACTTGAGAATAACATCCAACGCATTCGAGAGTTGTCCATATCGGACGACGACGAAGAGCTGAGGACAGGGAGATCTGAGCCCAAGACCCCTTGGCAGAGGGAGCACCGTAGTGGGACCTGTTGTGACCTTTTTTCACACATCGCCCCATTCAAATGGGGACCCCCAATTTTTGCTCCATTTTGGTCTTTTGGCTTCGGTTTTGGGTTGTTTTGCGTCTCTCTGATCTTTTTGTTCTTCTGGGGATGTCCCTCTTTTGACCTGATTTGGAATTTTGGCTAAGTCTGTGAAGTTAAGGTTTTCATTCTGCAGGCTTGTTTGAGGTCGAATTGAGTTGGAAAATTGAAATATGAGCTTGGCGCTACGATTAGGAGACTCAAGGCAGAGTCCTACTGAATTTTCACTAAGTTCTGGCGACTTACTATTTTTAGATCAGACAACCTGCTATTTTTGGCAGTTCAGGCTTCGGGAGCCATTTTCAAGGTTCAAACATGTGATTTTTCAATGCATGTCCGGAGATTACTTATGGGTTTCTCGAGACCTTCACAACGATGTAACATACGATCACTTTCAGAGTTCAGCCTTCGGAGGCTATTTTTAGGGTTTGCATGCATAGTTCTTTAACACATGTTCGGATATTCCATGTGGGTTTTGCGAGAGCTTCGCAGTGGTGTGACATGCAAACATAATGGATCAGTTTTCAAGGACTTACTATTTTTAGCCAGTGCCTGCATGTTGACCAATTTTTTGGGTTTTTCTAGGTTTTTTGAGATTCCAGAGGCACTGTAACATGCAAACTCATTCGACGTCTGATTGACCACTTTCCGGACACTTACTATTTTTAGCAAGTTCACTCCAGCAGCTCCCCAACACTTCAGTTTCACGAGCAGAGCAACAGGCGACAAAAATCAAGTCAAACTAAGGTCATTTGAGCCACATGCAAGTCAGATTAGGGTTTCCATCTTCGATGCCTAAAAAGTAGGGTAAAAAGCTAGAATTTCGAAAAACGAAGATATCCCAGTGCGATCAACATCCTTCAGGCTATCTACTGGTAAAATTTGGGCTCAATCTGAGCACTTACTATTTATAGTAAGTTGTCTCCGGAACATGGCTATAAATAGCAGGTCAGCACGAGGGGCAGATGTAAACAGGTTCACCAAGCAATGAGGATCACGCTTAGCAAATTTCAGGTCAATCAGAGCTGCAAAGGTCTATGAATTTTAGGGTTTGCTAAAAATAGCATGGGAGCTAAAAATAGCAGATAAGCTCGGGCAACAGGTATAAATTGGGTAGCAAGGCCACAAGAAGCATATCATGTTGACTCTAGGTTCAGAACAGGTGAAAAGCCATGAAGAGGCACGTACCTCCAGAATTTACTAAAAATAGAAAATGAGGGCAAGCAGGCTGAAAAATTGGCTAAGTATTCGAGAGCCACCTCCAGAAGTCTCCTCAACACTTCAGGTGAAAATTCGAAGGCATGCAAGTTAAATTGGAAGAAGACACCTTGAAATGCGCCTTCAGCATGGAGGATGTTTAAAAAAGTTTCTAAGTATGAAATGAAAGCTCACCCCCTTGAATGCACCCTCAAGATGAGTGGGTGGCCAGAAAACTTTCGAAGTTACAAAATAGAAGCTCACCCCTCTAAGTGCGCCCTTGAATGAGGTGGAGACATGGAAATTTTACTAAGTATGGTGAAACAAAAGCTTCTACCCTCAAATGCGCCCACCTCAAGGATGAAACTAGAAATTTTGCTAAGTATGAAAAACAAAAGCTCCACCTTGTAAATGCGCCCATCACCTTGAGGCCACTTCAAAATTTGTCTAAGTCAAAAGTGAGAGCACACCCTCTCAAATGCGCCCAAGGCATGAAGTCAAGGCTTGAAAATAAAAGGGGACAAGTTAAAATGAAAGCTTCTACCCTCAAATGCGCCCACCTTAGGAAATCCACCTCAAAAAGTTTCTAAGGCACACAAATGGAAGTAGCATGTTCAAAATGTGCCCTCACAGTTGAAATTCCTCCTCCATAGGTTGAATGCGCCCACCATGAAGAATTCAAGTAAAATATTCTAAGGCACAAAGTGAAAGTAGCCTATCTAAAATGCGCCCAAGGCAAGACAAGGCAGCTTGCTGGTTGAAATTATTCCAAGGCATTAAAATGAGAGTAGATGCCCTCAAATGCGCCCATGATGAAAGAATGCCTAGGGAAATCTTCTAAGTAAGTGAAATAGAAGCACATGGCCTCAAATGTGCCCTTGGCAAGAAGGAGGAATGTAAACTTTCTAAGTGTCAAAAACAAAAGTCAATGGGCTGAAATGCGCCCTTGGGGAAAGAAGAGATGAAAAGGTTTCTAAGTATGGCGAAATAAAAGCTCTACCTCCCAAATGCGCCCAAGTTGAAGTGGCCAAGAGAAGTGATTTGTCTAAGTCAAAAATCAATGCTTCCCCCTCTCATTTGCGCCCTTAGATAAAAGTAGCACATGTAATATGCGCCCAAGGTAAATGGGGAGTCAAGAAAAGGTCTAAGGCGTGAAAAGTTTTCAAGGCATGGAAACTAAAGGTTGGCCATGTGAAATGCGCCCAGCTTGTGTGTGACTTATAATATTTTCTAAGGCAAGTAAATGGAAGCTCCTCCATCAAAATGCGCCCAGCTATCAAGGATGTGGTGATAAAAAAAATTGTCTAAGGAATGGAGTTTCTCTCACTCATCTCCAAATGCGCCCAACAAGAGAAGGTTCCCTCACCACATGCTATATGCACCCAAGCTTGAAAGTGGAAGTGGCATGTATGAAATGTGCCCAAGGTAAAGGGCTTGAGCATGAGAAATATTCTAAGTAAGAAGGTTCCTCTTCCCTATGTAAAATGCGCCCAAGGCTGCAAAGATATTAAAAAGTTTCTAAGGCATTTTACAAGGTGAAATTAGAAAATTCGCCTAAGGAAGAGATGATATTAAATTTTCCAAGTACAAGGTGAATTGTGCCCATAAGCAGGAAGAGAATTTCTTCAGGAAATAAGGAAAGTGCCAAGGCATAAAAAAATGAAGACAGCCGGTGTGGAATACGTCCAGAATAAAATGGAATCAACCTTAGCAAATTTTATTATTTTTCAAAAATAATAAAAATTAAATGTACCCCTTCGTTTGGATACACATGAAAACGATGATTTCTGAGGGGAAATTTCTTCTGGGTATTGGATATTTCTCACTGGGAGATGATTTGAGGTTCTTCCACACCTTGCTCGTGTTGTTTCGGCAGAGATTTTAGCCTGGCACCCGTTTAACAAATTTCCTAAGGCTCTAAGGGATAAATTTTCTAAGGCATGATAAAATAAAGCTCAAGAGGTCAAATACACTCACAGGGTAGAGATGAAATTTGTCCAAGGCATAGGGGAATTTGAAGATGAAATGAAGCTAGAACATCAAGCATTCAGACGTTGAAAAGTTATAAGTTTGCTGGAAATAATGAACTCTATCAAGATCCGGAGATCAAGCGGTTAGAACATGGAAATTGGGTAAGTAAAGTGAATTTATATCATAAGCGTTCTGATGCTTTTCTTTCTGTTTTGCAGGATGAACACTGGAGCCTGAGCATAAGGACTTGAGGTGATGAAGCTGGACAATGTTACAACTTTGGAAAGAGAAACGAAAGTGAAGATTTGTTTAAGGCACTAAGAACGTGATGCAAAAGAGGCAAATGCGCCCAAGGCAGTGGGCTAGAGAAATGTGAAAGTCACAAGAAAGAAATGCATCCAGGAATGAAAGCAACATGAGGACTTAACGAAGAAGAACTTTTTGCAAGGAGGGTTTGAACCAAGTGTTGTTGTGTGCTTGCCTCCTCCTAACGCAACATAATTGGCAAAGAAGAACAGTGGGAACACGTTTCTGGACGAGAATCTTCTAGAAGAAGATAGTGGGCATTAATTACAGATAATGGTTCTTGCAGAGGAGTGGAGAATATTTTGTTCATTTATTACCCACCCCTCTCTGTGGCGGTTTTTAGGGCTAAAACCCTAATTAGGGCATATGTGGCTCGATCTGAGCCCTTCATTGTAATTCAATTTGAACCATCCGTTGGACTGGGCCAACTATAAAAGGGGCATCCCCCCTCATTTGTAATATATGTTAGATTAGATCAAGAGATCAGAGAGTAGAGAAAATAGAAGTTAGAATAGTTAGAGAGTTAGCTTAGAAGATAGCTTAGTTTGAAAAGGAAGGAAAACTTTCCCTTTGAAAGTTTTGTAAATGGTTGTTGTGAACACTTTTCATAATGCAAAGGTTTATCATTGCATGGTGGTTCTATTTTTTATTGTGAATAGCTAGCAAGGCCTTTTCGTCTTTCCAATTCAGATTGATAGAGTAGAGTAGACTTTATTTTATGCAAGTAGTTGTTAATTGTGGAGTGTGGCGCTTTGGTTTGAGCATATCTTCTTTCATCCATACCACTAGCGGGCTTGCTGATGGTAAGTCCGCCCTGCGTGGTCAACTGGAATATCAATACCTAACTTCGGTTGTGATTCGTGTGTTCACTTGCATCGTTGTGACGGAGTGCACATGTTGAATCACAATTTGAATATCTTTTATCATCCTTTGAAGATTGCACCGACTTCATAGAGGTTGTCCGAAGGGAGACGAAGCAAAGTCTGGTCTGAAGATTGTTTAAGCCGATCCTTGTCCTCCACCCTTTAGGAGTAGATGGTAGCATCTCTAATCCTTATATCTTTTTATATTCAGCATTATCCGGTTAGTTTAAGAACTCGAGCATCACCGACAAATCTCCCGAAATTTGAGAATCCTTTCTTCTGAATGAGCAACTCACGTAAGTCCCCTTGGAATACCCAGCATATTCACATCAACCAACTGAGTCTATTCGCGATAAAGGGAACCTTGGAGTTGAACGCATGAACTTTCACGCAATCTTAGCATACGGAATACTTTGATCAAGAGGGAATAGAGTGACTGTTGGACATTTTATTCTGTGTTGGTGTTGTCATAAAAAACATGTCAACAGGACCCAGGAAACTCAAGGTGTAGAGGACGTTGACGGAGGACGGGAAAGTGACTCGTACGTGGTCGAGAGTGCAAGTGACGCACCGGAACGTAACGGGGAAACCGGTCTAGTCGGGTCCAATATACAAAGAGGACAGCAAGGAAGGATGGTGACTCCAGAATGGCAAAAGCTGCCGAAGTTTACGGGGAATGGGTCAGAGGATCCAGTTCGACATTGCAAAACATGCAAGACAATTTGGATAGCAAGTGCAGAAGATGACTCGGATCATTGGTTGAAAGCCTTTTCGACGACACTCAGAGATAGTGCCATTGAGTGGTACTCAGAGTTGGACCAAGCACAAAAAGCTACATGGAGATTACTCAAGAAGGCCTTTCAGGACGAATTCAAACTCCTGAGGGATGACAGCGAGATTGTAGTATAAATCTACAGTATGAAGTAGGGAAAACATGAGAATGTGCGCACATACAATCAGTGACTCAAAGACTTGTTGGGAAAATTGGAGGTTCAACCGGCCGATGGGCTAAAGAAGCGATGGTTCATTGAAGGCTTGCTTTTGTCGTTGAGGAAGAAGATGAAAGTTGTGCCTCCGTCATCGTACACTGAAGCGTACAATTGGGCAATGGATATAGATAGAGAAAACAAAACATCCTCTCGAGGGAAAAAGAAGACAGACGACGAGGAGAGTACGAACAACAACGACGGTGAATCCAAGACCGTACAAGCACTTAGGAAAGATATGATGCGAATGATGAAAGAATTGAAGGCTGACTAAGAGAGTACGAGGGAAGCACAAGAACTATGGTGTATAGACTGTAATGGGGAAGGTCACACGAAGGCGAACTGTCCGAAGAAGTTATTCTTCGATATCTGCCAAGTGATGGGACATTCCGTGAAGGAATGCCCATAGAATTTAAAAGCCAAAAGTGCACAAGTACTCTTCGCTCAAGGAGAACCATCAATACCGCCAAACACACCACCGAGGCCCCAGTACAATAGCAATGCATCCCTTGGAGGTTACCGAAGGAACAGGAGTCCGAGGAACAAAATACAGTACGACGATAAAGGACGACCCATGATCCAATGCCGAAAGTGCAACGAATGGGGTCACTTCACCAAGGACTGCCAGAACGGCCAAGGTTCGGGAGGAAGATTGTGTAAGTGGTGTGGACCAGGCGACCATGAAGATAGTGAATGCCCCAAGCAGAAGGGTATCCATATGCGGAAGTAGAAGAACAAGAGGTACTAGCAATCACTAGAGCGCAAGCAAAGAAGGCAACCTACCCAGATCCACGTATGAAAAAACAAAGGATGAAGGAAGCAAAAGCCGAAGTGGAACTGGTTATGGCGAAGGAGAACAAAATATCTCTGGAGAAGCCAGAGACCTCTCGGCGGTCGTGTTGACGTGCTTTTTATGACGACATCAACACAGAATAAAAATGCCCAACGGTCATTCTATTCTCTCTTGATCAAAGTATCCTGCATGCTAAGATTGCATGAAAGTTCATGCGTTCAACTCCAAGGTTCCTTTTATCGTGAATAGACTCAGTTGGCTAATGTGAATATGCTAGGTATTCAAGGGGACTTACGTAGTTGTTCGATTATGTGAAGCAGTTAAGGCATGAATGATTTGACAATATTGTTCTGACTCCTAAATTAATCGGGAAATACTGAATTTGAAGGGATAGGGATAGGGATGCTACCATTTACTCCTAAAGGGTGGAGGACGAGGATCGACTTAAACAATCTTCAAACCAAACTTTGCTTCGTCTCCCTTCGGACAACTCTGACAAAGTTGGTGCAATCTTCAAAGGATGGGAAAGGTGTTCAAATTATGACACGACATATACATACCATCACCACGATGCATACGGACATGTGAGCCATAACCGAAGTCAAGTGCCAATACTCCAGTTGACCACACAAGGCGAACTTACCATCAGCAAGCCCTCTAGTGGTATGGATGGAAGAAGATATGCTCAAATCGCAACGCCACACTCCACAATTAACCACTACTTGCATAAAACAAAGTCTATTCTACTTTATCTACTTGAATTGGAAAGACGAACAAGCCTTCCTAGCTACTCACAATAGAAGATAGAACCACCAAACAATGATAAATCTTTATATTATGAGAGTGTTCACAACAACTTACAAAGTCCTCAATGGGAAAACTTCCTTTCCTCCTCAATCTAAGCTAACTTCTAAGCTAAATGCTATATGACTTCTAGTCTCTAGCTCAACTCTATTTCTCCGATTCAATTCTAGTTCTTCTAAATTGTAAAGAGACTGTGGAACTCTTTGAAACTTCTTCAATGGCCGTTTTGCACATGGCACATGTAAATTCCTGATGGAATGCCCCATGGATCTTGCACCAATTAGGCATTAACATACTGCTGATGGAAACATCCTTCCCTGACTCCATTCTTTGCTTGACATTCTTCAGCACAAAGTTTCTAAAATTTTCAAACATCCCCTCACCATCGCTTGAGTCATCTTCAATCAATACTTCAGTGGAGGAGGGCGTACCTTCCAAAGGTTTTTCCTCAATCACGCTCTGCAACATGAGGACCTCTTGCTTGACTGGCTTGTAAGATCCTAGATCAGTTTCTGCAAACAAGACTTCATTATTATCACCATATTCGGTGATCATCAACCTGAGCCGTGGCATACTCTCCACTCTGATTTGGTTAGGGATTCCTCTCCAAGGCAACCACATATGAGAAAAGTCAGTGGCGATATACCCGTTCAACTTTCGGCACTAGTCTCTGCTAAGCAGCATGCCATACCCATCTGGTATATCTACCACGGAGATATCAATACGGCTTTGGATTCTAGGATCCGCGGCTAGCTGCATGTGAATGTCATTTAGTTCCCCAACAACAGGAACTTCCGTTTTGTCCAGCCGGGTTACTTTATTGTTGGTGCGAAGTGGGATTAGACCTAGCCTTTCACATACCTTTAAAGGCATGACGTTGCTTGAAGCTCCAGAATCAATCAAACAGTTGTGTAGCATTTTTCCGAATATCCTGACTGAAACTAAGAATGGGGCTGGTTCATCCTTTCCCTGATAAAACACTACTGGTTTTCTCCTTTCTTCTGCTACATCACTTTGCTTTTCATCCCTTTTATCCGATTGAACTTGTTGATTTTGAATCTCATTCCTCGTATTCTGCTTAATTTGTGTGATCTCATCAGGCTGAAAACCTCTCTTAGTCTCGGCTTTTCCATGAGTGCCTAAAGAGTTTAGAACCATGCCCTCAAAGTTTTGGGGCTGTTGTTGTGCCTCCCACGAATTATAGGATGTTTGGGGCACATTCTGCACTATGTTTGTGTTATGTGTAGGACGGGGTTGTATGAGAATCTGGGGATTTCTTGGCACATTGGGTGCCTCTTGCAACGTATTCCTCGTGGAAGGGTTTTCAGTCAATGCCCCTAGAAGAGTTTCTCTTACCTCTTGAACCTTCATTAACTCATAAAGTGGTAGACTTACTTTCATCTTCTTGAACTCCTCCAACACATAAGAGCTCAGCTTCTTTATGTCCTTTCTAAGAGAATTCTCCTTCTGTCCTCGGACCAACTGGTAAATTGGCTACTGAGGCATCTGTGGTCCATTCGATCTTGCTTGTGTGGGTCCCTGTTGTCTATACTTCGGAGAGTCTTTTGGTGCAACCGGCATGTTACTCGCATTGGGATGCGGTGGTGTAGAAAAGTTGTTTGGTGGCGTTGACGAGGTCAACGGCTCGTGTTGGGGATAACTTCTCTGATACACTTTAGGAGGCCCACTTCCAGTTGTCTGGAGGGCTTGCACTTCTCTAACTCCTTCCACCAGGACACTGTTGTTAAGAGGCGGGAAACTGTAGCCGTCTCTGCTTAGAGGTTCATCTGGTGATGCGTATGTAGCATGGGCCTCTGAAGGCGCTTGAGTCTCTGGCGTACCCACGGGACCATTTGCTGAAGCTGGTGGAAACTTCTGATTAACTGACGGTGGCATATAACTTTGGAAATCAGGCGGGAACTTGAAATCTTCTAAATTCAAGGCCTGATCATATTGGGACGATGGGACTATTTCGTACCCCGTAGTTGGAGGATTCTCCGTAGGTTCTGTATTCTTAACTTCTCCTCTGAAAATGTCAGCGGCAACTTGAAACTCATGGCATTGTAGCTCGGAGTGTTGACTAGTATTATGCAATCTACACCATCCTGACAAGGCGGCTTCTGCCAGATATACTTTGTCTACCGGTCGGCTCTCAGGAGGCGGCGGGTTATCTAGTGGTGTAGGGACACCTCCATTGTTGGGCCCCGTATTCTAAGATCTCTTCTGGAATACCTGATTATTGTTTCTATACCCATGGTTGTTCTCATGATTGTATCCTTGATGGGTATCTTGATGGTGATTCGGAGGATTATTGTGATATCCTCGATTAGCACCTTGATGCACTTGATTATTCCGTTGCATGGATTGTACCTGATTGTTCTGATTTCTAAGGTATGTCACCTCAATTGACAGCCTTTTCACTTGTTCCACCAAATCTTTGATTTCATCCTTTTCCTCTTGAGTCTGTGTCGATGGTACTGTGTTCTGCAGGTAAACAGGCTATGCTGCCGGCGATTGAGACGAAGGTACCTCGGGGTGGAGCACTAACTGATTTGATGGGGCAGCCGTCTGGTAAGCTGGCTGTGGAACTGGATTTAACGCTGGAACTTGCTGATTCCAGGTTTGCATTTGACCGCTCGTAGTACTTAAGCCAATGTATAGTGAGGGACCAGTTCTATTCTGTCCCATGTTTTGACTTACTTCAATTGCCTTAGTGTATGCTAAGTTCATATTTGCTGGAGCGGGGTGAGCTTCTCTCACAAACATTGCAATTAATGGATCCAGCGTCGCGTAGTAGTTTTCTCTAGCATCTGTGATAGTGTAAGGAGTTCGCAATCTTGTGAGAGCCTTCTGGAATCTATTGTTAAACACATGAATACGCTCTTTCTCTTGTCTCCTTACCTCCACAAACTGTTTGAACAATTCTGCGGGAGTAATGGGAATACCAAACTTTCCGACGAAGGCTGTCTTCATCTACTCCCATGTTCTGATTGAACCGACTGGCAAATGTATGAACCAATAATGGACCTCTTCCCCCAAGGAATAGGGGAACAACCTGCAAGCTACATCAGCATATGCAATTTGCCTATTGCGTAGGTGGTCCTCAAACATTTTAATGTGATCCTCAGCAGTGCGGTTTACGTCGTGGACGTGGAACTTGGAGCAAAAACTCTCTAGATTCTTTGGCATGTCATGATAATCGGCAAACTACAGCGGGGATGGGTTGGTGACCAACCAAGTAGCACCATTTGCAACAGGCTAGGCCATTGCTTGCCTTCGTCGGTATACAGTTGCTGGGGCTGTTTGCTACACAACAACAACTGGCATAACTTGAATTGGTTGCTGCTGGATTGTACTGGTGTGGTATCTCGTACTGGTCCTTGTTCGGCAAACCTTGAAATGCTAGGCGGAGTTCTGAACAAACTGGAAACCTCTTCGCCACTTACTGCTTGCTCACTCAATTGAGCTTCTTCGCTTCATATAATTTCTTCAATCGAGGGAGCCTCTCCGTCTGATCGAGTACTTCTCTTCTTCCGCGTTCTGGTAGGTAGCTCTATAAGTTCCTTGGATGAACTGGGTGCGGACCTCAAATTTCTTTCCAACTTATCCGGCGAGAATGAGCTGATGCAATCCAGGATGAAACTGCTCTTTTACTGGCGACGCACGGGAGCGAGTGGCTGTCTTTGATTCAACAAATCTCTGTCGATAGCAACTTGGATCTAGATAACTTTCTCTTCTTCTTCTTCCAACACGAAGCTTGTTCTCATGTACTCAGCTGCATTCCTCTTTGTCTTCCACGCAAGATTGTTCAATCCTGAAAGGATGTCTTCTTGGTCGTTGTTGAATCCCAAATTTGGCTGCAACACCAGAAATACTTCTCTATGAGATAGCACCATCTTGGTACATTATACTTTTTTATAATTCCTTTTTGCTTCACTATAAAAATGCCCTCCTTCTAGCGCCAATTCTGTTGACGTGTGTTTTATGACAACGCTGGCACAGAATAAAATGTCCAACGGCCACTCTATTCTCTCTTGATCAAAGTATCCTGCATACTAAGATTGCATGAAAGTTCATGCGTTCAACTCCATGGTTCCTTTAATCGCGAATAGACTCAGTTGGTTGATGTGAATATGCTGGGTATTCCAAGGGGACTTACGTAGTTGTTCGATTATGTGAAGCAGTTAAGGCATGAATGATTTGACAATATCACTCTGACTCCTAAATTAACCGGGAAATACTGAATAAAAAAGGGATAGGGATAGGAATTCTACAAATCTACTTCTAAAGGCTGGAGGACAAGGATCGACTTAAACAATCTTCAAACCAGACTTTGCTTCGTCTCCTTTCGGACAACTCTGACAAAGTTGGTGCAATCTTCAAAGGATGAGAAAGGTGTTCAAATTATGACACAACATGTACATACCATCACCACGATGCATACGGACATATGAGCCACAATCGAAGTTAAGTGTCAATACTCCAGTTGACCACGCAAGGCGAACTTACCATCAGTAAGCCCGCTAGTGGTATGGATGAAAGAAGATATGCTCAAATCGCAGCGCCACACTCTACAATTAACAACTACTTGCATAAAACAAAGTCTACTCTACTCTATCTACTTGAATTGGAAAGACGAACAAGCCTTGCTAGCTACTCACAATAGAAGATAGAACCACCAAACAATGATAAATCTTTATATTATGAGAGTGTTCACAACAACTTCTTACAAATTCCTCAATGGGAAAACTTCCTTTCCTCCTCAATCTAAGCTAACTTCTAACCTAAATGCTATATGCCTTCTAGTCTCTAGCTCAACTCTATCTCTGATTCAATTCTAGTTCTAATTTTTTACAAATGAGGGGGGATGCCCCTTTTATAATGAGTCCAATTAGTGGACGGTTCAGATCTGATTACAATAAAGGGCTCAGATTGAGCCACCCATGCCCTAATTAGGGCTTCTACCCTAAAAACCGCCACCGAAAGGAGTGGGGCAATGAATGCGCCCTCCACTCCTCATCAATGCACCACACCCTGCCATCAATGCACGTCGTCTCCCTCCAGAAGGTCATCGTCCAGAAGGGCGTTTCCTTTCTCCTTCTCGCTGGCTGCAAATCTGATGAATCTGGCCAAGATTGCCTCAACTTCCTGATCGGAGATAGGAGGAATGTGATCTAGCTGAAACTCCAAAACTGCAACTGTTTGCCCATGCCGGGCACATGATTTCTTCCAGGCAACAAAGGCGTCCTGGGTGTTCTGTATGATACTGGAGAACGTGGTTGTGTTCTCGAAATCATCCTGTGTGAAGGTCTTCACCTCAGAGAAGAATGGCGCCAATCTGTCTTTCAATCCATCTGCAGTTACCTCTTCAGAAGTCAATCTCTTGGCAAAAATTGCCTCCAATGTGTTGAGAATTCCATCTAAGATGTTCGTCATGGCTTTTCTAACCTTGACCGAATCTGCCTGTGATGCATCATATAATCCTCGGCTTGTGACTACTGAAGAATACCATCTGGCGAAGTCGTATCTATCCCCCTGCTGAATAACACCTCTCTCAACCAAAGTCTGTTGAGGTATGCTCATCAAAGCCCCTAAACGGAGAACAACTCTCGTCTGATAGATGCGAGCCTCACCCCAAGCATGGTTAACTGCTTCCACTCTAGCCATAATATCGGAAGCTTGCCCATAGGCATGTGCAAGATCTTCCATGAACTTTCTTGTTTCTGTACGCACACTGGCAACCCACTTGTCTGCCTACTGTGTCATTCTCTTTAAATCTTCTAACCCACTGATTGACTCCCTGGAAAACTCAGCTGGAAGCTCAATTGCCGGATTTTCTTGCCCACAAGGACGGGACAAGTGTTGCATGTAGCCAATCAGTGTCTCGTGCTCTACCTTCAACCTTTTGTATTTGCCCTCAACATGGGACAATCTATCCTTGAGTGCTAGATAGGAATTATCGCACTCCTCTACCACTTGTGCTCCAGTAGGGCGGCCTAGTTCCATGGTTGTCACAACATAATTCTCAGGAACGGCCTCGTCTCTATCACATTCTACCCGAGGAACTGCCATATGCAAGGTTCAGGATCCATCTTCATTTGTGGATATTTTGGAGAACTTCCTAGCCTTTTTCTTTGCTGGAGGTGCGCTGATCCTCTGTAATAATTCCTCCATCTCGGCTGCGGGATCGGTCTCATCTACAGGATCACGCCTCATCCTATCCCTTAGCCATTCTAACACCTCCTGCCGCATGTCAGATATAATAAAAGGCTGTTCTACCTCAGCCTCTACCTCGTGAACCTCTCCTCTGCCATCGTTCTGACGAGGCTCACCGTCATCAATAGGCTCCGTGTCTCCCGAGCTCTGGGCATCCTGATCCGAAGTAGCATCACCCTCGAGAGCCGCCTCAATTTCTTGCTGAAATTGAGTATCAGTAGCCGTCCCCTCATCTGTCTCTTGCTGATTTTCCTACTGTTGATCCTCTTGGGGCATGTTGATGCTCTGACCCGCTGATTCTCTACGAGGTGGCTGATTCTCTACTCGCACCGTCTGCTCTACATCCAATCTCTCCCTCTGATCAACAAATAGCGACACCTCCTGTAAGCTTGGAGAATGTGTTCGAGATGGCGTATGCATGGACTCCTCAACTACCACTGGCTTAGGTCGAACTGGCTCCTTTCCTCGAGGCTCTGGAGTTGGATTACTCCGTCTCCTCTGATTAGTTGTCTGCAATCTGCTATCTCCCATCAAATTGTAGGTAAGGGGAATTGACCTTCCCTTGAGTCGACTGACATGACTCTCTACCCAACTCCGTGTAAATGTCAAGACTGGGATACAAAGTGTATCCAAGTCAGTGACCTCTGGCTCAGACCAATCTGGGAGTGGCAGAGGTGTATCTCTTACTGTCTCGTAGTCAGCCTGTACTATGTTTATATCCTCCTCAATCTGATCTAGCACTAGGATGATCTCACACTCTCTGACCATCTCCAACGGTATCCGAGAAAACATTCTCTTTCTGACCTCGATCTCATCCACTACACTAGCCCAAAAGTCTTCGATTTGCACCTTGTGCCTGAACTCCTCTGTCAATATCCACCTGATGTTTCTGTGGGGATCGTAGTAATGCCTGCTGGTGTGATAGAAAAGGTGGAAGAATTGGAGCTCCGCTTCTGCCTCCCTTGCTGCCTGCAGTGATGGGCAGATTTCATCTGAATTTCCCATAGTAATCGGGAATCCGAGTCCACCTTTCTTCTTCTTCTTCTGAATCTTATCATAGGCAATCACTTGCCTAGATACTTCCACCATCACTATCCTGTTTGTGGGATACCGAGGCAATCTGTATGGATAGGAGGAAAATCCTTGCAGCCTTATGTAGGTGAATTTTGGAAATTGGATAAACCAACATCCGAATTTCTCAATCATTTCTTGTGCCTCCCTTGATATTCTGTGGTGGGTTCTCTGCTGCAAGGTCCTCGTGATATGCATTGTAAAGGCGTCATTGACCCTCTTGTAATTAGTTGTGCTTGTCAGATGCAACTGTGGACAAGCTTCATATATTTTAAACTGATGGGATCCGCAACCGATTGGTTCTTTGTAAGAGATCCTTCTGTATCTCGTCATGCGAGCCAGCATATAGACAAGGTAGGAGCCCATGTAAAATGTCTTCGTTCTCCTCACGCCACGAAGCTGCTCATGTATGTTATCATTGATCATCAGTGCCCAATCCATGTAATCTTTTCCCTCTAACACCAAGTTGACAAAATAGAACATCCAAGGTTCAAAGATGAACGCTTGGGGGCATCCTCCAACTTTGCTCAGCATCATAATGAGATCACCAAACTCTTGTCTCAAGTCATCTGAGACTATCTGCTTGGGCAATTTTGTGCGAGTTGGCTTGGGTTTAATCATCCACCTAGTGTTTATCAAATCAGCACACTGGTCTGTGGTGGATGAGTACATCTTTCCAGCTCTCTCTTTCGTCTTGTAGATCATCTTCTCATGAACTGGAATCCCGAATGCCTCTCCGATCGCTTCAGGTGTCAGGTTAGCCAGCACCTTGCCATCTGGCCAAGTGACCGTCCTCTGTTCTGCATTGTAGTGGTAGGCGCATTCCATGATGAGTTCTGGACACCGGATGGCTCGTGGAAAGTTGGCAG
>CM021109.1:201637053-201721483 GCA_007115665.2 Sequoiadendron giganteum | reverse complement strand
GTGGCCTAGGAAGGATAAGTTGATGACGAGGCTCGTAAGGAGTTGAGGAGGAAGAAGCTTTGCTTCAGCTATAAGGAGCCTTGGGAGCTGGGACAGAGATGCCTGGGTAACAGAAAGGTTCATTATATTGAGGTTGTTTTGATAGCGAGGATGATGGAGAGACAGGACAGGTATAAGACTGCAATGATAGTAGTTATGAGGATGAGTAGCCATAGGTGGATACTAAGAGTGGCGCCATTGCTACTATCTTAGACACTCCTAGGTTTAATTCCTTCAGAGTTAGGGGAGTATTATAGGGGCAATGTGTTACTGTGTTGATTGGTAGTGGAGCAACCCACAATTTCATTGACTTAGCCTTGGTGACTAAGAAGGGTATACCTATAGAGAAGTTTGAGGGTTTCAGTGTGATGGTTGTAGTCGGCAGTGAGTCGATGTAGTCGGCCGAGAGTGTACTTGGTCAGTTGTGAGCCATAAGTAAATAAGACATTAGTTAATATTAATAATCCATGTACTTATGTTATGTACGGGTCATGTTAGTTAGTTGTCTCGGGAACAGTTCCTGATGAAGTAATTAGTTATAATGAAGGGACGCGATGGTTGGTACCTTAACCACCGCCAACGTACTATATGTACTTGATTCATGTAGTCGGGAAGGGGGATGGATCTACTATGCTATGCTATGTTCTGTCTGGAGACATTATGATGTAATTGCCGAATACTGAATAAAGAAATATATCTATGTTCTGTGCGATTGCCATGTGATTATTATATGTTGTCAATGTTATTTTATAGCTCCGTTTACTTCGTACGTCATTGTACCTGTAGCGAGTAAACATTTGGTGCCGTTGCCTAAGTGAATCCGGTAACCACCCAGACAGGAGAATGTTGTGATGGGGTAGTCGACCGAAGGGCCGGTACAAGCAAACGAGGATCGTGAAGACGCTCTAACGAAAGACCTTTGCAGTCTGTGGGAAATCTCGTTAAAGGACCACGTACGGAGGGAGGCTCTCAGGCGGTCATTTGGGATAGATTGCGCGTCAACAAAGAGGTCGACCATCTTCTTACTAGACTGCCAAGACTGATAGCACCTCACTACATTATCTTACAAGATCTTCGGGCGGAAGAGGATCAAGAACGCCGAAGGCAACAAATCTTGCAGCGGTACGAAGAACGAACCAAACGGGAAGAGGAGGAACGAGACACTAGCCGGAGACGTACCCTTGGCAACCAACAATGATTGCGTGAAAGACCTGTAATGCCCGTACGATCGAACAAGGACAAGAACTAAATACCATTCGGGCACGAAGCGGAGGAGGAAAGAATTCAACGATCATTGAGAGTACAGGAGCAAGAAAACCGGCAACAAAGATTAAGTAGAGCACATCAGAGTGTTGTGGAAGGGAGGGACGAGGAACCCTTCATCACCCCGTACGTAGAAAAATATAAAAATCGAGAAAATTAAGATGAATTGAACAGAGAACTTGAGAATAACATCCAACGCATTCGAGAGTTGTCCATATCGGACGACGACGAAGAGCTGAGGACAGGGAGATCTGAGCCCAAGACCCCTTGGCAGAGGGAGCACCGTAGTGGGACCTGTTGTGACCTTTTTTCACACATCGCCCCATTCAAATGGGGACCCCCAATTTTTGCTCCATTTTGGTCTTTTGGCTTCGGTTTTGGGTTGTTTTGCGTCTCTCTGATCTTTTTGTTCTTCTGGGGATGTCCCTCTTTTGACCTGATTTGGAATTTTGGCTAAGTCTGTGAAGTTAAGGTTTTCATTCTGCAGGCTTGTTTGAGGTCGAATTGAGTTGGAAAATTGAAATATGAGCTTGGCGCTACGATTAGGAGACTCAAGGCAGAGTCCTACTGAATTTTCACTAAGTTCTGGCGACTTACTATTTTTAGATCAGACAACCTGCTATTTTTGGCAGTTCAGGCTTCGGGAGCCATTTTCAAGGTTCAAACATGTGATTTTTCAATGCATGTCCGGAGATTACTTATGGGTTTCTCGAGACCTTCACAACGATGTAACATACGATCACTTTCAGAGTTCAGCCTTCGGAGGCTATTTTTAGGGTTTGCATGCATAGTTCTTTAACACATGTTCGGATATTCCATGTGGGTTTTGCGAGAGCTTCGCAGTGGTGTGACATGCAAACATAATGGATCAGTTTTCAAGGACTTACTATTTTTAGCCAGTGCCTGCATGTTGACCAATTTTTTGGGTTTTTCTAGGTTTTTTGAGATTCCAGAGGCACTGTAACATGCAAACTCATTCGACGTCTGATTGACCACTTTCCGGACACTTACTATTTTTAGCAAGTTCACTCCAGCAGCTCCCCAACACTTCAGTTTCACGAGCAGAGCAACAGGCGACAAAAATCAAGTCAAACTAAGGTCATTTGAGCCACATGCAAGTCAGATTAGGGTTTCCATCTTCGATGCCTAAAAAGTAGGGTAAAAAGCTAGAATTTCGAAAAACGAAGATATCCCAGTGCGATCAACATCCTTCAGGCTATCTACTGGTAAAATTTGGGCTCAATCTGAGCACTTACTATTTATAGTAAGTTGTCTCCGGAACATGGCTATAAATAGCAGGTCAGCACGAGGGGCAGATGTAAACAGGTTCACCAAGCAATGAGGATCACGCTTAGCAAATTTCAGGTCAATCAGAGCTGCAAAGGTCTATGAATTTTAGGGTTTGCTAAAAATAGCATGGGAGCTAAAAATAGCAGATAAGCTCGGGCAACAGGTATAAATTGGGTAGCAAGGCCACAAGAAGCATATCATGTTGACTCTAGGTTCAGAACAGGTGAAAAGCCATGAAGAGGCACGTACCTCCAGAATTTACTAAAAATAGAAAATGAGGGCAAGCAGGCTGAAAAATTGGCTAAGTATTCGAGAGCCACCTCCAGAAGTCTCCTCAACACTTCAGGTGAAAATTCGAAGGCATGCAAGTTAAATTGGAAGAAGACACCTTGAAATGCGCCTTCAGCATGGAGGATGTTTAAAAAAGTTTCTAAGTATGAAATGAAAGCTCACCCCCTTGAATGCACCCTCAAGATGAGTGGGTGGCCAGAAAACTTTCGAAGTTACAAAATAGAAGCTCACCCCTCTAAGTGCGCCCTTGAATGAGGTGGAGACATGGAAATTTTACTAAGTATGGTGAAACAAAAGCTTCTACCCTCAAATGCGCCCACCTCAAGGATGAAACTAGAAATTTTGCTAAGTATGAAAAACAAAAGCTCCACCTTGTAAATGCGCCCATCACCTTGAGGCCACTTCAAAATTTGTCTAAGTCAAAAGTGAGAGCACACCCTCTCAAATGCGCCCAAGGCATGAAGTCAAGGCTTGAAAATAAAAGGGGACAAGTTAAAATGAAAGCTTCTACCCTCAAATGCGCCCACCTTAGGAAATCCACCTCAAAAAGTTTCTAAGGCACACAAATGGAAGTAGCATGTTCAAAATGTGCCCTCACAGTTGAAATTCCTCCTCCATAGGTTGAATGCGCCCACCATGAAGAATTCAAGTAAAATATTCTAAGGCACAAAGTGAAAGTAGCCTATCTAAAATGCGCCCAAGGCAAGACAAGGCAGCTTGCTGGTTGAAATTATTCCAAGGCATTAAAATGAGAGTAGATGCCCTCAAATGCGCCCATGATGAAAGAATGCCTAGGGAAATCTTCTAAGTAAGTGAAATAGAAGCACATGGCCTCAAATGTGCCCTTGGCAAGAAGGAGGAATGTAAACTTTCTAAGTGTCAAAAACAAAAGTCAATGGGCTGAAATGCGCCCTTGGGGAAAGAAGAGATGAAAAGGTTTCTAAGTATGGCGAAATAAAAGCTCTACCTCCCAAATGCGCCCAAGTTGAAGTGGCCAAGAGAAGTGATTTGTCTAAGTCAAAAATCAATGCTTCCCCCTCTCATTTGCGCCCTTAGATAAAAGTAGCACATGTAATATGCGCCCAAGGTAAATGGGGAGTCAAGAAAAGGTCTAAGGCGTGAAAAGTTTTCAAGGCATGGAAACTAAAGGTTGGCCATGTGAAATGCGCCCAGCTTGTGTGTGACTTATAATATTTTCTAAGGCAAGTAAATGGAAGCTCCTCCATCAAAATGCGCCCAGCTATCAAGGATGTGGTGATAAAAAAAATTGTCTAAGGAATGGAGTTTCTCTCACTCATCTCCAAATGCGCCCAACAAGAGAAGGTTCCCTCACCACATGCTATATGCACCCAAGCTTGAAAGTGGAAGTGGCATGTATGAAATGTGCCCAAGGTAAAGGGCTTGAGCATGAGAAATATTCTAAGTAAGAAGGTTCCTCTTCCCTATGTAAAATGCGCCCAAGGCTGCAAAGATATTAAAAAGTTTCTAAGGCATTTTACAAGGTGAAATTAGAAAATTCGCCTAAGGAAGAGATGATATTAAATTTTCCAAGTACAAGGTGAATTGTGCCCATAAGCAGGAAGAGAATTTCTTCAGGAAATAAGGAAAGTGCCAAGGCATAAAAAAATGAAGACAGCCGGTGTGGAATACGTCCAGAATAAAATGGAATCAACCTTAGCAAATTTTATTATTTTTCAAAAATAATAAAAATTAAATGTACCCCTTCGTTTGGATACACATGAAAACGATGATTTCTGAGGGGAAATTTCTTCTGGGTATTGGATATTTCTCACTGGGAGATGATTTGAGGTTCTTCCACACCTTGCTCGTGTTGTTTCGGCAGAGATTTTAGCCTGGCACCCGTTTAACAAATTTCCTAAGGCTCTAAGGGATAAATTTTCTAAGGCATGATAAAATAAAGCTCAAGAGGTCAAATACACTCACAGGGTAGAGATGAAATTTGTCCAAGGCATAGGGGAATTTGAAGATGAAATGAAGCTAGAACATCAAGCATTCAGACGTTGAAAAGTTATAAGTTTGCTGGAAATAATGAACTCTATCAAGATCCGGAGATCAAGCGGTTAGAACATGGAAATTGGGTAAGTAAAGTGAATTTATATCATAAGCGTTCTGATGCTTTTCTTTCTGTTTTGCAGGATGAACACTGGAGCCTGAGCATAAGGACTTGAGGTGATGAAGCTGGACAATGTTACAACTTTGGAAAGAGAAACGAAAGTGAAGATTTGTTTAAGGCACTAAGAACGTGATGCAAAAGAGGCAAATGCGCCCAAGGCAGTGGGCTAGAGAAATGTGAAAGTCACAAGAAAGAAATGCATCCAGGAATGAAAGCAACATGAGGACTTAACGAAGAAGAACTTTTTGCAAGGAGGGTTTGAACCAAGTGTTGTTGTGTGCTTGCCTCCTCCTAACGCAACATAATTGGCAAAGAAGAACAGTGGGAACACGTTTCTGGACGAGAATCTTCTAGAAGAAGATAGTGGGCATTAATTACAGATAATGGTTCTTGCAGAGGAGTGGAGAATATTTTGTTCATTTATTACCCACCCCTCTCTGTGGCGGTTTTTAGGGCTAAAACCCTAATTAGGGCATATGTGGCTCGATCTGAGCCCTTCATTGTAATTCAATTTGAACCATCCGTTGGACTGGGCCAACTATAAAAGGGGCATCCCCCCTCATTTGTAATATATGTTAGATTAGATCAAGAGATCAGAGAGTAGAGAAAATAGAAGTTAGAATAGTTAGAGAGTTAGCTTAGAAGATAGCTTAGTTTGAAAAGGAAGGAAAACTTTCCCTTTGAAAGTTTTGTAAATGGTTGTTGTGAACACTTTTCATAATGCAAAGGTTTATCATTGCATGGTGGTTCTATTTTTTATTGTGAATAGCTAGCAAGGCCTTTTCGTCTTTCCAATTCAGATTGATAGAGTAGAGTAGACTTTATTTTATGCAAGTAGTTGTTAATTGTGGAGTGTGGCGCTTTGGTTTGAGCATATCTTCTTTCATCCATACCACTAGCGGGCTTGCTGATGGTAAGTCCGCCCTGCGTGGTCAACTGGAATATCAATACCTAACTTCGGTTGTGATTCGTGTGTTCACTTGCATCGTTGTGACGGAGTGCACATGTTGAATCACAATTTGAATATCTTTTATCATCCTTTGAAGATTGCACCGACTTCATAGAGGTTGTCCGAAGGGAGACGAAGCAAAGTCTGGTCTGAAGATTGTTTAAGCCGATCCTTGTCCTCCACCCTTTAGGAGTAGATGGTAGCATCTCTAATCCTTATATCTTTTTATATTCAGCATTATCCGGTTAGTTTAAGAACTCGAGCATCACCGACAAATCTCCCGAAATTTGAGAATCCTTTCTTCTGAATGAGCAACTCACGTAAGTCCCCTTGGAATACCCAGCATATTCACATCAACCAACTGAGTCTATTCGCGATAAAGGGAACCTTGGAGTTGAACGCATGAACTTTCACGCAATCTTAGCATACGGAATACTTTGATCAAGAGGGAATAGAGTGACTGTTGGACATTTTATTCTGTGTTGGTGTTGTCATAAAAAACATGTCAACAGGACCCAGGAAACTCAAGGTGTAGAGGACGTTGACGGAGGACGGGAAAGTGACTCGTACGTGGTCGAGAGTGCAAGTGACGCACCGGAACGTAACGGGGAAACCGGTCTAGTCGGGTCCAATATACAAAGAGGACAGCAAGGAAGGATGGTGACTCCAGAATGGCAAAAGCTGCCGAAGTTTACGGGGAATGGGTCAGAGGATCCAGTTCGACATTGCAAAACATGCAAGACAATTTGGATAGCAAGTGCAGAAGATGACTCGGATCATTGGTTGAAAGCCTTTTCGACGACACTCAGAGATAGTGCCATTGAGTGGTACTCAGAGTTGGACCAAGCACAAAAAGCTACATGGAGATTACTCAAGAAGGCCTTTCAGGACGAATTCAAACTCCTGAGGGATGACAGCGAGATTGTAGTATAAATCTACAGTATGAAGTAGGGAAAACATGAGAATGTGCGCACATACAATCAGTGACTCAAAGACTTGTTGGGAAAATTGGAGGTTCAACCGGCCGATGGGCTAAAGAAGCGATGGTTCATTGAAGGCTTGCTTTTGTCGTTGAGGAAGAAGATGAAAGTTGTGCCTCCGTCATCGTACACTGAAGCGTACAATTGGGCAATGGATATAGATAGAGAAAACAAAACATCCTCTCGAGGGAAAAAGAAGACAGACGACGAGGAGAGTACGAACAACAACGACGGTGAATCCAAGACCGTACAAGCACTTAGGAAAGATATGATGCGAATGATGAAAGAATTGAAGGCTGACTAAGAGAGTACGAGGGAAGCACAAGAACTATGGTGTATAGACTGTAATGGGGAAGGTCACACGAAGGCGAACTGTCCGAAGAAGTTATTCTTCGATATCTGCCAAGTGATGGGACATTCCGTGAAGGAATGCCCATAGAATTTAAAAGCCAAAAGTGCACAAGTACTCTTCGCTCAAGGAGAACCATCAATACCGCCAAACACACCACCGAGGCCCCAGTACAATAGCAATGCATCCCTTGGAGGTTACCGAAGGAACAGGAGTCCGAGGAACAAAATACAGTACGACGATAAAGGACGACCCATGATCCAATGCCGAAAGTGCAACGAATGGGGTCACTTCACCAAGGACTGCCAGAACGGCCAAGGTTCGGGAGGAAGATTGTGTAAGTGGTGTGGACCAGGCGACCATGAAGATAGTGAATGCCCCAAGCAGAAGGGTATCCATATGCGGAAGTAGAAGAACAAGAGGTACTAGCAATCACTAGAGCGCAAGCAAAGAAGGCAACCTACCCAGATCCACGTATGAAAAAACAAAGGATGAAGGAAGCAAAAGCCGAAGTGGAACTGGTTATGGCGAAGGAGAACAAAATATCTCTGGAGAAGCCAGAGACCTCTCGGCGGTCGTGTTGACGTGCTTTTTATGACGACATCAACACAGAATAAAAATGCCCAACGGTCATTCTATTCTCTCTTGATCAAAGTATCCTGCATGCTAAGATTGCATGAAAGTTCATGCGTTCAACTCCAAGGTTCCTTTTATCGTGAATAGACTCAGTTGGCTAATGTGAATATGCTAGGTATTCAAGGGGACTTACGTAGTTGTTCGATTATGTGAAGCAGTTAAGGCATGAATGATTTGACAATATTGTTCTGACTCCTAAATTAATCGGGAAATACTGAATTTGAAGGGATAGGGATAGGGATGCTACCATTTACTCCTAAAGGGTGGAGGACGAGGATCGACTTAAACAATCTTCAAACCAAACTTTGCTTCGTCTCCCTTCGGACAACTCTGACAAAGTTGGTGCAATCTTCAAAGGATGGGAAAGGTGTTCAAATTATGACACGACATATACATACCATCACCACGATGCATACGGACATGTGAGCCATAACCGAAGTCAAGTGCCAATACTCCAGTTGACCACACAAGGCGAACTTACCATCAGCAAGCCCTCTAGTGGTATGGATGGAAGAAGATATGCTCAAATCGCAACGCCACACTCCACAATTAACCACTACTTGCATAAAACAAAGTCTATTCTACTTTATCTACTTGAATTGGAAAGACGAACAAGCCTTCCTAGCTACTCACAATAGAAGATAGAACCACCAAACAATGATAAATCTTTATATTATGAGAGTGTTCACAACAACTTACAAAGTCCTCAATGGGAAAACTTCCTTTCCTCCTCAATCTAAGCTAACTTCTAAGCTAAATGCTATATGACTTCTAGTCTCTAGCTCAACTCTATTTCTGATTCAATTCTAGTTCTCATTTTTTACAAATGAGGGGGGATGCCCCTTTTATAATGAGTCCAATTAGTGGATGGTTCAGATCTGATTACAATAAAGGGCTCAGATTGAGCCACCCATGCCCTAATTAGGGTTTCTGCCCTAAAAACCGCCACCGAGAGGAGTGGGGCAATGAATGCGCCCTCCACTCCTCATCAATGCACCATACTCTACGATCAATGCATGTTGTCTCCTTCCAGAAGGTCATCGTCCAGAAGGGCGTTTCCTTTCTCCTTCTCGCTGGCTGCAAATCTGATGAATCTGGCCAAGACTGCCTCAACTTCCTGATCGGAGATAGGAGGAATGTGATCCAACTGAAACTCTAAAGCTGCAACTGTTTGCCCATGCCGGGCACATGATTTCTTCCAGGCAGCAAGGGCGTCCTGGGTGTTTTGTATGATACTGGAGAACGTGGCCGTGTTCTCGAAATCATCCTGTGTGAAGGTTTTCACCTCAGAGAAGAATGGCGTCAATTTGTCTTTCAATCCTTCTGCAGTTATCTCTTCAGAAGTCAATCTCTTGGCAAAGATTGCTTCCAATGTGTTGAGAATTCCATCTAAGATGTTCGTCATGGCTTTTCTAACCCTGACCGAATCTGCCTATGATGCATCATAGAATCCTCGGCCTGTGACTACTGAAGAATACCATTTGGCGATGTCGTATCTATCTCCCTGCTGAATAACACCTCCCTCAACCAAAGTCTGTTGAGGTATGCTCATCAAAGCCCCTAAACGGATAACAACTCTCGTCTGATAGATGCGAGCCTCACCCCAAGCATGGTTAACTGCTTCCACACTAGCCATAATATCGGAAGCTTGCCCATAGGCATGTGCAGGATCTTCCATGAACTTTCTTGTTTCTGTACGCACACTGGCAACCCACTTGTCTGCCTGCTGTGCCATTCTCTTTAAATCTTCTAACCCACTGATTGACTCCCTGGAAAACTCAGTTGGAAGCTCAATTGCCGGATTTTCTTGCCCACAAGGACGGGACAAGTGCTGCACGTAGCCAATCAGTGTCTTGTGCTCTACCTTCAACCTTTTGTATTTGCCCTCAACATGGGACAATCTATCCTTGAGTGCTCGATAGGAATTATCGCACTCCTCTTACCACTTGTGCTCCAGTAGGGCGGCCTAGTTCCATGGTTGTCACAACATAGTTCTCAGGAACGGCCTCGTCTCTATCACATTCTACCCGAGAAACTGCCATATGCAAGGTTCGGGATCCATCTTCATCTGTGGATATTTTGGAGAACTTCCTAGCCTTTTTCTTTGCTGGAGGTGCGCTGATCCTCTGTAATAATTCCTCCATCTCGGCTGCGGGATTGGTCTCATCTACAGGATCACGCCTCATCCTATCCCTTAGCCATTCCGACACCTCTTGCTGCATGTCGGATATAATAAAAGGCTGTTCTACCTCAGTCTCTACCTCGTGAACCTCTCCTCTGCAATCGTTCTGACGAGGCTCACCGTCATCAATAGGCTTCGTGTCTCCCGAGCTCTGGGCATCCTGATCTGAAGTAGCATCACCCTCGAGGGCCGCCTCAATTTCCTGCTGAAATTGAGTATCAGTAGCCGTCCCTTCATTTGTCTCTTGCTGATTTTCCTACTGCTGATCCTCTTGGGGCATGTTGATGCTCTGACCGACTGATTCTCTACGAGGTGGCTGATTCTCTATTCGCACCGTCTGTTCTACATCCAATCTCTCCCTCTGATCAACAAATAACGACACCTCCTGTAAGCTTGGAGAGTATGTCCGAGATGGCGTATGCATGGACTCCTCAACTACCACAGGCTCAGGTCGAACTGGCTCCTTTCCTCTAGGCTCTGGAGTTGGGTTACTCCGTCTCCTCTGATTAGTTGCCTGCAATCTGTTGTCTCCCATCAAATTGTAGGTAAGGGGAATTGACCTTCCCTTGAGTCGACTGACATGCCTCTCTACCCAACTCTGTGTAAATGTCAAGACTGGGATACAAAGTGTATCCAAGTCAGTGATCTCTGGCTCAGACCAATCTGGGAGTGGTAGAGGCGTATCTCTTACTGTCTCGTACTCAGCCTGTACTATGTTTATATCTTCCTCAATCTGATCTGGCACTGGGATGATCTCACACTCTCTGACCATCACCAACGGTATCCGAGAAAACATTCTTTTCCTAACCTCGATCTCATCCACTGCACTGGCCCAAAAGTCTTCGATCTGTGCCTTGTGCCTGAACTCTTCTGTCAATATCCACCTGATGTTTTTGTGGTTATCGTAGTAATGCCTGCTGGTGTGATAGGAAAGGTGGAAGAATTGGAGCTCTGCTTCCGCCTCTCTTGCTACTTGCAGCGATGGGCAGATTTCATCTGAATTTCCCATAGTAATCGGGAATCTGAGTCCACCTTTCTTCTTCTTCTTCTGAATCTTATCATAGGCAATCAGTTGCCTAGATACTTCCAGCATCACTATCCTGTTTGTGGGATACCGAGGCAATCTATATGGATAGGAGGAAAATCCTTGCAGCCTTATGTAGGTGAATTTTGGAAATTGGATAAACGAACATCCGAATTTCTCAATCATTTCTTGTGCCTCCCTTGATATTCTGTGGTGGGTTCTCTGCTGCAAGGTCCTCGTGATATGCATTGTAAAGGCGTCATTGATCCTCTTGTAATTAATTGTGCTTGTCAGATGCAACTATGGACAAGCTTCATATATTTTATACTGATGGGATCCACAACCGATTGGTTCCTTGTAAGAGATCCCTCTATATCTCGTCATGCGAGCCAACATATAGACAAGGTAGGAGCCCATGTAGAATGTCTTCGTTCTCCTCACGCCACGAAGCTGCTCATGTATGTTATCACTGATCATTAGTGCCCAATCCATGTAATCCTTTCCCTCTTAACACCAAGTTGACAAAATAGAACATCCAAGGTTCAAAGATGAACGCTTGGGGGAAACCTCCAACTCTGCTCAGCATCATAATGAGATCACCAAACTCGTCTCAAGTCTTTTGAGACTATCTGCTTGGGCAATTTAGTGAGAGTTGGCTTGGGTTTAATCATCCACCTAGTGTTTATCAAATCAGCACACCGATCTGTGGTGGATGAGTACATCTTTCCAGCTCTCTCTTTCGTCTTGTAGATCATCTTCTCATGAATTGGAATCTCGAATGCCTCTCCGATCGCTTCAGGTGTCAGGTTAGCCAGCACCTTGCCATCTGGCGAAGTGACTGCCCTCTGTTCTGCATTGTAGTGGTAGGCGCATTCCATGATGAGTTCTGGACACCGGATAGCTGGCGGAAAGTTGGCAGCTGCGTACAGTCCACTTCTGACAATACAGTGCGAAGTCACTGATGGGTGATGGCCTCCAATCCCCAATATCCTTCTTCTGAATGCTTCCATGTTGAATGAGCCTAAGTTCGTGTCAGCTAGCCTGTCGAGCTTTGATGAAAATTTGGATTCTGGCAAGAATGACTTGCCCAATTTCTTGATCACAGCCTGTCTGGACTCGGTGTGGTTGTTTCTGCCTTCAGCTCTTCTGCTTGATTTAGCCATTCTGCAAAAAGGCAAGAGAGTCATTATAAAACAAGATTCTATAAAACAATATATCGCTTTTGAGGGTGCCAGCAGATTTTTAAATAAAAAGGCTGCAACACTTTGTCACTTTCAGCTGCAAACCTCAACTACGCCCGTTTACTTCAACGTTTTTAGAAGTTTCTTCTCTGGTTGCAGCAACGCAATGCCAAATACTTGGAAATGTTTGCTTGCAGCAATTTACTTTCAACAAATTTGAAACCTCTCCCTTGAAGTTCGTACTTCTCTTTCTAACTTTGCACTTTCAGCAACTTCAAACTTTCTTCTCAAGTCGTACTTCAGCTTTCAGCAACTTGAGACCTTTCTTCTCAAGTCGTACTTCAGCATTCAGCCACTTCAACTTTTGCAAATTCGTACCCTCTCAGCAAATGGAGCAACTGACAACTTGGGAATTCGTGCCTCTCAACAACTGTAGCCTCAGCAAGTTAAGTCGCACTTCCTTCAGCAACTTCAATTTTTACAAATTTGCACTTCTCCTTCAACTCTCTCACAATTTCGAACTCTTTAGCAACTGCAACCTCTTTAGAAATTCGTACTTTCACTTAGCCAATATTTTGCATTCAGCAATTGGTGAGAGGAATGAAGAGGATTTTAAAATCTTATAGCTTGGTCGAATTCCTGCAGAGGCTATACTTAGCAAATTTTCGAATTCATTTTCCCTCTCTTTTCTCCGTTGTAACACTTGTCATCTGAGGCATCTTCTAGAATTATGAATTCATCATCTCTGCACAAGCCTGCCTCGTCGCATTTGATTTCTTAAAATATTAAATCGTTCACTTCCTTGAACAATTTCAAAATGTTTGGCTAAGTCATTTGATCTTGTCTTCGCTTTGGCAAAATTGTCTAGCTCAAAACTTCTAGCGAAGTGCCTCTCATTCATTTTGTTCGTTTGCCTTAGAGAAATCTCTCAATTTTGCCTTAGGAATTTTATTTAAAATAGGCACCGGGCAAAATATCCATCAAAACGATGTGGACATGGCGTGGAGTAAGCTTGACTCACTTCTGAATTGCAAATGTTTAATACCCAGAAGAAAAATCCTTCCAGAATCCATCGTTTTCATGTGTATTCGGACGAAGGGGTTCTTTTAATTTTTATTATTTAAAAATAATAAAAATGGCTAATGTTTATTTCTTCCCCTCCGGATTTCTTTCACTCCTGCAATTTCAAACTCCTCTGCCTTGGCAATTTTCTTGATTTTCCTTGAAGAATTTTCCCTCTGAAGATTTTCATAACTCTGGAAATTCTAGCATCATCTTCATTCGTACTCTCCATTTTTCCCTCTAGAAAATACCTTAGGAATTATTTAAAAATATAAGTTTCATCTCTAAAGGGCGCATATAGCATGTCCTTCTTCCATTTTATTCCTTAGGCAATTCCACGCCTAGACATTTCCTTTCTTACTTAGCCATTTTCACTCTTCAAGTCCCCACTTACTAGGCGTATTTCATATAATAAATTTCCACCTTCAAGCGCAACTCACATAGTAAAGAGGAAAAATTAAAAATAAATGAATAACCCTTGGTCTTTTTTTTTTTCACGCCCCCTTGGTATTATTTCCCTCTAGGCGCGTATGGTGACTTCTCACCTTCCTTGAGCGCATATGCTATAGGTAGCTTCCACCTTCAACGCATTTCATTCACCACTCCATGCTTTTATCTTTCACCTTCTACGTTTTACCTTTCATCCTTACCTTGGGCGCACATGCCATGGAGAAGAGGAATTCCCACGCCTAAGACATGACTCTTCACCTCCTTCTGGCGCATATCACACACTAGACTTCCATTTTATCTTTGAGCGCATATATCACATGTGAAAAACTTTCCATGCCCAGGTGTCTTTTCATCTCCCTTAAGCGCATTTGCTAGTGTGAGGAGGAATTCCGTTTACTTTAAGTGACTGTTCAGCTCCCTTAAGCGCATTTAGGCCATGTAACTTCCAAGTTGGGGCGCATTTTGCATGTGGTCAAGGAAAACCCATGCCCAGAGTGACCTTTCACCTCCCTCTAGCGCATTTAGCATGTGCAACCTCCTTCCTTGAGCGCATTTGAGGAGACCTTAGGAAATTTCGATATCCCTTGAATATTTTCATGTTTTGGGTGACCTTCCACCTTCCCTAGGCGCATTTGACCTTGGCAACTTCCATTTTAGGCGCATTTTACTATGTGAGATGGAAAATCCACGCCCAAGCTTGACCTTTCACCTTCCTCAAGCGCATTTGGGGGGTATGAGGAGGAAAATCTCTTGCCTTAGAAGAATTTCTATGCCTCTTGAAGGCGCATTTCATCCTTGCTCAAGGAAATTTCATACTTCGAACTTTTGAATCTTTCATTTCTCCTGGGTGTGTATGAGGGTGTGTGCCTGTCAGCTATCATTTATAAATTTCCAATGCCCTAACCTTGTTCTGGCTTTCTATTTTTAGTAAATTCGGAGAAATTAGGGTTTCATTGATTTTCACCCTGTTCTGAACTGGAACTGGCGTGGTTGTGCCTCCATCTGGTGTTGCCATCCTGTTCACATCTTATTCGGCACAATACATGCTATTTTTAGCCATTTGCTATTTTTAGTAAGTTTCAAAGTTGCCTGCTTCAGTAGCTCCGCTCGACCTGAAACTTGCTATATTGATCCTGATAATTTGAGTGCTCTGTTCATACCAACCTTTGGCGCAGATCTGCTATTTATAGCCGTGTCCTGACTTACTAAAAATAGTAAGTCCTCCGACTTTGCTCAAAATTTGCCAGTAGGTAGCCCGAAGGATGCTGATCATGGTGGCGTGCTTCATTTTGACAATTTTTGGATTTCATCCCCTATAAAAGTGGAAACCCTAATTTGACTTGCATGCGCTCCCGACTGCCCTTGGTTGCTCTGATTTCTATTGCTTGTCGTTCTGTTCGCTGGAATGAAGCGCTAGGTGGCTGCTAGACTGAAGTTGCTACTTATATTAAGTGTCCAGAAAGTGGTCCATTGGATGTCGGACGAGTTTGCATGTCATAGTGCCCGTGGGATCTCAAAAAACCCAGAAAAACCTAGAAAACTGGTTAAAGTTCCGGCATTGGCTAAAAATAGTAAGTCCCTGAAGACTGACTCATTCCGCTTGCATGTCATGTCATTGCGAAGCTCTCGCGAAACCCAGATGGAATATCCGGACATGCATTGAAAATTCCTGCATGCAAACCTTAAAAATAGCCTCTGAAGGTTGTACTCTGAAAGTCACCATCTCGGCTTGCATGTTACATCATCGCGAAGGTCTTGGAAAACCCAGATCAATTCTCCTGTCATTTATCAGAGAATTGCTTGTCTAAACCTTGAAAATAGCCCCCGAAGGCTGAACTGCTAAAAATAGCCAATTGTCTGAATTTGTTCAAATTTCATATGTAGGCACTCTTAAGTTGCTTGATTGTGCTGAAGTCATTAGAATCCCAAAATCCTAAGGGACAAACCTCAAATTAGGTTCTTACTAAAAATAGTAAGTTGTCGGATTTCAATAGGATTTCAGGGGGATTCTGCCTTGAGCTTTCTGAATGTGTTGTTGCACTTAGATTTTACCTGAGTAACTCAATCTTGACCTCAGACGGGTCTAAAGGATAGAAACCCTAAATTTGTCAATCACTTCAACTAAGGTCAAACGGGACATCCTCGGAAGGACGAAAGATCAAAGACAGAGAGAACCAAAGCCAAAAGACCAGAATGGAGCAAAAATTAGGGGGTCCCCATCTTGGATGGGGTGATGTGTGAAAAGGTCACAACAGGTCGGAGGCAAAAACCAACATCGTACAACAGGTACTGCAGACCACCATACTGATCAAAGTAATTGACCTTCTCCAGACGTTGCCGTAGTTGGGACTGGCAATGACAAACGTTGTTGGGGATGTCAATCAATCACGAATGGAGGACCGAAGGCAAGAATTAGTACTAGATTCACCACCGTACGGTGAACAAACCATTGATCCCGTACTACTCACGACGAACATCGAGAAGATGCCGATGGTTGTTTAGAAAGAGATCAGAGGGAATATCTTGACAAATACTATCATCGACGAAGGATTAGGAGTCAACGTACTGCCCGAAGACACATGGAAGAGCCTAGGGAAGCCTACACTTTGGTCACCAACATTCCAACTTGTCGGTGCCGATTAGCATGGTATCAAGCCGTTGAGGATGCTGATGGTGCAGAAGGTGATGATCGGGACACAACAATTTTTATTAAATTTTGTCGTCATCCCATTACAGAGGAAAGCGTATGATGCACTACTTGGGAGAGGATGGCTGATAGCTGCCAAGGCAAATCATAATTGGAAGAGAAACACACTCTCAATTGAGAAAAACGGGCAGAAGTACGTCATCGACTTGAAGAACCAGGCCGTGAGCGAAGAATTGGCTTCCTCCGGACCAGAATCGGATGGAGGGGAATCAGATGTTGACAAAGGAAGATGATGGAATTGAACGCCGAGGGTGTACTGGAACTTGAGAGTTATTCGGAGGATGAGACAAGCTCATTGAATGGCTTATTTCATTGGCAAATGGAAGACTATGAAGTGTTCCACTGAGAGTGTAACATGCTACAGATCGGGGAAATCAAGGAAGAAGAGAAACAAGGCATGTCCAGCCAGACACTTCTGGCTGAGTATGGAGAGTACAAAGAAAGAATATCAAAACCGGACGATACACTAGCCCACAAATCCGAACAGGTACGAGATAGAAAAATTGTGTTGGAGCCAAAAAACAGGAAAAATAAAGTAGAGGAATTAGAAAATGTGAAGAATGTAGAGAGAAGAAAAGAGACTGAGGAGAGGGAGAAACTGGTACGCCAGAAGGAGAAGACAAGTTCGTACGACAAATAGGAGCCATAGGTCCATACGCCACAGTAAGGAGAAAGCCGTACGCCAAAAACAGTAAGCCATATGGTAGGAGTCCGTACGTCCAATACAAAAATCTGTACGACTAATACAAAAATCTGTACGGCCAATACAAAAATCCATACGCTGGGAGCAATTAGCCGTATGGTTAAGAGAGAAGGGATCCATACGTTGGAGGAAGGAAACCGTACAACAAAACATGTATCCTGTACGAAGCTGTGAGCAAGTGGTTGTACGACAAAATAGACATTCTGTACGCTTTGGACAGAAGGCCGTACGCCTAAATAGGCAACCCGTACGAGTGATTGTGGAAAGATTCGTACGACTCAATCAAGAGGAGTTCGTACGGGTGAAGGTGAAGAGGGCTGTACTCTTGAGCCAGGAGAAGTCCGTACATGGTGGAGAGGAGACCGTACGGCAAAACCAAAAGAAGCCCGTACATTGTGGGAAGGAGGTCATATGGCAAAACAAGCAGTCCGTATGCTATGAGCAAAAATCCGTATGGAGAAGGAAAGAGGGAGCCCTACGCCAGGAGACAAAGCATGTACGACAACTAGGAGAGAACTCAGAACGAAAGTCCGCACGGGCTAATTCATTTGCCGTACACTGGAAGGAGAGGGATGCCGTACAAAGGATTAAGGATGCTGTATGGTTGGCACAGAGAAAGAGGGCCGTACGACTAGGAGGTTGCACCGTACATTGGAAGTTGAAGGAGGCCATATGGAAAAATCAAGAGGAACCCGTACGCCGTGGAAGAGGACCGTACGACAAAACAAGGAGTCTGTAAAGTGTGTAACCAGGAATTCCGTACATTGGGCAAGTAGGAAGTTCGTACGACTGAAACAAAAGAAGTCCGAGCGAGTGAATGTGAAGAAGGCCGTACGGCTGAAACAAAAGAAATCCGTACGAGTGAAGGTAAAAAAGGTCGTACGGCTGAAACAAAAGAAATCTGTACGAGTGAAGATGAAGGGTGTATGAGAGAACTTCACAGAGAGTACGATAGAGAACATCACCCATCAATTAAACAGTGCAAAATCTCTAATTTTTGGTTGTATTAGCATTGGCTGGTGTCTCTTGGAAATTCATGAAAATGAGGCACCGAATGGAGTTTTGTGTGCCTCGCGGGGGTTTGGGGGTAGCGCCCCTTGCAGGGGTTGAGGGGCAGCGCCCCTCACGGGGTCCGGGGGTAGCCATCATAGTATAGGAGCAGTTGGTGGAGAGAGATGGAGTATTGGGTGACAATCAGCTTGCAAAGAAAGATCAGTTGGCATTCTTGGTTTTCAGTCGTCTAGAAGACGACTACTTCTTAGGGGGATGATGTAGTCGGCCGTGAGTTGATGTAGTCGGCCGAGAGTGTACTTGGTCGGTTGTGAGCCATAAGTAAATAAGACATTAGTTAATATTAATAATCCATGTACTTATGTTATGTACGGGTCATGTTAGTTAGTTGTCTCGGGAATAGTTCCCGATGAAGTAATTAGTTATAATGAAGGGACGTGACGGTTGGTACCTTAACCACCGCCAACGTACTATATGTACTTGAGTCATGTAGTCGGGAAGGGGGATGGATCTATTATGCTATGCTATGTTCTGTCTGGAGACATTATGATGTAATTGCCGAATATTGAATAAAGAAATATATCTATCTTCTGTGCGATTGCCATGTGATTATTATATGCTGTCAATGTTATTTTATATCTCCGTTTACTCTGTACGTCATTGTAACCGTAGCGAGTAAACAATGGTTGCAGACGGATTCGGTATGACTTGCACATAGAGGGTTCCTCGATTGGGTGTCACTTTGGGTAATTACACTGCTATAGATGATTTCTATGTGGTGAACCTGGGTGATACAAATGTTATCCTAGGTATATAGTGGCTTCACTCATTAGGGAAGTATTCACAAAAGTTCCATACTATGGAGCTCAAGTTGAGGGCAACAAATGGTAAAAAGGTTGTGCTCAAAGGTATGTCAAATGGTTCCTCGAAGATTGTGTCAGCTAAGCAGATGGAGAGCATCTTTAGACATGGGGATGTTGCATGGGCAGCAAAGTGTTTGATTACTACTATGGAGACTACTAATAGTGATCAGCCTTACCATGTGGATATCCAATCATTACTGGGTAAGCACAGAGTGCTTGGAGAGATTCCTCTAGGGAGACCGCTTGATAGGGTTTTGAGCATACCATTGAGTTGGAGTAGGGGGCTAAGCCCATCATAATCACCCCCTATAGACATCCTAAGAAATTTAAGGATGAGATCGAGAAAACAATTAAGGAATTGCTTGACATGGGGCACATTAGGCCTAGCTCCGGTCCCTTTGCTTCTTCTGTAGTTCTAGTGAAGAAGGATGGGAAGATGCGGATGTGTATAGACTATCGGGCACTAAACAAGAAAACCATTAAAAACAAGTACGCTATACCTAGGATCGATGAGTTATTGGATGAGTTACATGGGGCAGTGTACTTTACGAAGATTGATCTTCGTACTGGGTACCATTAGATTAGGGTTTGTGAACAAGATATTCCTAAGACAACTTTTAGGTGTCACTATAGGCACTATGAGTTCTTAGTCATGCCCTTTGGGTTGACTAACGCACCTGCCACCTTTCAGTCTTGCATGAATCATATTTTCAACAAGCAGTTGCTTAAGTATTTACTGGTGTTCTTTGATGATTTGCTTATATACAATAAGACTTGGGATGATCACTTGAGACAGCTGGATGAAGTATTGGGTATCGTGGGTGACCAGTCTCTTTATGCTAAGGCCTCAAAGTGTGAGTTTGGCATGAAGGAGATTCTATATCTAGGACATGTGATTAGTGCACAGGGAGTATAGGTTCATCAGGAGAAGATACAGGCGATACTAGATTGGCCACCGCCTAAGTCCCTTACTAAGTTACACGATTTCTTTGGGTTATGTAGTTACTACAGGCACTTTGTCAAGGGGTTCTCACAGTTAGGTGCACCATTTATAGATCTTATGAAGAAGGGTGCTTTCTGTTGATGCTATTAAGCAGCGTCGGGCTGCTACTTCCAGCACAACACAATCCTTGAAGACAATTCAAATCGTAGCCTAAACGGCTATTTGAATTATGATATTATACCCAATGAAGAGGCGCTTCATTAACACATGATTATTCTCTACCCCTGTGGCCGACATGAGGAGATGCAATCTCATCTTGAGAGTCACATCTTTTATTAAAGTAAGTGAAGCCGACTTCCATTTATGAAAAGTTGCAATTGCTTGCAGCCGACTTCATATATGTTAGAGACACAACTTTTGAAAGGAGGCCGACATGAAGGATTTGAAGAGATGCGTCTCTCCCTTTCATTTTGTATATATACTTGATGGACATTTCATTGTTGGCGATCAATTATTATTCATTCAAGTTCGAAGTGTTAGTTTTTAATGATCAGATAGATAAACTGAAAGCAATCAGACATTAAACACAACAAGATACCCTGGGAAAACCCTCCAACCTGAGGGAGAAAAACCCAGCCAATATATCTCTTATATATTGATTCAAATAAGAGCAGAAATCTGCTTACAACTCAGGCACAACACAATGCCTAATAGGTACAATGAATAATAGCACCTCTCCTAGATGCAAAGATAAATGGTATATTTCTCCTTAAGCTCGATCTATTGCTACAGAAATGATGAACTGCTGCTTAAGTGCGAACTCCTCTAGATAAGCGAATTATGCTGAATGAACTTGATTGATCAAATGACTGAATGAGGACTTGTATTTATACACAACAATGCTAGGGTTCACACCTCTTCACAAATGAGGTCAGCTTCAATAAAAAACACATTTATTCATAATAGGTCGACCCTTAATTAAAATCGTATTTCTTTATTTGAATGACGATTTTCTCAAGGTCGGCCCCATTAAATAAATTATCAATTATTAATTATATAAATAATAGTGAGGCGCCTCCTCAAAAATTCGTGACACTTCATCAAATCGAAAACTTATAAATTCTTGGCTATTATTTAATTTATCATTATTGTCTGGAAGGATTCACCTGACGCTGCAATGAACTTCAACATGAAGTTCATCAAGTAAGTTCGCATTGTGCAGAGGAGTTCGATCTAAGCAGCAAATCATCATTTGTATCAACAGATTAATTTTTGGATTAACATATCCATTTTGTATTTGCATCTAGGAGAGGTGTGAATTATTCATTGTATCAAATTGGGCATTGTGTAGTGCCTAAGTTGTAAGTAGATTTCTGCTCTTAATATTTCAATATATAAGAGATATATTGGCTTGGTTTTTCTCCCTCAGATTGGAGGGTTTTCCCAGGGTATCTTGCTGTGTCTATTGTCTTATGTGCTGCATTTTCTGATTACTTTCAGTATTGAATTATCCGATCATGAAAAACTAACACTTTCAGGTGGTCAGAGGAGGCACAAAGAGCTTTTGATAAGCTTAAGGAGGTGATGAGCAGTTGTTTTGTATTGGCACTCCCAAATTTTACTTAGCCATTTGTTTTGGAGTGATGCATCGGGTGAGGGCATAGGACTAGTGCTAATGTAGAATAGGCATTTGATTGCATTCGAGAGTCATAAGTTGAGGGGGCTTGAGAGACTATATTCTATTTATGATAAGGAGATGCTCGCCATTATGCATGCATTGGCGAAATTCAGACAGTACTTGGTAGGCGGAAGGTTTGTGGTGTGGATTGACCACAATAGCCTTAAGTATTTCTTGGAACAAAAGGACCTCTATGTGAGGCTGCAAAAGTGGGTCAGCAAAATACAGGCCTGCAATTTTGACATAGTGTACGTAAAGGGCAAGAAGAACATAGTTGCAGATGCCCTTTCCAAGAAACCAACAACTTGCTTTCTCATCGATATTTTAGCGGATTGGAAATCTCATTTATTGGTGAAGTACTCCAAGAACAAATTTGCTTGTGAGTTTATGGACGGACAGATTTAGGATGACCATTATAGGGTAGTGGATGACATCATCTTCTACAAGGATAGGATTTATTTAGTGCCAGAATCCAAGCTCAAGGAGAAAATCACGAGAGCTACATATGACACTCCTTTGGCAGGCCACTAGGGTTACTTTAAGACATACCGACAGGTTAGAGAGAGGTTCTCCTGGAAGGGCCTCAAGGATGATGTATTATGGTATGTGAAGGAGTGTGTGACTTGTCAGCAAAACAAGTCAGAGCATACTCATCTGGTGGGTTTATTGCAGCCATTACCCATTCTTGAGCAGAAGTGGGAGAGTATTTCAATGGACTTCATCATTGGTTTACCCAAGGTTCATGGTAGAGATTGTATTTATGTGGTGGTAGATCGACTGACTAAATTTGCTCACTTCTTTGCTATTTTGTTTGAGTACAAGGCACCGCAGGTGGCAGAGTTGTTTTTCAGGGAGGTTTTTAGACTTCACGGGTTGTCAAAGTACATAGTTAGTGATAGGGACAACAGGTTCCTGAGTGTATTTTGGCAGGTGTTGTTCAGATTGGCAGGTATTGAGTTGACTTCGAGTACGAGTTACCACCCCAGACTGATGGCTAGATTGAGATAGTGAATAAGTGGGTTGAGGGGTATATGTGGAATTATGTTTTGGAATAGTGTCATACCCCAAATTAAAATTTTTGCTACACTTAGGCATTTTGAAGAAATGAGTCAAAATCTTGTTAAATCTGTCAAAAAAGGTCAAAATTGGGGTTTGCAGGTCTTGCATGAGGGTCAAAAACTTAGAATTTTCAAAATCTGACAATCTGGGTCGGCTCAGAGCGACCAAATCAACAATACCCAGATTTCAGTTTTTCGGCCCTAAATTTTAGGAAAATTTCTATTTTTAGCAATTTTCTAAAAATAGAAACTTTTCTAAGTTTTTTTGGGTTTCTTTCGAAACGGATATTGGCAAAATTTTTTAAAAATAGAAAGATTGGCTTCTAGGGTTGAAACTGATTTTGATTGGCTTAAAATACTTCTTCATCAGGCTGGCGCAGTCGTAATCACGAAAAGATCAGTTTTACCCTAGTGGGTCTATTCTGCTTTTTCAAAAGCTTTTTTTAGAAGTACCAAGGTCATCAATGGAGGTCAGTCAGCTGCCAGGCGTCATAAACAAACATTCATGCATAAAACCGAAGCTGCTAATGATGAATGTGCACGAAGAACAAAGAACGAAGAGAGGAAACTTTGAAAGTTGAAATATGTGAAATTTTGGCCAAGTCTGGAGACTTCAGGCACCCTTGTCAAGAATGGGCGCCCAAACACTCATGCCTTACAAATTTTTCATACCCAACAGTCAAGGCAAAGGCAAACATGCCAAACGAAGGAGAAAATAAAAAATTTCAAAATAAAAACTAACTCTGCCAGCCATGGGTGCCCCTGAAGGGAATAGGCGCCCAACTTTTCAAGGCTTTAGATGATGAAATTGGAGTTTGATCTCCCAGACAATGTTGATCAGATTCTTCTCAGCTTCGCAACGGATGTCTTCGTCAGCTCATCGGATCATTCAACCACCGGAGAACTCAGATCGAACAGGGGCCATGACAAGAGGTTTTCAAACTTCAAGGTGTAAAAAGATGAAAAAATGGTTGTCTGGTGAAGATGGGCGCCCTAGAAGGAGATAGGCGCCCAAGTTTTTAAGGTATCAGATGGATGAATTTGCATATACAGCCTCCAACCTGACTTCTCCCAACTTGAATCACCTTTCCAACGAAACCATCAACACGATCATCGGAGTTAGCAGTCGTCAGATATCGAAGGCTGAACAGAGCGAAAAACATGAGTAAAATGTTTAAAGTCAAAAGCAATGGTGAAAATCTCAAAATAAAGTCTAACTCTGAGGAAGATAGGCGCCTCCAGTCAAGAAGGGCACCCAAACTTTTGAAGCTTCAAATCAATTTTTTTGAGGATGCAGTATCCAAAAGACCCTCTCTCGAATCTTCTCAGCTATCTAGTGAACCTGATAGCCAGTCGATCTGATCAGTTTAGCTCCCGAAATCATGAATTCATCTGAAGGTTAGAAAACAAGCAAGAACTTGAAGCTCATAAAAATGGCTAACACTGGTAAAGATGGGCACCCCTGGAGCAGATAGGCGACTATGATTTTGAGGGGCCAGATGAAGTTTTTATCAAAAGCAACCTCCAAGACAACTTCGTCAGATTTAGTCTAGCTCCGTGATGAGATCATCTGCCAGTTCATAGGATTCACCAAGCTCCCAGGATTGAGGATCAAATGGAGGTCAAAATCAAGCAAAAAATTTGAAAATGTTGAAAAATTGGTTAAGTATGGAGAGGAAAAGCGCCCTAGGAGGAGATAGGTGCCCAAGGCTCAACGCCTTAGGAAAACATCATTCAACATTCGAACAACATCTACATTCGATGAACCTGCCCGAGATAGACTCTGAAAGTTTAAAACAAAAAGAAAGCAGATTTTTCTCAACCTCAACTTATGTAAGAGAGATTTTGTCTTTCATTGTTCTTTTTTGCAGGTTGGAGTCCAAAGTAAGAAGATTTTCTCTTTTTCCTCAACGAAGATTTGAAGACCCAAACGACATGCTTTTTCGGTGTTCTTCGTGGTTTCGAGATCAGTGGACAAGGAGGAATGCTTTTTCAGGCTCCAAACTTTTAGGGCATTGCTTTTTCAAAACAACTACTCAACTTTTTCCATTTTTGATCACATGGGTCTCTCTGCTTTTTCATCCTCGTGAACATTGAGAAATTTTTCCCTCTTCTAGAAATTGCTTTTTGGCTGCTTTTTCAGGATGGATTTTGCTTTTTCAGTTTCTAAGCATTTGGGTTTCTCTGGAATGTGATTTTCTACAAAACCCAGATCCCAGCTTTTTTTGGAGAAAATTCTTTTTCAAGACAGATCAACATTCTATTTTCAGCGGCACTCTCCACTCAAAAATCAGGAAACAAATCAGCTTTTTGGCAAATGTGATCGAGATTTAAAGCAACAATCTTCTAGAAGCTTTCCTTCAAGCTCTCTTTCTATTCTTGTCTCAATTCTTATCCACTCTTTTGAGAAGAGAAATAAAACAAATGTAATAGTTGGCGTTTCCTATTTTCCATGCTTTCTTAGTTGTAGATGTTTATCTTCTTTATTTTTAGAAATAAATGAGATTTTAGGGTTCCCTACTCCTCTACTTAGTTATAAAAAAGGGTAGCCTTACCCATTTTTCTTTAACCGTGCTTGTGATAACAAATTGCTGAGCCTATTTTGCCTACAAGTTGTTATTGTTTAGTTTCAATTCACTTTGTGTTAAGAGCAAGTTTGTATGTCTCTTTTAGCTGCAAATCCTTGTTCAGTGCATGTATCTGGTGTTAAGTGTTAATCTGGTTTGATCGCATGTTGCATGTATTTTGCTACAACTTGCCGTCCCTGAAGTGTAATCTCTTGTGCCCGAAATTTGAGAAAATAAAGTCTTGTGCTTGCTTTGCTGTCCTGATATAAAGTCTCAGATTTCTGTCAATTGTGTTATGCTTATATGATCTCCATTTTAGCTTGCATTGAAATTCAGTAAATGTATGTTGGAAGAAAGTTTATCTAAGTATCTGTGTTAGAGAATCAAACTTTGTTCATTTCTAGCTCTCTTGCTCTACGTTTACCTGAGAAGTTAGAAATGTCATTAGCATAAGTTAGTTGTAGTTGATAGTTTTTATTAAAGAGAAAACCTCAGCTGCAACGTCAAGAGTTCTATAACCTTGTGTTCTCGCAGCTGAAATAAAAGGATAGGAAAATTAGCATTAGTTTACTTTCTTATAGCAAACTCAGCAAAAGAGGGAGTTTCCCCATCGAATTTGAAGAGCAGTTTACTGCACATAGGTGTTCGTTTCCAAACCGCATTCCAAAGGTGCGATTTGAAACGCCAACAAATAGTAGAGAGCGTGGATTAAGTGGTTACATTTGGGGGAGCATTGTTATAACAACACTTACCACATGTCAATTGGTATGACACCCTTACGTGCATTATATGGTTATGATGCACTGTCATTTCTAGATTTGGCTTTTGGGAATAGTACGGCTCCCAAAGGTAAGGATTGGATTCAGGAGAGCTAGGATATTTCAAGGCTCTTAAGGAGAACTTATAGGTGGCGCAAAATCAGCAAAAGACCTATGTAGATAGGCACAGGGTTGAGTGCGGTTTTGAGATGGGAGATTTGGTTTTCCTACGTTTGTAGCCCTACAGGCAGTCTTCGCTGAAGAGAAGTAAAGTGGAAAAATTGAAGCCACGGTTTTATGGTCCTTATAGGATTACCAAACGGGTGGGGGAAGTAGCCTATGAGTTGAATTTGCCAGAGAACATGAAAATTCACAATGTCTTTCACGTTTCATGCCTCAAGAAGGCACTGGGGCAGCAGGTTACCTCATCAACAGAGTTGCCTCCGTTGGATGAGGAGGGACATTTGGTTTTGGTTCTTAAGGAGGTTGTTGATACTCGAGAGAGGAGATTGAGGAACAGGGTGATTAAGGAGTATTTGATCAGGTGAAGAGACTTGCCAACAGAGGATGTAACTTGGGAGGGAGAACAAATACTGTAGCATCCCAATCTGCAATTGCTTGAGGGGAAGCAATCTCGGGAAGGAAGGATTGTAATGTCCCCTTCTCTATGATCACCTAGGAGGTTATTTTAGCCTATTTAATTCATGTAGGCTAAAGGTGGAATAAGGGAATTCATTTATTTAATTATTTAATATTACTTGGTAGGAAAAACAAAAATTAAAAAGGCAATGTTAAGTGATTAATTAAATATGTTATAAAGTGACTTTTGGGGAAATATTAAAAAGCAACTTAATAAAGTCACTTTACTATTATTTGAGCGAGAAATATAAAAGGGGATTTGGAGGCTCATTTTCACTATGCTTGGTTTATTTTTTTCATTTTCAGTTTGGAGAGCTCTCAAAGTTCTTGGTCTTGGGGACAGGGAAACCATAGGGCATCCGGTTTTAGTGGTGCAACAATTCCACCCTAGCTGGTTTGTGGAGAAGATCATTCAGGTCTTCTACTTGGGCGATATCTACAATTTTGTGAGTCTCCTACAAAGAGAAAATTGGAAGAACAATATCTATTCAGTTTACATCGTTTGCAAGGGTTTCAACTGTGAGGCTGGAGATTGAGGCGATATCCTTTTTGAGCTTGCTTGCATATTCTATTCGCTGGTGTGGAGTATTGGTGTCCAGGGTATTGGGAGTGCCATTCAGTTGGCCGCCATTCCTTCAGTTGTGGAAAGTCTATTGAGTGCTGAGCCTGGAGAAAAGCACTTGATCTTTCAGGAGTGACAAATGCTGAAGAGAATCTAATCTTGAACCTGGTCGTGACTTCTAGAGGAGTCGTGGTAGTCAGGAAGAGAGTCGTGAGTTTCTAGGAAGGTCATGGGTTCTAGTTCTGAGTGCATTTCATCTGCTAGAGTCGTGGAAGCCCTATATCTGAGTGCTGGTCAGTAACAGAGGAAATTGTGAGCCTCAGACAGCCCTATAATAAGCTTCAGATTGGTCGTGGACCTCACTTGGGCAGCTATGCGAGATTTCTGAAGGTATTTGCTGCTTCTATGAGGGTCGTGTAAGCTCCTGGACACTAGATGTGAGGCATTCAGGGTGTTTCTGTCTTCTATGAACTGCTGTTGGACTTCCTCATGCATGGCGTAACCCTTTCTAGGTCTGAAATCCAGCATTATACTCTCTATTTTGCTGTCGCTAGTCTTAATGATGAATATTGTACCTTTCTATAGCTGCTGTTCATTCTGGGTTTCAAACAGTGTAGTAGCAACTGTAAATTGAGGAACTAATATTGCTGTCACATTGTAATCTGAAGATTGTTTATGCTCAGCATATCATCTGTATGCATTTGTTATAGTTGCAATTCATTTCTTAGTGCAAATGATTTAATCTGTTCATCAACTACCGCTTAATCTGAGTATGTATGAGTCTCAGATGTATTTCTGAGTTGCCATATTTTATACCAGTCCTCAATGTTGAAGAAAAGAAGTGGTAGAGCAGATTATCAGACCTGTGTGCATCTTTCTTTTTGAATACTATTGCATTATATGCTTTGTTACTATAGTAGTTTGATAAAATGGCACATCTATCAAACTAAGATAATCACAAAAACTATACACATCTGGAAGGGCACTTTACAAAGAGCAAGGCTAAGTTGAACCTCCAAAGGAGACTTACTTCTCTTCTTAGTGATCAACTTTAATTTGTGGACCTTGAGAGTTTTATTTGCCTTACAAGAAGCCTTCAACTCTTTTTTTTTTTTCATCTCTGCAACTATAAAATCCAACTGAAACTAGGCAATATTTTTTACAATTTTTCAGCTTGACACATTGGCATTTTGTCGAACTGTTGGCATTCTTACTGAACTGGTTAACTTTCAGGTTTATGAAATTTGCAAGTTGAACACAATAACTCAGTAAATAATAACTCCATTCATGGCATCATTCGAAATTACAAATTCATTCATCTTATAGAAGTTTAGGAATTCCAACATGCATTTCTGAAAAACAACAAATGTAACAATATATTTATATAATTGAGAAATACCAAAATACAGTCCCAATAATAAATACCATTTACAAGCTACAGATATGTGGCGCCATTATGTTCAGACCCACGGTTTTCTGGAAGTCATACCCGTACCTCCCAATGCTTGCGATTTCCTTCAGTACTCCCACGCGGCTGCTAGGAATGTGTGGCTATCACAGCTGCGGCCTCTCTATGGTGCTGGCTGGAAACAATCCCCATGACTCCCTTTGCTACACCCTGTACTCAGCCACCCAAACTCCACGCCAATCCCTTACAGCGATTAGAATGAGGTGTATGGCTTCTGTTGTGTAAGCTGATGTATGGCAGATAAATGGCGACCAGAATAATGCAGAGTGCTGTAGCAATACCTCACGTCAATTGCTGGAAATTGTGGCTTCATAAACAGAGATTCCAGTTATCCATATTCCTCATCGATTCCTTGAAATATCAGTACATTCATTTACCATATTAATGCCCACACATGAAAATCGACCAGCTTGCAGGCAATCTTCAACCTTCAATATTTGCCAAAGATATAGTTGTTATTTCCCCCAAATTTGTATATATCTACACCTGTTAGAATAGATAAATCGTTCCTCTCTGCAAATTTGTCTCCAAAGAAGACTTCACGAATTTAGAACCACTGCATTATCGTGCAAGTGTGAATCCTGAATGAATCTGCCTGAATCCAGCTAGGGTGGAATCTTTCACCATTGAAACTAGATACTTGTAGGAATTCCCACCTAGGGTTTTAGACTCTGAAGAGCTCCACCAAAACCCAAATAAAAATAATAATCCAGCATAATCAAGAAATGAGCTCACATCCCTTTTTATAGCCATCTAGGAATCCCTTTTTAAATTTCCCGCCAAAACATATTAGCACTTTATAATAAAGTGACTTTATAAAATATCTTTTAAATATTTCTTGCTCGTCACTTTATAGTAACCCTGTAATCTAATTATTTAATATTACCTTTTTAAATATACTTTTTCCAGGCAATATTAAATAATTAAAATAATTAAATAAATTATTGTTAGTTTGGCGAGCTGGAAAACGGGGAGATTACAACCACTTCCACCTGCAATATTTTCATATGCTTTGATTGGCACTTGGTCATTTGTGTCTATCTTCTCCTTTGGAATGTTTTGATTTTTACTAGGAGGTTTTGATCTCTTGCACTTTGGTGCCCATTTAGTTTGTTTTGTCAATTTCCTTTCAAGGAATCCTTTGAAATTATCATCCCTGATAGAACTGTTGACAAAAGTTTTCCAATCCAACTTTGCTTGAACAAAGTGAGGTGACAAAATATCCTCTCTTGAATTCACTATATCTTGTGCTTTGAAGTAAAAGATCTTAGCTGCTCCAATGCCATATGACTACATTGTTAACCCCCTAATTGAGCTACAAACGATGGATTGGAAACAATAAACAAACCCAAAACTCAAATAGATGGCAAAACTTGTGATAGAGCAAACAATGAGGAAAACAATTAAAGTGCAAAGTAAACAATGAACACAAGTATTTATACCTCCATTGTGGTGTGTGGATGTGCTCCAAGTGGTTAGATATGGACACTCTTTGTAAATGTATTTGTACTAAAACAGAGAAGGTGTACAAGTCAAGGTAAGGGTTACTTTTATGTGCATATGATTTAGCTTTTATAATTTGTCTTAAAGATCTGTTTATATCACCAATTTATAACAACTATGCATTTACACAATTTAACATCTGAAAATAGGAGAAAGCAAAATTATTTTAATCAACATATGAGATGAATGCATTAGATAATTTTAACATCAGCATATACTCAAGTTATAAATTTCATAAGTACAAGCTTATCATATTTTATCGTAACTTGCTATGCTCTACTCGGAACAGATTTTGCCTTCATCTCTCTTACCTAGACCCCATTGGAGGAGGGACACCTTACAGTGCTGAGGGCACGTGACCAATCTCCACGTGGATTCCCTCAAGGTTATCACCCGTCTTGGGACATCCATCATGGGATCGAATTTACCCGCCTTTCCTCCACAACCATCCTCTCCCTGGTGAGTATTAACGAAGAGTTTGTTGGCTAAATCTATCCTTCGAGATAGAGTCACAGTCGCTTATGGGGACACAATAATCGCTGCAAGCAACATTATTGTGTCTAAGAATGTCAAATTCAGTATTAAGAATTAACCTATTGATCCCAACGGTTTAGCCATTCATATATTCATGAATTATTTTTTATGCCATATCAATCAGGTTTGTAATTCTGTTTGGGTACAGACGCCTTACCTGTAGTTGAGCGATTATGCCCTCTCTGAAACTAGCCTTTGACCAACAACTTATTTGTCCTTTTTGTCTTTGAGTGATTTCTGACTTTGGCTGAGTGGCTCATGACTTGCTTAGTCTCCTTCCCGTAGATATGATGGAGGATAGGTGTGTAATATTCCAGTCTTGAGTTCTCCAAATATTCCTTCCTTTTTTTGTTCTTTGATAACCTTTATATATCTATTTCATTCTCATTGCTCTTCCTCTAATATTCCATTGTGATCATGCGATCTGGATTCCATCTCTGCTAAGTCTACTCTTGTCCATGTGTTGCTTTAATATGAAGACTGGATACCCAGCAAGCTCTCCTCCCCTTGGGGACTATTTCGACCTTCCTCATATAGTTTTTGGTGGGTCATGATGTGAGAAGTTGTGTCTCACAAACACGACTCTTCATCTTAATCATTCCTATTGATGCAAGAGTATAAGAGTATTCAACATCCCGATATCGGAAGCAATGCTATTATTGACTTCCTTTCTCAACGATGCGGAAGACTCTATAGTCCCAAAAAACACTCGTGTAATATTATTGGTGGCGGATATAATTTCACACAACTAGTTATCTTGCTGTAGCAGAGGCAAATCTTCGGGCTTCCTACAAAACCACTCATTTACATTAGTGCAGAAGTTATTTTCATAAACGATGGTTCAAGTTTCCTCTGAAACTGTTAGCGAGCCTGATGTTAGATTCCTGTAACGTGGTCGATACCATAGGTCATTTGATTTTATGGGTGTGGGAGCAATAATATCTATCAGGTCAATCATTGCTTGGATACGCCTCCAGGTTTAAAGATGATTATTGAATCTGCCACTTCATTAACGTGAAGACATGGAGTATTCATATCAAAGTGCGAAAGCCACAATAATAACAAGAGTCAAAGGCATTAAGGAAATTGATATCATATTTATCTTTGTTGTATCTTTATAAAGGAACTTGATATTATTCAGGCCTATATGTAGTGTTCCTTATAAAATATTATGCATCTTTGTTTATCTAAAATAACTGACATTATTAATATTTACAATTTTATATTTGATAATTATAATAGTATTATATAAACTGATTTTTTTATTTTTATATTAATTTTTAAATATTTACTTTATTTTATAAATTGTTTATATTTATATATATATTTTTAATTCCATAGTGATCATAATATTTAAGTCTATATTTTAATATTTATAATTGTAATAATGATAATGTTGTCTTTGACAATTATAGTTATGATGACATTCATTGGTTAATGTTTATAAATATTCCCTTTTTATCTCCTGGTCACGTTTCGGGGACATGACAATCTTGTTTTTGATGCTTTATATCCCAATGCTACAATTTCGGGGGACATGACAGTCCAGCCCGCCCAAAATTGCTTGTCCTCAAGCAATCACCACTCAAAACATCTTTTCACCTTAGTAGTTACGCTCCCCAACTCAATAAGCATTTTGACCAACAACATCAACATGTTCATAATTTTTTAAGCATAAAGTAATTATAAGAACACTACTTGTTGAAGACACTTGAAGTAATGCATAGATACAGGTCATACGTAAAATATAAATATGAGGCACGAATACATGTAATACATAGAGTATACACAAGAAGTATGAAGCATATATGCGAATAATACATGAAGTATACACACGAGTACATGAAGTCACAAAATTTATATGGATACATGTAAAGTATACACTTAAATACATGAATCGCATGAATATACGTATACACACGAGTCACAAAGCATGCACTTGAACACACACAAGTCGCAAGGTAGACACTTGAATACACTCGAATATACATAAGTCACATGGTATACACTTGAATACAATCAAATACATAAGCCACAAAGTATACACTTGAATACACATGAGCCACAGAGTATACATTTGAATACACTTGAATACAAGGTATACACTGTTGTACCCAAACCAAAATTTTTGCTTCATTAAGGCATTTTGCTTAAAATGGTCTAAACCTTGTAAAAGTAGGGTCAAAACTCAGTTTTTGGGCAAATAAAGTATGGGCTTTTAGTCAGTGTGATGCTAGTAAGATACTGGCAAAATTTGAAAATTTTGAAAATTAGGGTTTCTGAAATCTATTTTTAGCCCGAAACCCTAAAAAAAATAGGAACTTGTGAGAATTGGCTGAAATTAATTTTGATTGGCTTATTTCACATCACGATCACAGTGGTGAAGTCAGTTTCAGTTAAAAGTCAGTTTAAGGCTGGTGGGTAGTTATAACTTTTTCAGGAGAAAAGTTAGGACCTCTGAGGTCATTAATGGCAGTTGGCCAGTACCAGGTGTTAATATCTAAGCCTGAAACTCAAAGAAGAACACTCTACGATGAAAGATGTTGAAAATTATGTTTTTTGACAGAGGAGATTTTCAACGAGGTAAAAGTACTGTGAAATTGGCTAAGTCTGGAGGTCAAAAGCGCCACTCTCAGCTAGGGGCGCCCATCATTATGGAAGCTGTATTCAACTTTTTGTGAAATTTTCTACCAAGATGACTTCTCCAGTTTCTTGATAGCTTTGCAATGAGCTAGCCATTCAGTCCGACAGAGGAGTAAAACGCCTGAAAGCGGAAATTCAGTACAGAACGAGGGAAATGCAAAGTAGATAACTTTGAAGAGAAAAAGCGCCCCTGGAGGCCAGGGGCGCCCATCTTTTTGAAGATTCAGATTAAGTCTTTTGATCAAGTGACACCCAGGAAGTTTGTTTCTATTTTTGGTCCAGCTCCGCGATGCATTTGTCAGCAGGTGAATCTAAGTTGCCGAGTTGCCGCCATCAGTGGTCAAATTTGAGGTTTCAGACTAGATCAGACATTGTTCAGAAAGGACAAAAGCGCCCCTGGGTTTTAAGACCTTTAATGAAATCTGTTTGATGATTTCAGATGTTCGTCTCGTTTGTGTCAGCTTCAGCTTTTTGTTCCCTGTCTCAGCCGGTTCAGAAGATGTCTTGGCAATCTGCAGCCGGAAGTTGAGTAATTTTTGCCAGTTGCAGTAATGGCTGACATTGGTTGGGAAAAGTGCCCCTGGAGGCCAGGGGCGCTCATGATTTAAGAAGGTTAAATGATGTTTTTATACAAAGTGTTCATCAGGAGCCTTTGCTCAGAAATTAGTCTGCTCCGCAGCGAGCCAGTTAGCATGTTCTGAAGTTTTGTCAAATACCGGGAAACGTCAAGTGAAATATAGTCAAGTTATCAATGAAAATGATGAAAATGCCTGAAAATATTCTAACACTGAGGTCAAAAGCGCCCCTGGAGGCCAGGGGCGCCCATCTTTTTAAAGCCTCAGAATTATGAATTTTGGATTATCACCTCAAGGAATCTTCTTGTCAGATTTGGTCCTACTCTTCGATGGAACTGTCAGCCAGTTGATCTGATGCGGCAGTCAATCAGAATCAGTGATCGAACGTGAGCTTCATTTGAGGTTTCTGGATTCAAATTTTCAGAAAAATGTCTATGGAAGAACGCCTAAAGTCAAAGGTTGACTTTTCAAAATTCAAAAAATAGAAGTATGCATGGGAGGAGTTTTCAATTTACTAAATTTGGATCTTCAGTTAAACTCTTTTTCAAGTCGACTTCTATTGAACCTATTTTTAGTTATAATTGGCTAAACTTAGTTTGCATGCACTCGTTAATTGAATCTTCAAGGTGGCGCCCTAACTTGGGTTGGTTCTACATCCAGTTAATTGAGTTTGAAGCCAAATATAGGCCATGCGTGAGTTTTGAAGCACCAGTTGTACTTCAAGCGCCATTTCCAATGCTTAGCATGCATTTCACACGCCTTAGAAGATATTTTTCTATATTTTTACTAATGGCGTCCATTATTCTTCATCAGAGTTGACATGAAACATCTTTTCTTGAGCATAGAATTGATCTGCAGGTGCTACAGGTGTCAGATTTCAGTGTTCTTCGTAGCTACAGATTCAGATTGTTCAAGAAAAGATTATTTTAGACTTCGTTTTCCATTTGCATGCAGGTTTCATCAGTTCTACTTCAAGCATAGGCGAATTTCTACAGAAGAAGAGAGAAAACAAACAAATAAAAAACTTTTATTCTTCTGTCTTATTTTCCTCTATTCTCGTCTTAGATTTTCTTCGCATGTCAAAGAAAACTAAAGATTTTTCAAAAAAGCATCATCTGGGTTCGATTATTTCAGCATCAACAACAATACCCATGTCTTAGATTATTTTGTGAAAATTGCCCCGTTGCCTCTTTTCTAGAAGCACCGTGTTTTTTTTCCAGAATTCTCTTTGCATGTGAGCCTAAATCACATTTTTTCACAAATCTGTTGATCTGGGTTGTTTCAGGATTCATTTCTACGCAAAACCCATGTTCCAGATTTTCACGAGAAAAATTGCCCCCAGTGCCCCTAACTGCCAGTTCAGAAACTGAAAACCTTTTGCATGCGGGCCTAAATCACATTTTTTTGAATTTCTGACATTGTGGGTCATCTTAGAATTTGATTATGCACAAAACCCACGTCTCAGAAAATTTTGTGAAAATTGCCCTTTGATAGGCTATTTTTAGCCTTATCTGGAGTGATTTTTGGTTTTCCAGAGAAGTTGTCAGAACGTAGCCATGTTCATAGTCAACAGGCAAGTTTTTCCGGATGCAGTTCACGTAGATCAAATTCAAGACCATGTCGGTCTTAATTCATGATTTCATCATAAAAGCTGACATTGATTTGTATCAAGCGCATCGGAAAGGTTGACAAGCGTAGTCACTCAAGTCCACATGGTTTTGTGCCTCGTATAGTTGATTGTCTTCCAAGGCCAGTTTAGAGGGTTGATAAGCATGAAAAACGTGAGAAACGTCAAGCTGCAGACGAAAACAGTGGCCATCACTTCAGTTACAGAGCCGCCAGAGTTACCAGCCAATGAAGGGCCAGTTTAAGTATGCAGAGATTTTCAGTTTTGCTTGAGTTGCTGAGAAGCAGTGAATTGACAGTTGAGACATGTGACGACCTCTAGATGGTGATGCAGTCACTAACCTCGTGGAGGGGTTACTTGCTCGAGATCAGGGTCAGTGAACTTCAGTTCAAGGCGTCCCACCTTTTCCAAGATAGACATTAGACACAGGAGTTAAACTCGAGGCTTCTTTCCGAGTTAACTGGTTGTTACACATTGCATGCCATGTCTTTCTTGGAAACATCTACAAACACTTGGATCTTAGATTAGATATTTCAGTTAACTGATGATAGCATTCCAGTTAACTTGCTTTCAATAAGGACGTGCATGCTTGCACATTGTCCATTTAGATTAGATGTTTCAGTTAACTGATGATAGTTTCCCAGTTAACTGTATAGTTTCATTCAATTAGGGTTTAAGAATAAGATCTTGCATGTCTTGCAAGACTGTAGTTGACTCAAGGTGATTTTAGGGTTGCCTACACCTTGAAGTCTATAAATAAGAGCTTTTAGCTCATTTGTAATTAGCTTTTCCTGGTGATAGAGAATTGCTGCGTTGTCGGCAACATGCCTATTCTCAAGATTGGTTCACCCTTGTAAATTAAAACTTTTGCTTGATAGCATACATGCTGCGCCTACCTTGCCTGTAGTATTGCTATTATTGTATTTGTTCAAAGAGTGAGTGCTGTTATAATAAATTGCTGCGCCTACCTTGCCTTCATATTATTGTTATGGTGTTTATTCGACCTTAGTTAAATGGGGTTGCTAGTTTGATCGTTATTGCATGCGTGTTGCGTCTATACAATCTACTGTCCCAGTTGCTTACCTTGTGTTTTGTTTATCATGAACCTATTCAGAAGAGCAAATAGTTGCGCCTACCTTGCCTTCATGTTGCGAAACTGTACTTAAAGCTTATCGTTTGATGTGTGTGATAGTAGACTCATTCAGCCAAGCAGATAGTTGTGCCTACCTTGCCTTCATGTTGTGAAGCTGTACCAGGTTTACCGTTTATTTGTTTGTTTTAATAAACTTCTTTCCGGATTAGCAAAGAGTTGCGCCTTCCTTGCCTTCATGTTGTGAGCCCGCACCTGAAGTTTATCGTATAATACATTCCTGCTCCATTTCCTCATGCTCTGTTTCTTGAGGAAACTAGATAGATTTAAAGAAGTTAGCTTAGTTGTAGTTAGATGATCTGCGAAACCAGAAAATACTTAGCTGCAACGTTCTAGGTTTTCTTAACCTTGTGCCTCTACCAGCTGAGAACAAAAAGATAGGACATTAGTTTAGTTTTCTATTTCATGCATTCCAGCACAACGAGGGAGCTTCCCCTCCTAATTTGAAGAGCACTCATTACGTAGTGTGCATAGCTGTCCGTACAAACTTACACTCCAGAGGTGTTAGTTTTTACGCCAACATACACGAAGTCATAAAGTATACAATTACAACGTCATAGAGTATACACTCGAATGCTAATACATCTCGAATTCAAATACAAGTTATAGAGTATGCACTCAAATATCAATACAAAGTCATAGAGTATACATTCAAATACAAATACAATCAAAGAGTATACACTTGAATACAATTGCAAGGTCATAGAATATACACTCGAATACAATCACAAGTCATAGAGTATACACTCAAATATGAATACAATCAAATGAAGTATACCGTCAGACAATTGGGAAGGGGATTCGGTGCATCCCATACTACACCGTAGACCTGTCCTCCATCCCAAGGTCATCAAGTATACACATGAGTATGAAGCATGCATGCACATACATGTAATACACAAAGTATTCACACAAACATATGTTACAAAGCATACGTGTTGTGACCTTTTCACACATCACCCCATTCAAAATGGGGACTCCCTATTTTTTGCTCCATTTTGGTCTTTTGGCTATGGTTTTGGGTTGTTTTGCGTTTCTCTCTCTTTGTTCCTCATGGTCTTTTCGGGGATGTCCCTACCTTTTGACCTAATTGGAAATTCTGGCTAAGTTTGTGAAATTAGGGTTTTCATTCTTCAGGCTTGTTTAGGGTCAAATCAAGTTGGCAAATTGAAATCTGAGCTTGGCACTACAATCAGGAGGCTTCAGGCAGGATCCCATGAAATTTTTACTGAATTCTGGCAACTTGCTATTTTTAGTAAGTACTTAACTTGGGGTCTTTTCCTCAAGATTTTGGAAATTCTGATTGCTTCATCACATTCAAGACACTTCAAAGAGCTTGCACGCAAAATTTGAGAAAATTCAGACAATTTTCAGGGTTTGCATGTGTGATTTCTCAATGCATGTTAGGATATTCTTTCTGGGTTTCATGAGATCTTCGCGATGATATAACATGCAAGTCAAATTGATGACTTACTATTTTTAGCAGGTGCTCGCGTGTGGACCAGTTTTCTGGGTTTTGAGATCTCCCGGGCAGTATGACATGCAACTACATCCGGTAGTTGGTTGACTAGTTTTTCAGGTACTTACTATTTTTAGCAGGTTCACTCTAGCAGCTCCCCAGCACTTCAGTTTCACGAACAGAGCAACATGCAACAGAAATGAGGTCAAACGGAGGTCTTTTGAGGCACATGCAAGTCAAATTAGGGTTTCCTTCTTTTATGCCTAAAATAGGGGGTGGAATTCGAGAAAGTGTTAAACTGATGTATCTCACCGAGATCAGCGTCCTTCAGAGAATCCACTGGTGAAATTTGAGCAAAATCCGAGCACTTACTATTTATAGTAAGTCACCTCCAGAACAGGGCTAAAAATAGTAGGTCAACACGAGGGGTAGGTGTGAACAGGTCAAACAAGTCATGAGGATCACACTTGGCACATTTCAAGTCAATAAGAGTTGTGGAGGTTCGAGAATTAGAAGGTTACAAAAAATAGAAAATGAGGGTGAGCAGGCTGAAAAAATTGGCTAAGTATTCGAGAGCCACCTCCAGAAGTCTCCTTAACACTTCAGATGAAAATTCTAAGGCATGCAAGTTAAACTAGAAGGAGACCCCTTGAAATGTGGCCAAGCTCTAGGAAGATGAGTTGAAAATGATCTAAGTCTTTGAAAATGGAAGCTCCACCCTCCATATGCACCCAAGGTGTAAGGGGGCCTTGAAAAGTTTCCAAAGCTTTGAAAATGGAATCACACCCCCTTGAATGCGCCCATCTTGAAGTAAAGGTGTTTGGAAAAAATTTCTAAGTCAAAAAAGTAAGAAGCCCCCCTCAAATGTGCCCAAGGGAGTAGTAAGTGGTGTGAGAAATTCTAAGGCAAGGGAAAAGTAAGAAGCCTCCCTTAAAATGCGCCCAAAAATCAAGTGGAGGTGAGGAAAAAGTTTCTGAGTCATGAAAACAAAAGCTCAAGGGGCAAAATGCGCCCTCAAGGTGGTAGAGGAGTTGAGAATTTTTTTCCAAGGCAAGTTGAAAATGGAAGCTTGACCCCCAGAATGCCCCCAAGGTAGCTTGCTGGTTGAGAATTTCTTAAGGCAATAAAAATGAGAGCTCCCCGCCCCGGCAGCCCCCCCCCCCGCATCCCCTCTAAATGCGCCCTTGGCAAGTAAGATGAGTTGGAAGAATTTTCTAAGTCATGAAATGGAAGCTAGACCTTCCAAATGCGCCCTTGACTTAAGGTGAAGGAGTTTGACAAATTCTAAGTATGGAATGGAAGTCCACCCCTCCATATGCGCCCTCAAGAGAGAAGGAAATGTTGAAGAAATTTCCAAGTGTCAAAATGGAAGTTCCCCCCTCAAAATGCGCCCAAGGTTAAAAGGACAAGATTTATAAATTTTCTAAGTCATGCAAAGTGGAGGCACCACTAAGGAAATGCGCCCAAGTGGAGAAGTGATGTGAAATTATTCTAAGGCATTGAGAATATAAAAGCTTGACCCCCTAAATGCGCCCAAGTTGAGAAGAGGTGCAAGGAAATTTTCTAAGTAAGAAAACATAAAGTCCACCTCCCCAAATGTGCCCTTGGCATGAAGTAAAAGTGTTGAAAAAGATTCTAAGTATGAAATGGAAGCTCACCCTCTAGAATGCGCCCTCAAGAAGATAGAGACTTGAGAAAATTTCTAAGTTAGAAAATGGAAGTAGAAGAACTCAAATGCGCCCAAGGAAGAAGGTGGTTGAAGAATATTTTCTAAGGCTGGAAATCTGAAGAACATAGGTCTAAATGCGTCCAAGAAAGATAATGTGTGGGATAGAAAAGTTTCTAAGGCAAAAGTAAAACTACACCTCCCTAAATGCGCCCACAAGGTAGCTTGGTGATTGAAAATGTTCTAAGGCAATGAAAGTGGAACCACAACTCCTCTAATGCGCCCAAGAGAAGACAAAAGGTTGGAAAATGTTCTAAGTAAGGAAACATGAACGACACCTCCCTATATGCGCCCAAAGAAGAGGATGGATGAAAAAAGTTCTAGGGCAAGCAAAATAAAACTTCACTAGGTCAAATGCACCCAAGTTGAGGGGAGGTGTTGTGAATTTTTCTAAGGCATGAAATGTGAAGAAGACCCTATGAAATGTGCCTAGCAAGGAGTCATCAAATGCGCCCACCATGAATGAGACAAAGGCTTGAAAGGTTTCTAAGGCATGGAACTTAAAGTGGGATACCCTTAAATGCGCCCAAGCAAAGAGTAAGGCATGGAAATTTTCTAAGTGATATAGAGGAATGCACCCTTGGGGTCAAAGTGATGAAAAGAATGTTTCTAAGGCATGGAAATAAAAAAACACGAGGGTGAAATGCGCCCAAGTTGAAGAAGAGGTGAGGATTTTTTCTAAGGTGTTGAAAATGGCAGGTTGAGGAAATATTTTCTAAGGCGTGAATTCTAAATGGCATCACCACTCCCCAAATGCGCCCAACAATCAAGTAGGAATAAAGTAATTTTCTAAGTGATTGAAATGGAAGCATCACCTTCCAAAGGCGCCTAGCGTTGGAGAGGATAAAATAAACATTGGTGGAGAATATTTTTCAAGGGTGAGAAAAATTAAATGTACCCCTTCGTGTACCCCCATGAATAATAAAGTTGTAAAATATTTTCTCTAAGGTGGGAAATGTTTTTTTTAAAAGACAAGGGGGGTCTTGAATATTTTCTAAGGGGGAAATAAGTTTTGAATGTATTACGCCTTGGCTTATGATTTTAAATGGACGCATGGCTTGTGATTGATAAAATTTTCTAAGGGGAGATGAAATTGCTAAGGCAAGAAGATGAAAACATCAAGATGGTATGCAGCCTAGCCCACAGATGTTGAAAAGTTACGAAGAAAGCAAGATTTGCTAGAGAAAAGTGATGAATTTTATCAGATCCAGAGATCAATCAGACCTTGGAAATTAGAACATGGAAATTAGGTAAGTAAAATGGATTTATATTATAAGTGCTCCAATGCCCTTCTTTTTGTTTGTTTTGCAGGATGAACACCAGGGCCAAGGCATGGGGACTTGAGGTGATGAAGTAGGACAACTTTATAACCTTGGAAGGAGAAAAGTTACATGTTCAAAACTCCTCCATGATGTCTCATTTGTGCCCAAAACATGAAGGGAGATGTTGGAAGAAATGACTAAGTGTGGAATTTCTCCACAAGGACCTAATATGCATACTTCGCACAACCCAAGATGCAGTGGTAGCAAGGAGGAAAATCATCATCAAGTGGGAGAAAGAAGTTGTAGTCTTGGAATTTTAGATTGAGAACGTGCCTACCATATTAATTCAAGAAGTTGGCTGTGTTGGCTAGATTTATAGAGTTTGCAGTCAAAGAGAAGGACAATGGAATGCATTTCTGGACGAGAATCTTTTCGAAGATAGTGGGCATTAATTGCTCATAGTGGTCAAAGGGAGAGAGTGGGCATTCTGTGCTCATTTATTACCCCACTCCACTTTCTGGCAGTTTTTAGGGCAAAATCATGACTAGGGCTTAAGTAGCTCAATTAGAGCCCTTCATTGTAATTGAATCTAAGCTGCTCGTTGGATTGGGCCAACTATAAAAGGGGCATCCCCCCTCATTTGTAATTAATTAGATTAGAAATTAGAGAAGACAAAGGTTAGAATAGAGAAGAGAGAATAGCATAGAAGTTACCATAGATTGATAGCTTAGATTGAAGAGGAAGAAAAGTTTTTCCCATTGAATGCTTTGCAAGAAGTTGTTGTGAACACTCTCATAATAAAAAGAGTTATCATTGCTTGCGGTTCCATCTTTTGTTGTGGGTAGCTAGTGAGAGGCTTCTTCCTCCTTCTAATTCGCATAGACTCGTAAAGAAGTTTAAAGTAAAGTAGATTTCATTTCATGCAATTAGTTGGTAGTTGTGGAATGTGGTGTTTGATTTGAGAAAGCTTCGTTTATCCATACTGTTGATGAAAGGTAGCTTCGGTCAGATATAAATGATGATTGCTGATTGCATCATCATCATTTATATGTGATCAAAATTACTCTTCATACAAATATTTTTGGAAAATAAGTAATTCGAATTTATAAGCATGTATAAGATTCAAAATAATAAAGGATGTTCAAATTCTGCATTGAATAAAATCAGAACTCATAATATATATCTGCCACGTATATAAGGTTATATGTGTTAAACCGAATGTTAATCGGTTATGCTTAGGAGCCCGCGCGCCCAAAGGGACATGTCCCATGAGCGGACGTGCCTCTCATGAGACGTGTCTCTTGTAGAGGCGGGTCTCCATCATATATAAGGTGGTTCCCTCATTGATATGCAAACATCGAAATTTATAAATGTTCTGCAATCAACACATTCAATATAAGAGAAATTAAATCTGACTTAGAATCTTGAACAAAATTCTTACACTTAGAATTTTATTAGAATCCTTAGGCTCCTAGTTTGATAAAGATTTGATTACATTTACATGGTATCAAAGCCAAGTTGAGTGAATCCAAATCAAATCTAGATATCAGATTGCTTAGGAAAAATTCGTATTTTTAAATCGAATTCACATCACATTCTTCATAATGTCAAGTGTGATCAGATTTGAAGATCGTCTTGCAGGAGCAAACAACTTCACATCATGGAAATTTAGAATCATGATGATTCTTAAAGAGAATAAGTTAGACTCACTTGTGAGAGAAAACAAAAGGGAACCAGAGGCTGATCCTGAGAAAACTCAATGGATTGAGAACAATGAAAAGGCCATGAAAATCTTAGTAGATGCAGTTAGGGATCATATAGTGCCCATACTAGCAAAACATGAAATTGTATATCTAATGTTCAAATCCCTTGAGAGCACCTATGAGATAAACAACACCAATAGGACTCTTGCATTAAAGAGGCAAATCAACAATGTCCAAATAAACAAAGGAGAAACTATTAATGCATACTTCATGAGGATCATCGAACTAAGGGATCAATTATCCACAATTGGATATCAGATTGATAGCAAAGAGTTAACTCTAATTGCACTAGGAGGCCTACCAAACTCATGGGAGTCATTTGTTCAAGGAATAAGTGCGAGATCTAAACTCCCCAAGTTTGATAGGCTAAGAATAGACTACTTTCCAGAGGAAACAAGACTATAAACAAAAGAACATAGATGAAGACATTCATGTGCTCAACACAACATCCAATAAAAGGAGCAAGAAAAACTCCTATAGGAAAGGATCATTTAAAAGAAAGAGAAATTCCAATGGAAAGGGATCTTCCAAAAAGAAAGACATCTCTCAAGTATAGTGTTTTAGATGTGATCAATATGGCCACTATGCAATGAAGTGCCCTGACATATCAAAACAACAAGCATCTTTTGCTAAAGTAGGAAAGTCAAATTTAGATCATGAATCTAAGAACTTTGTGTTCTATTCAACCTTATCTAGTCAAGTATCTAACAACACCCACAACTGGGTAATTGATAGTGGTTCCTCTAGACATATCACAGGGTTCAGAGAACACTTAAGACACTATGACTGAAAAGACTGATGAAGAAGTAACCATTGGGGATGATTCTGCACACCTTGTAAAAGGGGTTGGAACTTGCTCCATCACAATGAAATCTGGGCTTTCCCTTCAACTCACTAGAGTCTTATTTGTACCTGGAATAAAGAGGAATCTAATATTCATCTCTGCCCTTGAAGACAATGGATATAGAGTTACCTTTATGGATGAGAAAGTTCTAGCATGGCCTAAGAGCTCAACCATCAAAAAAGCCCAAACCATAGGTATAAGACAAGGGTATCTTTACAAACTATGCATTGAGGTTAAGCAAGCCCTTACCCTTGACACTTTTGATTCAAATGGAATTTGGCATAGAAGATTAGGACACCTTCATTTCCGCCAGCATTCCTGGAAGGATCGAGGCTGAGAGAGGTTCTCAGCCTGATGATGCTGTGAAGCAAAGGCAGAATATAGGGGATGCGACCCAAGGCAGGCAAGTCCAGCCGGACAAGAAAGATGAAAGCAAAAATGAAGTAGCAGATGAGAGAAGGAAACCAGTGGTGTTTTATCAAGGGAAAGATGAAAGCAAAAATGAAGTAGCAGATGAGAGAAGGAAACCAGTGGTGTTTTATCAAGGGAAAGATGAACCGGCCCCATTCTTGGTTTCAGTCAGAATATTCGGAAAAATGCTACACAATTGTTTGATTGATTTCGGAGCTTCGAGCAACGTCATGCCTTTGAAGGTATGTGAAAGGTTAGGCCTAATCCTGCTCCACACCAACAAGAAGGTGACTCAATTGGATAAAACAGAAGTTCTTGTTGTTGGGGAACTAAACGACATTCACATGCAGCTAGCCGCGGATCCTAGAATCCAAAGCCGTATTGATATTTCCGTTGTAGACATACCAGATGGGTATGGCATGCTGCTTAGCAGAGACTGGTGCCGAAAGTTGAACGGGTATATCGCCACCGAATTTTCTCACATGTGGTTGCCTTGGAGAGGAATCCCTAACCAAATAAGGGTGGAGAGTATGCCACGGCTCAGGTTGATGATCACCGAGTATGGTGATAATAATGAAGTATTGTTTGCAGAGGCTGATCTGGGCTCATACAAGCCAGTCAAGCAAGAGGTCCTCATGTTGCAGAATGTAAATCAAGAAAAACCCTTGGAAGGTACGCCCTCCTCTACTGAAGTATTGATTGAAGATGACTCAAGCGATGGTGAAGGGATGTTTGAAAATTTTAGAAACTTTGTGCTGAGAAGTGTCAAGCAAAAGATGGAATCAGGGAAGAATGTTTCCATCAGCAGTATGTTAATGCCCAATTGGTGCAGGATCCATGAAGCGTTCCATCCAGAATTCACATGCGCCATGTGCAAAACGGCCATTGAAGAAGTTTCAAAGAGAGTTCCACAGGCCTCTTTGGTAGAAGAACTAGAAAGGGTAAATGAAGAAAAGGACTCCCTAACGAAGGAATGGATAGAAAGTGAGAAGATTGAACCCACGGTAGAAAGGAACGATCCTATGACCTATAGCAATCATATAGAAGATCAAGTATGGACTCTGAGATTTGATGGGTCAAAGTCTAACAAAGGGAATGGAGCAGGGTTTGAACTCGTCAGCCCCAAAGGAGAAGCATATCTAGGTGCTTGTAGGCTCCAGTTCCCTTGCACCAACAATGTTACTGAATATGAATCTTTGATTCATGGGTTAATCCTGGCAATAGAGAAAGGTGCCAAAATTGTGCATGCCATTGGAGATTCCAACACAGTGGTCCGCCAAGTAAGAAAACAGTATGCCTGTCATGACAAAAGATTGGGCCGTTACCGGAACAGAGTATGGGACTTGATCGAAAGCTTCGATGCTTTCAACATCAAGCAGGTGTACAGAGCTAAAAATCCAGTGGCAAATTCCCTCGCACAGGCGGCCAGTTCACTAGAGCCACTAGAGTTGGAGGGTCTAAAGAAGTTCACGGTAGAGTTAATCTCTACACCTTCAATTCCAGATAATATAAAAAATTTCTAGGTATTTGATGATGATAAGCAGATTTTGGAATTCTTGACAAACTCGGGGGTATTTGAAGCACAGATTATAGATGAAGAAGAAACTGAGGAAGCGGAATTTGACACCGAAGGGATCTTAAATTTAAAGACAAATGTCATTCCTAGGGGCATGGTCGAGTTAGAAAGACTCTTTGACCCCGATAAACTGAGTAGAAATCAAGGCACTCAAGGAAATGAGTGCGAGACAATCAACTTGGGAAGAGATGAGCAAATCAAGAATGTATTTGTGGGCAAGGTTTGTACCCCAAAAGAAAGAGAAGGAATAGTGCAAGCATTGAGAGAGTTCTCTGATGTGGTAGCCTAGGGCTACGAGGACTTAAAGACATACGACACTACCTTGATCACGCACACGATCCCGTTGAAGCCGGGAAACAAACCATTCAGACAAAGGCAAAGGCCGGTGAACCTGCTGCTAGAACCATTGATATATCAGGAGGTAAGAAAGCTCTTCTCAGCTAGAATCATTTTCCCAATAAGGCACTCAACGTGGGTCGCCAATCTGGTACCCGTCAGAAAGAAAAATGGAGAGATAAGGTTGTGTGTTGACTTCTGCAACCTAAACAAAGCGTCTGAGAAGGACAACTATCCCTTGCCCTCACTAGATGAGGTGTTGCAAATTGTTAATGGTTCCCAAATGATGTCCTTCTTGGACGGGTATTCAGGATACAACCAGGTGATGGTTGAAGAGGCAGACAGACTGAAAATAGCTTTCACCAGCAAGTGGGGAACTTTTGCTTACAGGAGAATGCCTTTTGGCTTAATCAACGCCGAGGCCACATTTCAACAGGCTATGGACATCGCTTTCTGAGACTTAGTCGGAAAGTGCATTATTATATACATGGACGACCTTACCGTGTTCTCCAAGAAGAGGGAAGATCATGTTGAAGACTTGAGGAAGATTTTCCAGAGATGCAGAAGGTTTGGTATTTCTCTCAATTCCAAGAAGTGCGTGTTCGGAGTCACTGAAGGCAAATTGTTAGGACATGTCCTTTCAGAACAGGGCATATCGATTGACCCAGACCGCATCGAAGCAATTTCAAAGATTGGCATGCCAGGGAGTCAGAAAGAGTTGAGGTCCTTCTTTGGAAAGATTAATTTTGTGAGAAAATTCATAACTGGGTTCGCCGAGATTGTCAGACCACTGAATGAGATGTTGAAGAAAGATGCGAAGATAGAATGGACCCCTCAAACAAGGAAAGCGTTTGAGGAAATCAAACAAGCAATAGTGGATGCTCCGGTACTAGTCAGTCCGGACTACTCAAAGCCGTTCTACTTATACTCTTTTGCTTTGGAGCACACCTGTGCAGCGGTATTGACACAGAGAATTGAGGAGAAAGATGAGCACCCAATTGCTTTTATGAGTGCACCATTGAAAGAGGCGGAATTAAGATATCCAAACGTGGAGAAGCAGGCTTATGCTCTAGTAAAAGCAGCTAAGAAGTTCAGGCACTACATCTTAAGGAGCAAAGTCTATGCAATAGTTCCAGATGCCACGGTGAAAACATTGTTAATGCAGAATGAACTAGGAGAACGAAGAGGCAAGTGGGTCGCCACTTTGCAAGAGTATGATATGGAAATACAGCCCATGAAGTTAGTTTGGGGGCAAGCCTTGGCACAGACAATTGCAATGGCAGGACCGGGATTGGTGCAACAAACGTATGTGCTGGAAGAAGTATCTCCAGGGGAATGGTACGATGACACTGTTTACTACTTGTTGAATCACAGGTGTCCTTTGCATTTGAATCCCGTACAAAGAAGGGCTTTAAGAATTGGTTTGGCCACAACTCATCAAATTTCAAGGGCTGGGTATTATTGGCCCACACTTTTTAAAGATGCTTATGAGCATGTGAAGACTTGCCACATTTGTCAGACAGCTGCATACAGAGAGAAGAATCCGGCTATGCCCTTGCAGCCAGTGATTGAAGTCAGGCCGTTTACCAAGTGGGGGTTGGACTTTATTGGAATGATCAACCCACCGTCCTCAGCACAGCACAGGTACATACTGACAGCTACAGACTATTGCACCAAATGGACAAAGGCTCAAGCCTTGAAACTTTGTACAACGGATGTGGTCATTAAGTTCCTTGAGGAGAATATCATTACAAGATTCGGGTGTCCACATGCTTTGGTGTGCGACAATGGCCCCGCCTTTTCATCATTGAAATTTTCAAACTGGGCATTTGAGTATGGGATTGCACTGAAGTTCTCATCCAATTATTATCCGCAGGGGAATGGACTTGCAGAGTCCACAAATAAGAATTTGTTGAATGCTATCAAGAAACTATTGGATAAGAACCCTAAGGATTGGCACACGCAGTTGAGGTTTGCCTTGTGGGCAGACAGGACTAGAACGAAGAATTCTTTGGGAACGTCTCCTTACCATTTGGTGTACGGGCAAGACCCCGTTTTCCCAGTTCAATTAAGGATCCCTACTCTTCAGTTTATTCAGAAATATCTGGAAGGAGAAGACCAAGTTCAAGTCAGGTTGTCCCAGTTGATGCACTTGGAGGAGAAAAGAGATGAAGCATTGGAAAATCTAGCCAAGCATCAAGGAGTTGTGAAGAGATGGTTCGACAAGCAGGCCAGGATCAAGGCCTTCAGGATTTCAGATTTGGTTTTATGCTGGGACAAGGCCCACGAAAGAAAAGGTGATCATGATAAGTTCGACAAATTGTGGTTGGGCCCGTATCAGATTTTTGAGATCCTGGGAGATAATGCATTTAGATTGAAAACGCTAACAGGAGAGGATATCCCATTGCCAGTCAATGGGCAGTTCCTCAAGCATTATTTCCAAGCGTAGGTTCCCTCCGGGATCCTACTTTGTACATAGTAGATTAAGCTGTTTTGTTTCCCACTTTCCCTTTTGGTTTTGGTTTTGGTTTGTTGCCCTTTGGGTTTTTGGTTTTGGTGTTTCTTCCCTTGAGTTGTCCGCTCAAGTGGTTTTGGTTTGGGTTCGGAATGGACTTGAGTTTTGGGGTTTCCCGTTGCGTATGGGGGTGATGATGCTTCTCCACAGTTTGGTCTACTTCCATGGGGATTTTTTTTATGAATTTATGCAAATGATAAATGCCAAGGTTGTTTTCCTCTTATTATCATCCGGTTTCATATAAGCTCGACTCGGAAGTTTAATCAGTTATTGTGTCCTAACACATGAGTCTGAGATTATCATGTCCTATTTGTTCAAACAAGCTGCTTTGAGTCATTTTGATTTCTTGGGAGAGGTTACGGCAAGTGAAAATTTTAAATCTTGCTTCAGCGCCACTGCAATTCTCAAACCCATTCCTAGCTTCACTGCTTGCCAACCAATTATGGAATTGACGGGAAATCAAGAGAAAAGGAAAATATGCTGAAAGAGAAATATCAAAAGAAAGAAAATGAAAGAAAAGTTGTACTTAAAAATATTGGTTTGGGAATATACGAGTAACTCCACCGGGGCTATGGACGCCTGGCTGGCAGTGGAGCAATATTCGTGAGAATTGTAGCGACAACCTCGTCGGGGCTATGGACGCCTGACTGGCAGCGAGGCAATGTCCAGGATGCTTTTGAAGTTAAGATAGTTGTATAACTTGCCATAGTCGATCTCGGGAGTCACGATGGTTTAGAGATGAGATAAATGCATAGGTCAGAAGATCTCAGATGAAGGTGTTTTGATCCAATATCGGATTCTTCTCCCTTTTGAGTAAGTATCCTTTCTGTATGATGGTTAGAGGGATTGGCCAAGGTTTGATTTTCAAAGTGTTTTTCAACACTTTCCCGTGGAGTCGCCAGATGTTGTGACCTTTTTCACACATCACCCCATTCAGATGGGGACCCCCCTAATTTTTGCTCCATTCTGGTTGTTTGGCTTTGGTTAGTGCGTCTCTCTCTCTCTATCTCTGGTCCTTCCGGGGACGTCCCATCGTTTGACCCAGGTTGAAGTATTGGTTAAGTCTGTGTAATTAGGGTTTTCATCCTTCAAGCTTATTTAAGGTGAAACCAGGTTATCAAATTGAAATCTGAGCTTAGTACAGCAATCACAAGGCTTCCGGTAGGGTCCCATTAAATTTTCACTGTATTCCAGCAACTTGCTATTTTTAGTAGGTATTCAATTTGGGACTATTTTATCGAAATTTTGGGAATTCTGTCAGTTCCACCACATTCAAGTAACATCAAGCTGCTTGCACGTAAATTTTGAGCCAGATCAGACAATTTGCTATTTTTAGCAGTTCAGGCTTCAGGAGTCATTTTCAGGGGTCAAACATATGATTCTTCATTGCATGTCCAGAGATTACTTTTGGGTTTCTCGAAACCTTCGCAGCGATATAACATGCAAACCGAGACAACCACTTTCAGAGTTCAGCCTTCGGAGGCTATTTTTAGGGTTTGCATGCGGAGTTTTTCAACGCATGTCCGGATATTTCTTCTGGGTTTTTCAAGAGCTACGCAACAGTGTGACATGCAAGCAAAATTGATCACTTTCAAGGACCTATTATTTTTAGCCAGTACATGTATGCAGACCAATTTTTTGGGTTTTTCTGGGTTTCTTGAGACCCCACGGGCAATATAACATGCAAAACCATCCGGCAGTGGATGAGTCACTTTTCAGGCAGTTCCTATTTTTTAGCAGGTACACTCTGGCAGCCGCCTAACACTCCAGTTCAACAAGCAGAACGACATGCAGAAGGAACGAAGTCAAACGGAGACCGTTCGGGATACATGCAAGTCAAATTAGGGTTTCCACTTTTATAGGGGGTGAAATCCAGAAATAGTCAAAACGAAGTACCCCACCAATGTCAGCATACTTCAAGGCACCTGCTGGCAAAATTTGAGCAAAATCGAAGAACTTACTATTTTTAGTAAGTCAGGGCACGGCTATAAATAGCAGGTCTGCACCCGAGGTTGGCATTAGAGTGACATTCAAGTTCTCAAGATCAGGCGTTGCAAGTTTCAGGTCAAACAGAGCTACTGAAGTCAAAAATCAAGGACTTACTATAAATAGCAGGTGGCTATAAATAGCAGGTCAGGGCAGAGAACTGACAAAACAGGTTCACAGGGCAAAGAAGATCAGATGGTGAAATTTTCAAGCAAAATGGAATTGAGGAATTCAAGGAAATCAAGGGGTTACTATAAATAGCAGGTCAGGGCAGAGAACTGACAAAACAGGTTCACAAGGCGAAGAAGATCAGATGGTGAAATTTTCGTGCCAAACGGAGCCATGGAAGTCAGAAAAGCAAAGACTTACTAAAAATAGAATGTGAGATCAAGATCCGGCAGAGGCATGGAAATTTGTCTAAATATGGAAAATGAAAGTTCACCCTCTCAAATGCGCCCACCTTGAAGTAAAGGAAGCAAGCCTGAAATATTCTAAGTATGGAAAATAAAAGTAGCCTACCTCATTTGCGCCCAAGGTAAAGTGAAGACCCTCGAAAAATTCTAAGTCATTGAAATGAAAGTTCAACATGGGAAATGTGCCCTCACCTTGAAAGAATATTGAAAATGTTGGAAAAAAATTCTAAGGCACGGAATAGGAGACACACATGCTAAATGCGCCCAAGGTAAGTTGAGGGGTTGGCAAAAACGCCTAAGGCAAAAATGAAAGCTTCCTAGGCAAAATGCGCCCATGATGAAAAATCAAAGTCTCACCTCTCAAATGCGCCCTCAAGCAAAATTCTAAGTGTGTGAAAATTTCCAAGGCAAAAACAGAAGTAGCCATGTCTATTTGCGCCCTCAAGGTAAGAGGAAGGTAATGATTGATAAAACGCATAAGGCATTGAAATGGAAGTAGGGACATTGAAATGCGCCCATGTTGGAGGATGCCTAGCAATACGCCTAAGGCATGGAAAATAAAAATGTGAGCATGAGGTCTCAAATGCGCCCTCAAGTAGAAGTAGACCCCATCAAATGCGCCCTTGTGCTAGGAGTAGTTGGGCCGAAACTTTTCTAAGTATAAAAATGAAAGTGGACATGGCAATTTGCGCCCTCAACTTGAAAGCTCATGTATGAAAATGCGCCCACCTCCAAGAAAAATCTAAGGCATTGAAACAAAAGCATGACACCCAATATGCGCCCATGGTGAAAAATGAAAGCTTGCCTATGTATTTGCGCCCTCAAGTCAAAGTGGGCCATGTGAAATGCGCCCAAGTAAGGTGAGGAAAGGCTAGGGCGTGGAAAATGAAGGTTGCCTACCTCAAATGCGCCCTCACATGAGAGCTTCTCCCATCAAATGCGCCCACATATAAATGCGCCATCAAAAAAAACGCCTAAGGCATAAGAGTAAAGTACGCCTAGTCAATTGCACCCAAGGCGGTGATGGGAAAATCAAAATTTTCTAAGTGTGGGAAAAGTGAAATGAAGACACATAATGTTTGCGCCCCAAGTGAGAGTGGACCCTCTAAAATGCGCCCAGGGAGAAAAGAATTTTAACAAAATTTCTAAGGCATGGAGATTTTTTTTAAATTAAATAAAATAAAATGCCAAGGGGTTAAGTACGCCAGAAGTATGATGTTCGAAATATTTTCTAAGTGAGATAAATATTTCACTGGAGAAAAGACGCCTTGATATGAATAAATTTTTTTTTCAAAGACATTTAAATGAAGTGGACACAGTGACGAAGTTTTATTTCCAAGGCGGAAGCAATTGATATATTTTTCCATGGGTCAAGTAAAGATTAAATGAACCCGTTCAAAAGGCACCCATGGGTTGGGAAATTGTAAAATTAATTTCCTAAGGGAAATTTTAATATTTTCAGAAGAAATTCGTTTTGCCTAGATTATTTTCCTAACGGAAATTAAATCTCAGAGGATGAGTTATTTCGAACAGGCAAGTGATTTTAAATCACCCGGAGTCGAATATTTTAAAGAGAAAATTTAAAATGTCTAAGGCGAATTTTATGAAATTGAGGATTTAAATGATAGACATTTTAAAAGTTGGAAATGAATTTACAATTCCCACGAATTTTTCGAATCAAATTTATTTAAACACTGCGAAGATTTTAAAATGGAATTTTCAATCAAGTCAAGTGATTTTCTCGTGAGTTGTTTAAATCACCAAGAGTTAACTGGCAGACTAGAAAGGAAAATTCGAAATTTGAAGAAGAAAGAATCTTCATTAATGGCAACTGCCATAATGACCGGCTGACGACTAGCCCACTACTGCGCCTGAATTAGAAGATGCCGAATGGAGAGAGTGGAGAATTGATGAAGGTACTAAAAATAGCCCCAGCACTACTCAGCAGGATTCTTCGCGAAGAGTTATTTAAGCAACTTCATTTCTCTCATTTCTTCACACGTTTCGAAGAGCTTGTAATTGCTGAAGTGAGGAATTTTGTGAGAGATTGAAATATTTTTGAGGTTGCTGAGAGTGAGTTTGTGTTTTACTTTCTAAGTCGAAGTTGTTGGAGGAATTTTATTTCCAAGTTGCTGGGGGTTTTCTTTCCGAAAGGCTGAAGGTGTGTTGCTGCGATTTTCAAAATTGTATGTTGGAGATTTATTTTTCTCTGGAGATCTTTATTTTCAAAACTGCTGAAAGTCGAAGTGCTGAGGAAGTTGATTGCTGTTAGAGTTGAGAAGAAATTCGAAATTTCGTATTGCAGCAATCTCTTTATTTCTTCTAAAATTGCCGAAGTCAACGAAGTGTGGTCAAGAGAATTCGAATTATTTGTGCTGAGAAAATTGTTCACATTGCTGAAAACTATCGGTTTGCTGTGATTTTCTTCGCCAGTCAAAGTGTAGTTGTTGGAAGCTTCTTTATAAGCTCGGAGTTTTTATACAGTTTGAGGTTTGGAGTTAGATAATTATGCTGAAGAATTTTATTTTCAAAAGCTAACTCCACATCCGCGGCCGTCTCGGAGGCTATTTTATTTTATTAAAAATCTGCAAGCTAACTTATTTATTCTTGCAGATGGCTGGAACAAAGGATGTTGCAGGAACAAGCAGAGCCGTAGGCAGAACTGCAAACACTGAAACGGCCAAGGCTAGCTCATCCTGACAGGCAATGATCAAAAGGCTCGCCAAGTCATTTCTCCCAAAATCGGCAATTGTTTCAAAGTTGGCAGGATTAAGTGACACCAACCTCGGGTCGTTTAATCTAAATGCACTCAAGTCTAGGATGTACGGACTGGGAGGCCATCAACCATCAGTCACGGCACATAACATCATGAAGAGTGGTATCTATGCAGCCGCTGGTTTTCCACCAGCAATTCAGTGCCCGAAGCTAATTATGGAGTGTGCGAACCACTACAAGTCGGAGCGTAGAACCATTGTCTCGCCGGATGGAAAATTGCTTGCCAACTTCACGCCAGATGCCATCGGAGAGGCATTTGGGATTCCTACTGCCGAAAAGATGCTCTACAGATCAAAGGAGAGGGCGGATAAAATGTTCTCCACCTCCTTCGAGAGGGTTGCTGCGGTCATCAACAGAGTTTGGATGCAAAAGCCAAAGCTACCTCGCACTAGACTCCCAAAGCAGATAATTGCCGAAGATGTGAAATAGGAATACTGTGACTTGATGATGATGCTGAGCCGAATAAATGGGAGTGCACAAGCCTACTTCTTCGAGCCATGGATGTTCTACTTCATCGAGATCATATTGGAGGGAAAGGAATGTGTTGACTAGGCAAGAATGATCAGTGATAACATAGATGAGCAGTTCAGGAGCCTGAGGGGGACGAAAACCTTTTACATGAGCTTGTATGTGATATATATGTTGGCAAGAATGACCAAGTATCGAGGGATTACATACAAGGAGCCAATAGGCTGTGCACCTGATCAGTTCAAAATCCATGAGGCCTGCACACAGTTGCATCTAGCTAACCCTGCCAGTTACAAACGGGCTAATGATGCATTCACAATGCACAGCACGAGGACCCTTCAGCGGAGAACGTAGCAAAGAATATCCAAAGAGGCACAAGCATCGATCAAGGAATACGGATATTGGCTCATCCAATTTCCAAAATTCACTTACATTAGGCTGCAGGGGTTCACTTCGTATCCATACTGGCTACCAAGGTACCCCACCAATCACATTATAATGCTAGAAATATCTAGGCAGTTGATCGCCTATGATAAGATTCAGAAAAAGAAGAAGGGTGGACTTGACTTTCCTATTGCCATGGGAAATTCCACTGAGGTGTGTCCCTCCTTACAGGCAGCTCGAGAGGCAGAGGATGAGCTGCAATTCTATCATCTATCGTATCACACAGGCAGACAGGATTTCGATCCGTATAGAAACATCCGAATGATACAGAACGTCAAGTACCGACACAAGGCCCACATTGAGGACTTTTGGGCAAATGCTGTTGATGAGGTTGAGATAAGGAAAAGGATGTTTTCCAGGCTTCCCCTCAAATTGATCAGGGAATGTGAGATCATTCCAGTTCCCGACCAGGTGGAAGAGGATGTCAACGTTATGCAACTCGACTATGGTTCAGTCAGGGATACTTCGGTCCCACCACCTGATTGGTCCGAGCCAGAAATCATGGACTTGGACACGCTCTCTATTCCAGTGTTGACTTTCACAAGGGCTTGGGTCGATAGACACGTATGCAAACTTAAGAGCAGATCGATCGCCCTTACTCATAGCTTGATGGGTGACCCAAGGCCGCTATCGGTGAGAAGGGGAAAACAGGTTGCTCAAACACTGGAAGCACAAGTAGAAGTACCAACCTAGCCGATACCGTTGAGGATGGAACAAGCATCACCTATGCACTCACAAACTCAGTCTTCGAGTTTGAGAGTGATTTCATTATTTGTTGATCAGAGGGCAGGATTGGATGAAGAGCGGGAGCTTGAGGAGGTGGATCAACCCAACATCCGAGAATCAGATAGTATAAGCGTAAGTGCATCTAGGGCTGGCCGACAAGAGGAAGAAGAGGAAATAGTGGCTGACACTCATTTCCAACAGATGTTGGACATGACATTGGAGGAAGAGGAAAACACAGAACAGGGGACCCAAGGGTCAGGAGATACGCAGCTCGTGGAAGATGATGAGCCCGAGCAGAACAGTGCAAGAAGAGAAGAAGTGCACGAGGTGGAGGCAACGGAAGAGCAGCCCCTAGTCATTTGCAATCCGCAGCACACGGTGCTGGATTGGCTTTCAGACAGAATGAGAAGAGAACCCGAGGATGATATGGATCCAGCCATCGAGATGGAGGAGTTCCTCAGGAGGATCAGTGCGCCACCAGAAAAGAAGAGGGCCAGGAAGTTTTCAAAGATCTCGACTGATGAGTCAGGCTCTCGCATGCTTTAGGTGGCTATTCCGAGAGAGGATTGTGATCAAACTGAGGAGAGGCCTGAAAATTATGTGATCACCACCGTAGAGTTGGGTCGTCCTACGGGAGCCCAAATTGTTGAGGAGTTCGATAACTCCTATCAGGCATTGAAGGATCAGTTGCTCCGCACGGAAGGGGAGTATAAGAAATTGAAGAAGGAGCACAAAACCTTGATAGGATATGTGCAGAGTCTAGCACGTCTAGGTGAACCAGCAAACCCAACAGTAGAACGTCCACCAGAGCTTCCAAGGGAGTCAGTTGTTGGCTTAGAGGATTTAAAGAAGATGGAAACGGAAGCGGACAAGTGGGTTAGCCATGTTCGTACTGAGACAAGGAAATTCATGGAGGACCTCGCCAATGCTTATCGGCAGGCCTCAAGTATTTTGGCACGGATTGACATTGTGGATTAGGCCTGGGGCGATACTCGCATCTATCAGACAAAGACTGTACTTCATTTGGGGGCTTTGATGCATATACCTCTACAAACTTTGGTGGATGGAGGTGTGATTCAGGATGGTGACAGGTATGATTTCACCAGTTGGTACTCCTCGGTGGTCACAGGCTGTGGATTTCACGATGCAGCAAGGGCAGATTCAGCCAGAGTGAGGAAAGCAATGGGTAACATCTTGGAGGGAGTCCTTAATACATTAGAAGCCATATTTGCTAGAAAGTTGGCCCCAGAGGAAATAATTGTTGATGGCTTGAAAGACAAACTGGCCCCATTCTTCTCAGCTGCGAGGTCGCTTGTCCTAGATGACTTTGAGAATGTCTCCACTTTCTCTAGTATAATTCAGCATACCCAGGACGCCTTGGTGGCATGGAAGAAATCTTACATCCGGCACGGACAAACGGTAGCAGTCTTGGAGTTCTAGCTCAACCATATTCCACCGATTTCTGCCCAGGAGGTTGAAGCGGTATTGGCCCGATTGATCGAGTTTGCAGTCCGAGAACAGGACAGTGGGAATGCGCTGCTTGATGAAGATCTTCTAGAAGAAGATAGTGGGCATTAATTGCTCATTATGGTTCCTGCAGGGGAGTGGAGAATATTCTGTGCATTTATTGCCCCACTCCCCTCAGTGGCGGTTTTTAGGGCAGAAACCCTAATTAGGGCATAGGTGGCTCGATTTGAGCCCTTTATTGTAATTGAATCCGAACCGTCCATTGAAATGGGCTAACTATAAAAGGGGCATCCCCCCTCATTTGTAATAGATTAGAATTAGAATTAGACATTAGATCAAGAATTGAATCAGAGCGAGAGTAGAAGGCATATAGCATTTAGCTTAGAAGTTAGCTTAGATTGAGGAGGAAAGGAAGTTTTCCATTGAGGACTTTGTAAGAAGTTGTTGTGAACACTCTCATAATATAAAGATTTATCATTGTTTGGTGGTTCTATCTTCTATTGTGAGTAGCTAGCAAGGCTTGTTCGTCTTTCCAATTCAAGTAGACAGAGTAGAGTAGACTTTGTTTTATGCAAGTAGTTGTTAATTGTGGAGTGTGGTGTTGCGATTTGAGCACATCTTCTTTCATCCATACCACTAGCGGGCTTACTGATGGTAAGTTCGCCTTGCGTGGTCAACTAGAGTATTGGCACTTAACTTCAATTGTGGCTCATATGTCTGTATGCATCGTAGTGATGGTATGAATATGTTGTGTCATAATTTGAACACCTTTCTCATCCTTTGAAGAGTGCACCAACTTTGTCGGAGTTGTCTGAAAGGAGACGAAGCAAAGTCTGGTTTGAAGAGTGTTTAAGTTGATCGTCGTCCTCCACCCTTTAGAAGTAGATTCGTAGAATTCCTACCCCTTATCCCTTTTTAATTCAGTATTTCCCGGTTAATTTAGGAGTCAGAGTCGTATTGTCAAATCATTCATGTCTTAATTGCTTCACAAAGTCGAACAACTACGTAAGTCTCCTTGAATACCCAGCATATTCACATTAGCCAACTGAGTCTATTCGCGTTAAAGGAACCTTGGAGTTGAACGCATGAACTTTCATGCAATCTTAGCATGCAGAATACTTTGATCAAGAGAGAATAGAATGACCGTTGGGCATTTTTATTCTGTGTTGATGTCGTCATAAAAAACACGTCAACAAATTCAAAGGGATCCTTTCACAATAGCTTGAGTGAAACCCAAAATGTATTAGAACTGGTTCACTCTGATTTATGTGGACCCATGTCTGTACCTTCCAAGGCAGGATTTCTATACTATGTCATATTTGTAGATGACTTCTCTAGGAAAACCTGGATTTATTTCCTTAAGTGTAAAGAGTCAATAGAAATCCTTAAAAGGTTCAAGGAGCTCAAAACCCTTACTGAAAACTTCTTTGGGAAGAAAATAAAAATCTTAAGGACATACAATGGGAAAGAATACACCTCTGAAATTTTTAAGGAATTCTGCACGAGTGCTGGGATTAAGAGGGAGTTTATAGTAGCCTACAACCCTCAACAAAATGGGGTTGCTGAAAGGAAAAATAGAACCATTGTAGGAGCTGCTAAAGCAATGCTGCTTGACCAGAACATTGAAACTTCTTTCTAGGCAGAAGCCTCTAGAACTGCTATGTACATTCAAAATAGATGTCCTCATTCTCATCTAGATAACAAAACTCCTGAAGAAGCTTTTACCGGCATAAAACTTGATATTAGTCATTTTAGGATTTTTGGTTGCCCTGTCTATATTCATGTGCCCAAAGAGAAGAGATTCAAACTAGAACCTTCCGGAAAGAAAGGGGTATTCGTGGGATATAGTGAAACCTCCAAGGCCTATAGGATATTTGTACCCGGACAGAAACAAATTGAATTGAGCAGAGATGTCATCTTTGAAGAAGACATTGCATTCAAAAGGGCAAAAAGTTCTAGTGAGATAGAAACCTATTCCCCTAGAGTACTTGAAATGGAACTTGCTCCTGAGATTCAGAGGGAGTATCCTGAGGAAATGCCAAATGAGCTTCAATCTACTTCAGATGAGAATACAAATGACAACGGTAGAAAGAGGCCACTTTGGGCTAGAAAGATGATGAAAGAAGCCGAGAAACATGCAACACCCAAAGGAACGTTTAGGGAAAGTAAAAGACCCAAATGGTTCTCTAGCTATGTTGCTCTAATGAACAACACCATAAATTCAGAACCTGTCAGTGTTACAGAAGCCTTCAGACATCAAGCATGGAAGGATGCAATGACAGAATAATATCAGTCTATTCTAAAGAATGATGTATGGGATATAGTGCCTAGACCGAAAAAGAAATCTGTTGTCTCTTCTAAATGGCTCTTCAAAATCAAGCATGCTGCTGATGGCAATATAGAAAAACATAAGGCACGTTTTGTGGCATAAGGATTCAGAGGGAGTATCCTGAGGAAATGCCAAATGAACTTCAATCTACTTCAGATGAGAATACAAATGACAACGGTAGAAAGAGGCCACTTTGGGCTAGAAAGATGATGAAAGAAGCTGAGAATCATGCAGCACCCAAATAAACGTTTAGGGAAAGTTAAAGACCCAAACAGTTCTCTAGCTATGTTGCTCTAATGAACAACACCATAAATTCATAACCTGTCAGTGTTACAGAAGCCTTCAGACATCAAGCATGGAAGGATGCAATGACGGAAGAATATGAGTCCATTCTAAAGAATGATGTATGGGATATAGTGCCTAGACTGAAAAAGAAATCTGTTGTCTCTTCTAAATGGCTCTTCAAAATCAAGCATGCTGCTGATGGCAGTATAGAAAAACATAAGGCACATTTTGTGGCAAGAGGTTTTTCTCAAAAAGAAGGCATTGATTATGAAGAAACATTTGCACCTGTTGCCCGTTACACATCTGTGAGAGCAGTGTTAGCCATTGCTGTAGCTAAAGGTTGGAAGATCCATCAAATGGATGTGAAAATTGCCTTCCTAAATGGAACCATTGAAGAGGAAGTCTGTCTGGAACAGCCTGAAGGTTTTGTGATACATAAACCTGACTCACGTGTGTGCAGACTAAAGAAAGCTCTCTATGGACTTAACAGGCTCCCAGGGCTTGGTATGAAAAAATTGACAACTACTTCTTGGGACTAGGATTTTCCAAGAATGATGCAGACCCTAATCTCTACTTTAAGGTAATCAAAGGTGATATTTTAATAATTATTTTATATGTTGATGACTTGCTGATAACAGGAGAAGATCACCTCATTGCTCAAGGAAAGAAGGATCTAACTTCCGAATTTGACATGAAAGACTTGGGCATTCTACACTACTTCCTAGGTTTGGAAGTATGGCAAAAATCAGAGGGCATTATACTAAACCAAGGAAAGTATACTATTGATATTCTGAAGAGATTTGGAATGTTGGACTGTAGACCCATGTCTACACCTATGGAAACCAACCTTCACAAACTGAAAGAAGCAGCTGTAGAATCCAAGTGTGCAGATCCAACCCTATATAGACAAATGATTAGATCCTTGATGTATCTGGTTAACACCAGACCTGATATTTGCTATGCAGTGAATGCTCTCAGCCAGTTCATGTGTGAGCCAAAGGAAATTCACCTTATGGTTGTGAAACATATATTGAGATATCTTCAAGGCACTATTGGATATGGTCTTCTCTACATAAATGACCAACTAGATCTACATGGATACTCTGATTCAGATTGGGTTGGAAGTGTAACCGATCGGAAAAGCACATTAGGATGTTGCTTCAATTTAGAATTGGCTATGATCTCCTGGATTTGTAGAAAACAGTCTTCAGTAGCACAAAGTTCGACAAAAGCTGAATACATTGCAGCCTCTATGGGAGCAAGAGAAGCAGTTTGGCTTCACAAATTGCTTGTGGGACTCTTTGGTGAGCCCTTGAATCCTACAGTTATTCATTGTGATTATCAAGGTTGCATCAAACTCTCTGTAAATCCTGTCTTCCATGATAGATCTAAGCACATTGAGATCCCCTATCATTAGGTAAGAGATATGGTAGAAAGGAATGTGATCCAGTTGGAGTATATTAGTACAAATGATCAAACTGCAGACATTTTAACCAAACCTCTCTCTCGAATCAAGGTAGAACACTTCAGGAAGAAACCTGGTATGGTTGAAATGTAATTTGATATTATGTTTGAAATTCAAATTGTTTATAAGTTGTACTAATATATTTAAGATGTTTAATGTGTAAACTCTTTTGTCATGTGTGTGACTCCATGACCTTATGGGCCTACTACCCCTGTGTACATTATTGAAAGGTGACGATCTTTCTAATAATGAACACTTGTATATAACATTGTAAAGTGATGACTCTACAATGATGAGTTGAACTATCATGATAGATATCATGTGACTTGATATCTGTGGACATGTCATGATAGTATCTCTTGGACACTTTGATGGATATCATGGGACTTAATGTCATTTGAAGATCATTGTGATCCTTAAGAGATAATCATGGTGGATAATTATATATCCGTGGATATGCCATGAAATATTATGGTAGACATCATGTGATTTGATGTCAGTGCACATACCATAATGAAGATGTTTTATGAAGAATGTCATGTGACTTGACAATGTTGAGATAACATATCATATCTTCGATATCACGTGTGAAGGTGATATCTCTATTTATTTGATTTGAAATATCTTCCCTAGCTAAGAGGGAGTGTTGATGAAAGGTAGCTTCGGTTAGATATAAATGATGATTGCTGATTGCATTATCATCATTTATATGTGATCAAAATTACTCTTCATATAAATATTTCTAGAAAATAAGTAATTCGAATTTATAAGCATGTATAAGATTCAAAATAATAAATGATGTTCAAATTCTGTATTGAATAAAATTGGAAATAATATATATCTGCCACGTATATAAGGTTATATGTGTTAAACCAAATGTTAATTGGTTATGCTTAGGAGCCCGCGCGCCCAAAGAGACATGTCCTCTGATGAGATGCGTCTCTTGTAGAGGCGGGTCTCCATCATATATAAGGTGGTTCCCTCATTGATATGCAAACATCAAAATTTATAAATGTTTTGCAATCAACACATTCAATATAAGAGAAATTAAATCTGACTTAGAATCTTGAACAAAATTCTTACACTTAGAATTTTATTAGAATCCTTAGGCTCCTAGTTTGATAAAGATTTGATTACATTTACACATACCACTAGCGAGCTCACTGACGGTGGGTTCGCCTTGTGTGGTCAACTGGAACATTGTGAACTTAACTTCAATTACAGTTTATATGTTGGTATGCGTCGTTGTGATGGTATTTGCATGTTGAGTCGTGGTTTGAATATCTCTCGTTACTCTGAAGATTGCACCGGTTTTGTGGAAGCTGTCCAAAGTGAGGTGAAGCAGAACTTGGTTGAAGCTTGCAAGAATTGATCCCCGTGTCCCGCATTTAGAGTAGATAGTAGCATCTCTAATCCCTACATCCTTTTAATTTCAGCATTTTCCCGGTTAGCTTAGGAAATTCGAGCATCATTGATAAATTCTTCGAGTCCTGCAAGTTTTTCTCTTCAATCGAACAATTGTGTAAGTCCCCTTGGAATAACCAGCAAATCACATCAAGCCAACTGAGACTATCCGTTGCATAAGGAACCTTGGAGTTGAATGTATGATCTTTCTAGCAATTTAGCATGCAAAATACTTTGTTCAAGAGAGGATAGAGAAATCGTTGGGAAACCTTATTCTGTGTTGGTGTGGTCATAAAACACCCATCAACAATACGTATAAGTCACAAAGTAGACCTATGAATACACTTGAATACAGATACATTATCTCAAAGTATACACTTGAATACATGTAAAGCACACACATATGGAGATATGTTAACATAGGTTGGCAAGAACATGCTTTGATACCACTGTAATATCCCCTTAATGAATTTGTCCTAAAACAGAGAAGGTGAACAAGTCAAGGTAAGGGTTACTTTTATGTGCATATGATTTAGCTTTTATAATTTGTCTTAAAGTTCTGTTTATATCACCAATTTATAACTATGCATTTACACAATTTAACATCTGAAAATAGGAGAAATTTAAAATTCTTTTAATCTACATACGAGATGAATGCATTAGATAATTTTAACATCAGCATATACTCAAGTTAAAAATTTCATAAGTACAAGCTTATCATATTTTATCGTAACTTGCTATGCTCTACCCGGAATAGATTTTACCTTCATCTCTCTTGCCTAGACCCCATTGGAGGAGGGACGCCTTACAGTGCTGAGGGCGCGTGACCAATCTCCACGTGAATTCCCTCAAGGTTATCACCCATCTTGGGACATCCATCATGGGATCGAATTTACCTGTCTTTCCCTCCACAACCATCCTCTCCTTGTTGAGTATCAACGAAGAGTTTGTTGGCTAAATCTATTCTTTGAGATAGAGTCACAGTCGCTTATGGGGACACAATAATTGCTGCAAGCAACATTATTGTGTCTAAGAATGTCACAGCCAGTATTAAGAATTAACCTATTGATCCCAATGGTTTAACCATTCATACATTCATGAAAAATCTTTTATGCCATATCAATCAGGTTTGTAATTCTGCTTGGGTACAAACGCCTTACCTGTAGTTGAGCAATTATGCCCTCTCTGAAACTAGCCTTTGACCAACAGCTTATTCGTCCTTTTTTTCTTTGAGTGATTTCTGACTTTGGCTGAGTGGCTCATGACTTGCTTAGTCTCCTTCCCGTAGATATGATGGAGGATAGGCGTGTAATAGTCCGATCTTGAGTTCTCCAAATATTCCTTCCTTTTTCTGTTCTTTGATAACCTTTATATATCTATTTCATTCTCATTGCTCTTCCTCTAATATGCCATTGTGATCATGAGATCTGGATTCCATCTCTGCTAAGTCTACTCTTATCCATGCGTTGCTTTAATATGAAGACTAGATACCCAGCAAGCTCTCCTCCCCTTGGGGACTATTTCAACCTTCCTCATATAGTTTTTGGCAGGTCATGATGTGAGAAGTTGTGTCTCACAAACACGAATCTTCATCTTAATCATTCCTATTGATGCAAGAGTATTCAACATCCCGATATCGGAAGCAATGCTATTATTGACTTCCTTTCTCAACGATGCGGAAGACTCTATAGTCCCAAAAAACACTCGTGTAATATTATTGGTGGCGGATATAATTTCACACAACTAGTTATCTCGCTAGAGCAAAGGCAAATCTTCGGGCTTCCTACAAAACCACTCATTTACATTAGTGCAGAAGTTATTTTCATAAACGATGGTTCAAGTTTCCTCTGAAACCGCTAGCGAGCCTAATGTTAGATTCCTGTAACGTGGTCGATACCACAGGTCATTTGATTTTATGGGTGCGGGAGCAATAATATCTATCAGGTCAATCATTGCTTGAATACACCTCCAGGTTTAAAGATGATTATTGAATCTGCCACTTCATTAACGTGAAGACATGGAGTATTCATATTGAAGTGCGGAAGCCACGATAATAACAAGAGTCGAAGGCATTAAGGAAATTGATATCATATTTATCTTTGTTGTATCTTTATAAAGGAACTTGATATTTTTCAGGCCTATATGTAGTGTTCCTTATAAAATATTATGCATCTTTGTTTATCTAAAATAACTGACATTATTAATATTTACAATTTTATATTTGATAATTATAATAGTATTATATAAATTGATTTTATTATTTTTATATTAATTTTTAAATATTTACTTTATTATTTAAATTGTCTATATTTATATATATATTTTTAATTCCATAGTGATCATAATATTTAAGTCTATTTTAATATTTATAACTGTAATAATTATAATGTTGTCTTTGACAATTATAATTATGATGACATTCATTGGTTAATGTTTATAAATATTCCCTTGTTATCTCCTGGTCACGTTTCGGGGACATGACAATCTTGTTTCTGATGCTTTATATCCCAATGCTACAATTTTGGGGGACATGACACTCTCTACAATTGCTACTCAAATGGATAGCATGAGGGTGCAAATGAGTGATTTGGTTTTGAAATTCAGTAGCATAAGATTGGATGATGGAATGAGGGTGGTAGGCCTTCATTAAATAGATTTCTCAAGAGAGAAATAGAGGGCTTGGATGCAAAGATGAAATGAAGGGTTGAGATTGAATTGAATGGAGAGGATTCATAGCCTTGTTACAAGTGTTATGAGGAGGGAAGAATATTCTTGATCAATGGAGGATATTTGATCAAGTTGTGGGATTGAATGAGAAGAGAGTGAGTTGAAGATGAGGTGGAAGACCAAGCATGCTCACACTTGTGCTAGCATGGAGAGCTTGCATACACGTGTGAGAAAGGTGGTGAAGAGTCAAGGTGAAGGGGAGGTGGAGGGCTAACATGGCTCCAAGTAAGCATTTTCATACATGTGAGCAAGGAGTTGGATGAGTTAAGCATGCTCACACATGTGGGAGGAAGGAGTGGGTTGAGTTAGCATGCACACACATCTGGGAGCATGGGGTGGAGAAGGACACATGTCAAGAGGTGAATGGTTAAGATTTTGATCCATGGCTAAAGATTGGGGGGCTAAGATTAAATGGCAAATTATTTTGTCCATATATGATGATTTGGAATTAAATATTCGAGGAAATGTTAAAGAGGGGTTCATTAGCCTAAATTAATTAATTGATTTAGTTGGAGGAATTAGGGACTAAGGTTAGTTTGATTAATTTGATTTGATTAATTAACATTTTTAATTTTTTTTTAGATTGCAGGAATCGGGTAGCACGACCCCCTATAAACTGCAGTGTGCTTGGTAAAATTTTTAACGTGATTGGTGGCGTTGGCGCGACACACCCTTCGGTACCACGGGGGTGGGGGAGACTAGACCTCGTGACCAACCTCCTGCAACAGGAAAGGTTTAGCCAACTGAGCTAGGGCCCCTGCCTGATTAATTAACCTTAGGGTATTAGAAGAAATAATTAATTAATTGTGGGGGATAATTAACTAAATAATGACCTATTTAATAAATTTGTGAAAAGTTAGTATGAAGAAATACAAATGAATTTGGGATGTCTACATATGCTTTCCTTCTCTGAGCGTCAAAGTCATCAGTGCAATTCGCCCAAAAATTCTCAATGTTAGGTAGATGGGCAAATTTTTATTTAAGTCTCTCAACCATAAAACCTTTTGAATCAAGTTTCTCCTTTGATTGTGAAACTTGAAGTTAAAATTAGAAATCTATTTTTAACATCTAGGGCTGTTGCACTCTTTTATGACCCAATTTGTATAGGAAATTTCACCCTTATCTTGTTCATGCTTTTGCAAGTGAAATGTGGCATGTTAGTTGTTTATAGTATTCCATCAACACTAAAATGTCAGTAAAATACTATGGCAGGTTATATGGATAGGAATCAAATCCACAAACTTTGATATAAGTAAAGGTGAGGAATTGGATAAATCAATTAGCCCACTTTAATATAACTACCTTGGCTTATATTGAGATGCAAACATAGTTATGATTTTATAAATTCCTCACTATTGGCATCAAGAAAACATTATTATCTTTCATATGGTGCTTTATACCTTGCATTCTAGCCATGGATAATGCTTGTAAAATATGCGCTCCTCTTGTATTTTATTCAATCCTATGAATATTTTTGTCTGTACTGATGTGTATACCAAATAAGATACCATATGGAAGCTCTTTGCCTAGAAGAGATCGACCAACTACTTATGAATACTATCATTGATGAGATGTGCCTAGTCAATGTAGTTCTTACCTTTGCAGATGCTATTGGTGATTTACAACATTCAACTTTTGAATATCTGCATTTCTAGCTGTCTCATTACTCTATTCAACTAGGTAATCATTTAACTAAGCTACTCTTTGAAGTCATTCTGAAACAAGATCTCAGCCAACCATTTTGGCCTCTTTGGCTCTAGTAACCATTTCCTTCCCAATTCAAGCTGACATCCCTCCAACAATCCGCTCTGCTTCGTAGACCTCAAGATCAATTACCAGTGTCTCCTTGAATGGCTACAGCCTAGGGCTATCTCAAATGAATCCACATCTAGTTTGCACACGACTTGATTCTTGGTGGTCTTGAACTCACTAGTGTACTGATCATAGTGGTACATGACGATCACCAACTCCAACTCCAAAGACTGAGTTGCAACTGGGAAAGAGGCTGCTTGAACCAATCTGCTATTCCTTAGCCTTTGAGCAAAATTACTCCTGCTTTGACCTTCTTGACAATTTTCAGATCAAGAATGTTGATGTTCTCTAGCAAGGTGTCACAAACACGCCGAAATTTGTTCTGTAGAACTATCTTTGTCTCGGTGACATGCCTCTGGAACTCCCTGCTTTAAAAATCAACCCTTCTGCTGCTCAAACTTTGCAAACTGCTGCCTTAGAGTTTTAGGGCATTGGAAAATGCAGATGAACCCTAGGAAAGATAATTCTGTCAAAGTATAGGTCTGAAATTCACTGAAAAACTTCTGTAGCATCTGCAAAGATCTGAATTTTGATGTTTTTGAAGCCCTAGAAGTGGCCAAACTGATATAATATGGAAAAAGGGGCTGCAAACCATAGGAGACGTCAATATAAAGAAGAATGATAGAAAATGGCTATAACACCCTTTGGAATTGAAGTAGAATGGCTGAATCTGCAATAGTGACCTTGGAACTTGCTGAAAACCCTTCAAAAAGGAAAATCCTTGCTCTAAATCTGCTCTTGAATGCTAATCAATGGACAATTGTGAATCTGTTACAAGTTTGATCATATATATATATGTGTGTGTGTGAATGGCACTAGCCTTAAGTTGTTTTTCCTTTGCTTTCTTCTAAAGCAGGCCAGCACCTTAAAATAGGCACTTGTTATTCTTCGAGGCTGACTTATCAACACAAAAGTGAGCTTTAGAGCATCCTCTGTCGCTTAAGACCCAGTGGAAACACTTTAGGTAGATGCCTCTTGGCTCACTAAGTTTTTAATACATGCCTTCACACATTAAGGTGTGCATTATATGTGGTCTTACACTTAGACTGGATTGCCCTAGGTGCATTTTTTGACAAGTTCAGTCACTCAATATAATCATAGACCTTCCAGGTGTGCCTAAGCTTCATTCTTGTTGATGATAGCTTCGGTCAGATATGAATGACTTTTGCTGTAAGCATCATCGTCATTTATATATGATCAAAGTTTATCACTCGTTGATAAATATTTCTGAAAAATGCATAATCGAATTTATGAGCACATATATAAAATTCGATCTAAATATTTGATGTTATGTTCTGCATTTATTAAATCGGAATACATACAAATATCCTCCACCTTATAGAAGGTTGTATATGTGTTAGATATACTAACCTTATGATAAACGACTTTTATCCAAGAGCCGCGCGCCCTAAGGACACGTCCCATGTGGAGGCACGTCCTCTCATAAGACGTGCCTCTTAGGGGCAGGTCTCCTCTCATATTTATGGTGGCTCATTCGTTGATATGCAAACATAGAAATCAATAAATGTTCTGCAATCAGCACATTTGAGTTTAAGAAGAAATATGGAAATGGATAGATATTGTTTACATGTCAGGATCGACAGTTATACAGAGAAGAATTTAATCATATCAACAATTCTAACCTCTTAAAGTTTGTCTGAGACAACAGAGGCACAGGCTAGGGAATGTTTAGCTACTTTTGAGGTGAAGATTTTACATGTAGGGTGCTTCATTCAGTTACTCATGCCATCTAACACTCCTTTCAACAAACATAAGCACTCAATTTGATTTCTTCTCTCACTAAAGTCTTTACTTAGCCCTTCCAGATGCACATTTTTTCTTGAATGCTGCATCTTAAATGCTAGTTTAACTGCCTGAGTTGCACACTTGACTCTTCTTTGTCACTTACCTGCTGTCAAGACTGTCTTCTAGGTGTGCTTTGCATCTCTTAAACCTCTAAGACCTTGACAAGGCGTCATCAGGTGTGCTTCTTGTTCATGTTTAACACCAAAGATTGGTCAGACCTTTCTTCTTTTTCTTGAAACTTGACAACATCCTGAGGTGCTCCATCATGAGCATTTCTGCTTCTACAAACAACTAGCCAAGCTTTCCTTCTCCTGTGATTGTCCTTCAATATATCCTGTTTCTACACAGGACCTTATCAATGAACAAAAACAACTTTGAAGACGAAATCTTGCTTACGGACTGGGTATGCAAGATAGGAGATGAACAATAAACAACACTCTCAACTCTCATACTTAACACTTTGACAGATGACTTAGAAACACCAGAAAATGATCTTCAGAAGATGAGTTTCCTACGGCTGTAACAGGGTACAGCGAGGTTGTATGTGTACCATGCATCTGAGCTTGAGGTTGCCTTGCAGCATCTGAGGCGGATTTAAGGTGAAAGAATTGTGGTCTGGATGTCTTGAATTGTTAGTTTAGCAATTTCTGTGCATCTGCTTCAAAAAGTCATATGCCCTCCAATGTTTGCAAACATGCTATCAAACTTTTAATTTAATAGTAAACAATTATTAAAGAAAATAACGCTTTTATGGGTGAAAGTTATGCTGGTGTGTTTTCATGGTTCACTGCTATATGACATAATATTGATATTATGCACAGAATGGTTTACAGTGTCACTGCTAACACTCTAGAATGTCTTGGAAATAAATCTTAGTTGTGTGACAGACATCTCATATTCAACTAAGCCATGTAACAATGTCAACAGAAAAAGTTCATTCAATAGGCTGAGGCTCTTTGCGCCACCTTGAAGCTTCATTAGATGGAAACATTAGTTTATCCATAACAAAATAATGGAAATGTTAGGAAATATTGCTTACAAGTTACAAATGACCCAACTCATGAAAACAAGTGCTGCCTACCAAGAACTTTTTGGCCTTAAATGTTTATCTTTCCATCAGAAAAGGGCAAGTTAGTATTTTATCTCCAAGGAACTTTATGGCTTTTCTTAGAGCACATAATTTTGGTATGCATTTCCCATTGAACACACCGGCACAGATGCTAGTTAATTATTTCCAACATTGATCCTAAAAGTTCAGAAGAAGTATGATTTTTTTTCATGGTAGTCATTTGGAAGCAAGATAGAGCCTTTCATTGTGTCTAGTTTAAGATAAATATGTTATAAATCAAAATACTATTATCTTTAGCAGATTGAAGAGAAAGAAACTATGGAATATGCCAACTTCAACAGACAAAAATAAAACTGGTATATCTTTTTCGCCCCTTACAATAATGCTTCTTGTTCTGCAGGAAAACAAACTATACACCAACTTTATGGCACTCGAGTTGCAGTGTTGGCAGGAGACTTCATGTTCGCTCAATCATCATGGTATCTAGCCAATTTGGAAAATATTGAAGTTATCAAGCTCATAAGTCAGGTATCTAAGAAATCTTATACCAGTAGTGAGCACTGTTACATCATGCAAAGTCTATTATTGGGTTGAACTAAACAAACAAATGGTGGTAGATACTAGTTTATTATCCCAAAGGCAAACATGGTCTTGAATGTACTTAAGCTTTGGATAATTGGTTTGACTGATTGCCACAGGTCATTAAAGACTTTGCAAGTGGTGAAATAAAGCAAGCTTCAAACCTTTTTGATTGTGATATTTCTCTTCAAGATTATTTGGACAAAAGTTATTACAAGACTGCATCCTTGATTGCAGCAAGTACAAAGTCTGCAGCAATATTCAGTGGTGTTAGCTCTAGTATATGTGAGAAAATGTATAATTATGGCATGAATCTTGGCATAGCTTTCCAAATAGTGGATGATATTCTTGATTTCACACAGTCAACAGAACAATTAGGCAAGCCATCTGCAAGTGATTTAGCAAAGGGAAATCTGACAGCTCCTGTTCTCTTTGCACTTGAGAAAGAGCCAAAACTAAGAGAAATAATTGACTCTGAATTCATTGAGGAAGGTTCCCTGAATGTTGCGATTGATATGGTTCACCGAGGTGGCGGCATTGAGAGGTCTCAGTCTCTTGCCAAACAGAAAGGTGACCAGGCTATAGAAAATCTCCATTGTCTTCCTCCAAGTACCTTGAGATCTTCGCTTGAGGGTATGGTCAAATATGTACTAGAGAGAATTGACTAGAATGATTACTTGGCTTTGGAGCATTGCTATTTACTTCTAAGAAAGTTAATTATCGGCATCCATGAACCTGAATAAATAACTTGGTTGATTCAAATAAGTTTTCCATCCCATATATATAACTCTGCTGCAGACTTTGTTGTTCCGCAGCAATTGTAATAACAGCAATGCTGTCCTCTCCTGTAAGAAAAAATCAAATGTCAGCCAAGGTTTAAAAGTTCCAGTCTGCTCCTGAGATCTACATTTTTGTTTAATATTTTAGATAGTTTACATATATAACTCAAACGAGCATCTGAGCCAACTGATACCAGTACTTTACTCCTTATGAGCAATACAATACTCATCTCCCTAAGAGCACTAAGAGCATTAACATTTAGATAACAACTTTCAAAATTACTACAAGAAGCCAAACAATGGAAGACCAAGAGTCGCCACTTAGATTCCATCTTAAATGTTACTTTGGGGATTTGAACTTGGGTCTCCACAATGAGAACCCAATGCTGTAAACGCTTGATCTTAACCTCGTGGACAGATTGAGAAATTCTTATATTTACATTTTTTTAGTGGTTCTCACAAGAGAGCTTGATGTTTTAGTAATGTCACCCAATCTTAGATCAGATTTATCATTTGCCAATAAGAATGGATCTATAATTGATCAGAAGCTTATCAAAATATAAATCACCAAATAAGCAGAGTGAAAATATTAAACATATTGTTTAATCCAGCTCATAACATATTAGCCTAAAAGAATATGAACGATCAATATTTTGGTGATTGGTGTCAAGCTGCCCCTTAAGTGTATAATAAAGTTACTACAACAGTCAATTTAGTAGAGGCCTTCTCAACATTATCGACATGGGGTTAGCTGTTTCAAATGGGATTCTCTATATAAATTAACCTTAAAGCAAATTAATTCTCTTCTCCTTGTTCCTAATATCCATTAGTGAGTTTGCAAAGTTAGCAATGCCTTTGGTTTGGATGTATTGCTCAATTTGTGTTAGGATCTTAACTTGCAAAATATTAGCAAGGCACAAGAATACATGCGAAAACAACATAATGCTAAGAAAACAGCTTCAAATATACTTATATTGATCACAAGAATTACAAGTCTTTTTGAGGGGGCAACCTCCTTAAGAGTGATGCTCTATTACAATATATGATTCTAAGATGATTTTTGTTTTATTGCAACATCAATATAAAGTCCTCACAAGGAATGACTCATGAATTACAACCAATGTGGGATAAATCCACACAATGTATAATATTAATTGCTAACTATACTATTTTAATCTGTGGTCAACTATGATTAGGAGGTGATGGATAATTAAGAATATTTTAACCGTTGAGCCCTCATTTGCAAATTCAATTGTTTTGGCCATCCCTTCTGGAATTGAACAAATGGGTTTTGGAATCTAGAGGCCTCTCATTCAAGGCAAGATTGAACTATATCCCTATGCTAGGTGGTTTTTCATTGTGTCCTTGCAACTGGAAGATGATAGGAAATGGGTGTTGGAGTGTGGGTTTGGATGTCGGGACAAATGTCTTGCCCCAAGCCAACACACCTAGGACATTAGTCGATTGAACAACTTTTTTTTGAAAACAATCACAACCAAGAGGAAGATGTGATAAAAACATGTTGCACTTGCACAACAACACACTCAAGTGTCGTGAAACACAATACAAGGACAACAACACAAACAACCCCATCATTGCTACAAGCAAGGCGACACCAACAAAAGACTTACCAATCGTAGGATGAAGCCACCAAGATGAACCTACGAGAGGAAAAATGATTCTCAAACAATGATTGGGTACTAACCCACGATCGTGTTCTCTTGCAACCTAACACAAGGGAAGGATGGGGGAATCATCAATATCAAATCCTCATCAAGACACCCTTGCAACTCAAACAAACACCACAAAAACCCACACAGATGGTGGAACAACTAGGAGCTAATGCTCTTTGACTAGATGAGACAACTATTGGTTTCTAGAATAAGTAGGATGAGGGTAACAACCACCTCCAATCCACTTAACAAACAACTTAACAACATCTAAACATAAGGGAAATCCTTTAGAAGAGGTTGCCTTATTGTGAGGTACAAGCCCTCCACCAATTGGAACGACAAATTGCTTACAAGCATTAAAACGCTTCCTAAGACAAACAAGTACCATAACTCTCTAAGTCTGACACTTGTTGACAAAGCGATAATGTGGGAAAACTCTCTAGGCCAAGGGAAACAATCAAAAGAACTAAGGACAAAATGACGAAAAACAGGGCACTAGAGGACACTTTGCTCAAGCAAGATGCTAGTGCGAGTGCACATGTGTCCTACTTTGGCGTAGGTGTCCAGTTCTAGTGTTGTAGTCCCATTTTGGTGCTAGTGTCCCAAACATGTGCTATAGTCTCGACTTTAGCATTAATGTCTTGACTAGGGAAACCCAAGCTTAGTTTTGGCTCTTAGGACAAGCACAACCCTTAGAAACTATAAGGAGCCACAACAAAAAATAAACTCAAAATATGATGAAAATGATCAGGGAATCGAAAAAGTCCTAGACATTTGATCTTAGCGTACACTAGCTCATGAAGAAAACTCCCAAGGGTGGGGGAGACTGCAAGCGGCTCCAACATGAGGCCAACAACAAAAGGGGGTGAAGGGAAAGGTTTCCTACCCAATCCAATCATGCCAAGACTACAAGGAGAACCCAAAACAACTCCACAACCAGACAATTCTCACCAACACTCTATCCCAAACTTGGGAGACTACTAAGCAAGATCACTCAAGACCCAAGGCCAAATTTTAATATTTTCTCACATTAGGTTCATTTTACACCCAAATTCAAATGTTCTCTAAGTTTATTTACCAACATAACTAGGATGATAAATTGCATATGGAAATAGCATAATCAACATCGAGAAAGCATAACCATAAAGCTAGGCCCTTCACCACTTATGTTGGAGGTTTACAATCCATTCAATAGGTGGTTCCAGAATTCAATATTACATTTACAAAAGAGGACTCAAGGTCTTGAATTAAGCATTTACATCATAATAAGAAAATGAGTTAACCAAAAGCAAGGAGAGAACCTCCACTTGCACACTGACCCAAGCTACTTCAAAGGTGAAGCTTCCAAGAACTTTGGTCCCCAACGATGAATCCACACCACCCAATCATGTGGCACCCTTAGGTCCACCCCATCGTGCTAAGAGATAGTCACTTGGGCACAAACACATCACTCATGCAAAACAAGGAGCATGGCCCACAAACATGCCAATCAATATATACACGACGTGAAATAATATACAATATCATCATAGCATACGCATGGCACAAGCATGATAAAATCTAATGCATACAGGCCAAAAAAAGATCATCAAATCATAAACCACATATTTTCAAGGGGATAACATCACCAACAAGAAGCACAAAGGACAAACCATATCACATAATATAGCAATTACATAAACATGTGCAACCATGGTCTCATATCACATGGACATATTCATGTGCACTCATGGTCCCATATAGCATGGATACAAACGTGTGCAATCAAGTCTCTTCCAATCACATGGTCAGAGATGTGTATCTCATTGAAGATCAAGTCCAACAACATCAAGGACGAGGAACCCATAGGATCTAGGGAAGGAGCGTCATTGCAAAGCTCGAAGGGATGACTAAGCAGAGTTGGGTATGAATCAACTTGCCCACACAAGGAACCGAACTAGCAAGTCTTAGTACTCTTAGAGTGGGCATGCCTTGTATGCTCATACCAGGCCTATATGAGCACTTTGGCTATGCTATTAACATCATTATCTTGGTTATTTTGATTTACCCAATGCCATTAGTTATCACTTGCCCCTTTGTGCCCCAACTGACATCAAGAGCCACCCCTTTCCTATAGCTCAAACCCTAGGCTCATCACACCAATTCACTATTTGGGAATGTCACATATTTTAATGCAAAAAATTTGGGGAATAAAACAAACAAGGCCTTATAATTTTTTAAATAAAAAAAATAAGGATACTTTTTATCCCACACTAAAATTCATCTAAAATCAATAAAAAATTCAAGTTATCTAAACTAATTTTACATTGAAAAACCATAAAATTCTTAAAAACTCCATTGAAGAAAGCTTCAAAATTTTAAATTCAAATTTCAATTTTGTAAAAAATATCCTTTGGTTGCAAATATGCACAACAACATACTTTTAATATAACATTCACATTTTAGTATTTTTGGAAAAAAGTGCCATAGTGAGGGCATTGTAGTCACTTTGTGGTCCCCATTGCATTTTCCATTAATTATAATTGATCTGAGAGATCTAAATGGGTTAGCCATGCTAAATATGCCTCTAATGGTGGTGTTTTCTCCTTTCGTTGCTTTAATTAATACCCCAAAATCAAATCCCAAAATGGCTAAGTATAGAGGTGTTCTTTTTTAGGTCCTTGTCAGGCCTTGAGACTTGGCAAGAACCTGGTACCAATTGTTCCAGGTCCTCATTTCTCTTCACTCCTAGCAATCTTCCTTTGGTCCCTATTGGACCTTAGGACTCGACAAGAGCTTGGAACCAATGGTTCCGAGGCCCCCCTTTCTTTCCACTCCTGCTAGTCTTCCTCTAGTCAATATTGGATGTTGAGTCTCAGATGTATCCTAAAACCATTGATTCTAGATTCTTGTTTCTTACTACCCCTCGAGCCCCATTTCCCTTGTTTCGCCTTGCCAATGTTTCTCCTCAAAAGATGAGTCTCAAGTGGAACTTGGAATGTAGAACTTAAAGGTTTCGGTTCCAAGTTGACACTCACTCTTGCTCCCTGACCCATGAACTTTCGTGCCTTAGCCAAAAGCTATTAAGTGTTCTACGATTGTATAAGGTTCACAAACCTCCCCATGTTAGCGAAATGGGTTCAAGTGCTAACAAATTCTACCGACAACAAAAGGGAAAGCCAAGAGGCGAATTTCAAGTTGTTTCAAAAAAATGTACAAGTTTCAAAACATTCATCAACCCCCGATGAGGTTCTTAGAGCCGTCCAAAGAATAAATAGCTTGAAGAAAAGGAACAAGAAAAATGGCCATGTAAGTAGAAAGTTTTGATAACTCTAAGAGGTTCTAGACCCTCAGCCAAAGCTCGACAAGGTTCTTAGACCTTGTTATTTTACTGACATAGATCACCAACACAAAAGAGAACCAAAAGCGAAAAAGATGGACACAAAGAAAAGATAAAGAAAAGAAAAATCAAATAATAAAGAAAGAAAAAGAGAAAATGAAAGAAAAGCTCGATCAAAGGTTTTTAGAGGTTCTGAAACCAATACTAATCGTCGATGAGATTCCTAGAACCCCATCAGAGCTTGACAAGGTTCTTAGAATCTGCCCTTTTTTGACACCGACTACCATCAAATGGAAAAGAATGACACAAAGGCTTGTTTCTTCCACCTATTGCTCTACAATGCCATAAATGTGCTTACGATTCCCACCAATCACCTAATCTATTAGAGGCCCAAAAAATTATTGTTTTATGATCGAGCGATGTTGCATTGATGTTGTAGACATCCCTTCCTGATAACACCATTTCCCCAAGACACTTTTTTCAACAGACTTCCTAGGAGGTGTTGATGTTATAGTAGTGGGAGATATCTTTCTCTCAAATTTAAAAATTATGGATAAATAATACCAAGGCAAGTCAGACTTGCTATATATAATAATTTTATGAAGAGTCACCTTGTTTCTTAAAAGAGGCCAACCCAAATGAAGAGTCACCTAGTTTTGTATAAATACAAGGTGATGATCATTCATTTGATCATCAAGTTCATTCATCATAACTCACATTCCTAGAAGAAGTTTGTTGGCGTTTCAATTAGCACCTCTGGAGTGCTTATTGGAAACGGACAGCTATTGCAAGTGTGTTAGTACATGCTCTTCGGATTATAGAGAGGAAGATCTCTCTTTGCTGATTTTATACTGTAAAAAAGGGGTGTACTAAGATTTCCTATCTTTTTTACTCAGCGGCAGGACACAAGGGTGCATAAACCAATGCGCCGTAGCTAAGCTTTTTCTCTGGTTTCCGCAGATCTTAACTACGACTAACTAAGCTTCTAAACTATCCTACCTCCTCAAGAAAAACAGAGCATGAGGGCATAGGAGCGAAATGGTATGGTTGGATCACTTGAATCCTCCGTCTCAATGGAATATGGCCGAGGCTCTGAACCTTCGGATATATACCAAGATAGGGCTCGATACAAGCAAACACTCGTTACGGTAAACTGGATCTGAGACTTGCCAAGGAGGAGGAACCCCTATCCGAGGTATAGGCTTGGAAGCAGCTCACTGGAAACAACAAGGAACGATGGCCTTTCTAACAGGATTCCCGAGGAGGTGACGACACCTGTCCAAAGTCTAGGCTGCAAGAAAGATCATTAAACAACATCAAACGATAATGATTGATGACAAAATATCCAAGGAGGCGACGACACCTGTCCAAGGAGGAGATTGAAACAATGCACTATTTAAAAACAAGACTTTGAATAACTCAAATAATTAGATCAATCAAGCTTGCACCATCTGATTTATTCTTTAAGATTCTTCAAAGAATTACAAAGGTCGGGACAGCAAAGGCACGAAATCATGCACAATTGCGATCAACCAACGAACTCTCATCCAAGAGTGAACAGATATAAACAAGCGAACTCTGGCAACAGTGGCGCAGCAATTTTGCTAGCAAATAAAGGTTAAACAAATAAAGAACCTAAGGCTCTTATTTATAGGAACTCAAAGGAGTAGGCAACCCTAAAATCTCCTTGAGTTAACAAACAGTTCTTGCCAATCAGCAAGATATTATTCTATGTCTAAATGTAGGTGAGCAAACAGTTAACTGGAAATCTACTTCAGTTAACTGAAACTAAACAAAAGTCAAACTGGAAGTCTACCTCAGTTGACTGACACCTAACTAAAAGTGAACTTATGTTACAAATGTGTCTCCAAATAGACATCCACCTTTTGAGGAAATCTGAGATCCACAAATCGTGGGAGTCAAATAGACATCCTAGATTAGTGGGATCTGACATGCATGATCTGTGGAGATCTGGAGTCAACTTGGAAAGGGGCATCAAGTTGACTTCAGTCATCATTAATGCTATTTGGAGGGTAGGACGTCCTCCCTTGGTGCTTTACACCTCTTCACCACTGGTCAACAAAGTCTCTATCCAGTCATTGACCTCTTCGGCCTCCGGGCAATTAATGCTCTTCAAGATGACCATGTGGCGTCTAAGCATTTCTTCACCCGTCGTAAGCTGCTGATGATAGGTTATGCATTGGGCAGCTGCTTCATCTAACTGGACAGACATGGCTGCAATTTTGGCTAATTTGCAGCCATTGGGATCTTCAAGGAATGAAGATCGGATGACATCCTGGAATCGTGTCTGCACGGTTTCAAGTTCCACATATTCTCCTCCTTCCCGCTGATATTCTAACTCTGGGAAGGATATTACCAACGTTCTTGCGAAGTTGATAATATTGGCGACGAAGCGTCTATAGTCAATCAGCTCCACAGAGTTGGCATCATAGGCTCTCACCTTGTATGCCACCTGTTCTTTCCACTCAAAGAGATGGTGTTTATTTTCTGTGGTCGTAACTGATTCATATGCTTGTTGCAAATCAGCAACTGTCGCCTCCTCTCTCGGCCTCTCTTGAGCTGCCTTTATATCTGATTTCTGGATTTCTGATCGAAGTCCATGTGCTCTGTCTCTCAGCTGATATGCTTCTGTCAACACACACCGCCCTTTGACAACAAACTCATCCACTTGACGTCTCAAGTGTTTACCGTATGTAATCAACTGATGATGGTTCCTTTCAGCTGGGAGATCCAACAGTCCTTGAGGCAAAGCCGAGGAGTTTGGAGTGTCATGTATCAAACTAGAAATGTACAACTTTAGCTGACGGATTTCAGCCTTCAAGGCTGCTTTGTCTTGTCCATCTTTTGTCATCCTTTCTTTGACACTCGCCGAGGCAATTCCAAGAAGGTCTGCCTCCACCTGTCGAGTGGTCTTTCCAAGGTTCACCTTTGAAAGCGTGAAATCCTCAACCCTCACATTATGTATATCTTTGTCTTCAGGTGGGGCAGCAGTCTCTATGATGACCTCGTTCTCTGCATTCTTTTCTACATGTGTCTGCTTCTTCAACTTCTTTACCGGCATGTCTTGTGGGGCATGATGGAATTCAGAGAAGTCAAGCTGATATGAAGGCCTCTCCCTCTTTCTCCCAAGCGAGCTTTCCAGCCAGATAGAATCTCGGCTAGCATCGCTGGGAGGAGGAACATAGGTCCCCTGAATGCTAGAAGAACGAGACTGTGCCGTGGCAATGTCTCGTGGTGGCGAGTCCAAATCAATAGGACTTTGTGACCTCTGTGATGGTGGTGAAGATGGTGGCTCTGTTTCTATCACTGGCACCGCTTCTGCTACAACTTCTTCTACAATGGTTTCCGCCTCTACAGCGATTATTTCAATCACTGGTTCTTGTGTAGTTGCAGCGGTCTCAACTGTCTCAGGCAAATTGGTGGCTGTCTCCACCTGTACCTCTTGCCGGCTTGTGCTGGCAATTCCTTTTCTCCCCCATGTGCTTCCTGACATCCGCATTCCTTCTGGAGGAAAGCTCATCTTCTTCTGTCTGGGTTTCCTCCTAGACGTGGAAGGTAGTGTAGACTGAACCGCTGGCGGCTCTGATCGGGGAAGTACTACCTTCCTTGTCCTTTTACTGTCCAGGTAGAGTTGACTGTGTCGAACTACTCTACCCGTTCTTTCCTCAATAGACGTACTCTCTTTCGCGTACCAGTCTACCTTGCCGAGTGGTTGTGAATCTACTAGACCCGTGAAGAAGGAAGAAAGAATAACTTCTCCTTCGTCTTCAGATAAGCCCTCGATGTCTTCTGACATGAATTCTGCAATCTGTGAGAGCTTGAATCTGCTATGGTTCCTTCTTCTCACTTCGAACTCATCTTCGCAGTTGACCCAAAAATCTTCCATGAAAGGTTCATGTGATGATCTTTGCTCAAGGTGAGCTGCGAAGATGCCTCTGGGGTCATAGGATGGCCTCCTGTCGATGAGGTACTTGAGATTAAATCTCACTATTTCTTGGCTTATCAACCTTGCATCAGCTGCTGTTCTGCATCTGTAGAGTCCCATCTGAAGAGGAAAGTTCACTGCAGCCTTTTTCTTTACGCGAAGGTAAGAGTGAACATCGGCCAATTGCCTCAGGAATTCCATGAACACTACCCTATCTGAGGGGTAACGTGGCATCATGGCGGGGTGGCCATTATAGCCATACACGCGTATGTAGGTGAAAGTGGGGAATTGTATGAACCAATCCGCCCAGTCCACCATTGCTGCCTTAGCTGCTGGTGAAATACGCACGTGCATCTCATGGTCTAGCTCGTGCACGGTGTGCATAGTAAAAAGGTCATTTATTCTTTTGAAATGTCTTTCCGCTAGAGTGAACTCCAAGCGAGGAAAGTATTCTTGTACCTTTTGCACACCCAGGGTTCCCACAGTGTTTAATGTTCTGAAATCGCCTTGGAAGGCTATCAGGTAGACCAGGTATGAACACATGTGGAAACGGTGCTCTTCTAGAAATCCGGTGAATTGTTGGTGGAGTGTGTCACTGATCAGGGAGGCCCAGTCGTAACGTTCTTTTCTGCTGATTATCTTGCCAATAATGTAGAACATCCACGGCTGGAAGGATTTTCCCTCCTCTTGTCCAGTGACTCTGCTGAGTAGGGTGATTAGCACTCCGTACTCGTCTTTGAATTCTCCTCTACCAACTACTCTGGGCAAACTGTTCCTCTTTGTTTTCAGCCAATGTTCAGCCATTATAAGCGAACACTTGTCTTTTGAAGCCTCGAATGCCTTTTCGCATTCTGTCACTGATATGACCTTCTTGGTAGGGCATGGTGGGATTGCAAAACAAGTCTCTATGTCTACTGGCTTCAAGCTGCAAATCACCCTCCCGTCAACTGACAGGATCTCTCTTGTAGTCGGGTTGTAATGCTTAATGCAAGCAATTACAAGCTCGATGCTTTGTAAGGTGATTGGAATAGATGCTGCTTGAAACAAACCGGATTCTTCGATGTTCTGCAATGTGATTTGATTCATGCCCTCCAAGTCTTCAGAACTGACCTCTGGATTTTTCTGCCATAAGTCTGTATCAGTCGTTTTCAGGTAATCATGGTATAAGACTGTTTTGGTCTTGTATTGTACCTGAGAGTACTGCATTCTGAAAACCTTGAATATTGACTGGGCACTTGACCCTGTTCTGACACTTTTCTGGAACTGCTAAAAATAGCCTCGCCGGGGGTAGTTTTTACGAAAAATTCTGAGACATGGGTTTTGTTAAGAATGATTTTCTAAACAGACCCAGATCGTCAGAAATTCGAAAAAACGAGTTTTTCTTTGACATGCAAGAGCCCTTCGGTGGCAGAGGCAGCAAGGGCACCAGAAAGTGATTTTTCTCGAAAAAATCTAACACATGGGTTTTGTTCGTGCTTCAGAGCCAAACAAACCCAGTTTGTCCGTTTTTCAATATTATGACTTTTTCCGGAAACCCTAAAAAATAGGGGCAGCAGGGCTACTTTTTCTGAAAAAATCTACCATGTGGGTTTTGTTGAAAAAGCTGTGCTGATCATACCCAGTTGGTCAGATCTGTGAAAATCTGTCGTTTCCTGTGACATGCAAAAGAAATATAGACAGAAGTAGAGGAAATAGACAGAAGATGGATTGGAAGTTATAAACTGCCACTTGTAATAATCTGTCTCTGGAAACAATCTTGGGAGAAGAATGCTTTTACTGCCAATTATCTTCAAAAATATTGAAGATCCGTTCAAAACCCCTGCCAGATCTTGAAAACTTGTTCTTGGGAGCTACTTGATGTTTTATCCTTCAACCTGCAAAAAGAATAATGAGGAAAAGGGACGCCTAGCATGAATATAAAGCAATTAGGGTTAAGATCCACAAAGTATGGAAGATAACTCATCATTCAGTCCTGATTTGGAGTTCTAAAAGATGATTTCCACTGATTGTGGAGTGTTTTTCTCTTTTTTGGCTCCAAATTTGCTAACTCAAGTCAACATTTCTGTTTGACTTTCCTTTAGGCGTCCAACCTTGAGTTTGATCTTTTTGCTTATTTTGCAAGCTGAAGTGCTCCTGTTTGATCTTCGATTCAGGTTGCTCAGTTGATCTCGAGCAGTATCTGACAGTTCTGTTGTTGAGGCAGGATCAATGTGATTAGATATGCCTGGGAGAGGTTAGCTCAGAAAACTGAGTTTAGGCCTCCAGAAAGAAGGGCGCCTTTTCTTGAAAGGGGCGCTTTTGACAATGCCTTAGTCAATTTTCACTGACTCGTTCTTCGTTTTGACCTTTTCAGACCCTCTTTGCTTTGATCTGACGTTCCCGATGTTTGATGAATCAGATGATTCTGCTTGATGATGTGTCGGGTAGCTGGTTCAGTCTTGTTCACGATGCCTGACTTTGCAGTGGCAGCTGGCAAGTTTTGGGCCTCCAAACTAAAGGGCGCCCCTGGCCAGCAGGGGCGCTTTTAGCTTTTGCCTAGTTTTATCTTGGTTGTGGACTGCCAGCCTTTGACCTTCTTCATCAGTCGATTGATTTGTCGGAAGTTCTTGCGGATAGTCTCGCTGACGAGATAGGTCATAGCTGAGAAGGTCGTCTTGGGAGGTAGTGAAGATTCCGGCTGAATCTGGACACCTTTAGGAAAGGGCGCCTTTCCTTGAGAGGGGCGCTTTTAGCCATGCCTTAGCCATTTTCTGGCTTATCTTTCCAGCTTTTCAAATTTGGCTTTTTCTGCTTGATCTCGTCTCGTGATCGTCTGGTGTGTCTTGTGGACTTGCTGTTAGATTGATCACGTAGCCGGGAGGAAGCTGGAAAGATATCATGTATAAAGCTACAGCCCTTGGATTCATCTGATGTCTGCAACTGAGGGGCGCCCCTGGCCAGCAGGGGCGCTTTTACCTTGAAGTTTTCAGATTTGGCACTTCTGTCGTCAATGGATCCTCCATACTTTGCTGACGGTCGGTCAATGATTGCTGAATCAGATAATCTTGCTGATTGTTTCGTTGTCGAGCTAGTATGAAAGTGAAGAGGATGACTGTTTTGACACTGCCAGATGATTTGATTTTCCCTCTAAGGTTCAAGGGCGCCTTTCTTCAAGAGGGGCGCTTTTAACCACTGTAGACTATGTTTTGCCTTGGTAGACAAAACGTGCACCTTCCAGACTTAGCCAAATTTTGGCCTTTTCCGTTTTGAGAATCTCCTTCGTTGAACTTCATCATTTTTATCTTTTTTCGCCATGGTTTCTTCGTTGAGGCTTTTGAGGTTTAGCTTTCAGCACCTGGTACTGGCCAATCTGCCATTAATGGCTGCGGAGCTCCTAACTTTGTTCCTGAAAAATAGAAATAGACCCACCAGAGTAAAACATATTTTTGATAATTCTGACTTGATCAGTGTGATCGTGAAGGCAATTAAGCCTATCAGAATTATTTTCAATCATTTCCGGGAAGGTCCTATTTTTTAGGGTTTCCATAAAAATAGGGGTGTAAAACCCTAATTTTTCGTTTTTTTTTTAATTTTAACCATAGGTTCCTTGACAAAAACCCACAAGGATTTCATATTTGGTTTGACCTAAAACATACTTTAGATGGCATTTTTACGTTTTTTAGCTCAATTTAAGCAGAATGCCAAAAATTTCATTTTGGGTATAACATAGGCTCCGTCTGGTGACCATGTCGGATACCTACGGCATAGGAGAACCGAGAATCTGAAGTTTCGTAGACCAGTACTTTTATTAGTTGGGTAACGGGGTCAGGACTCATTTCCTATTTCACATAAGAACTTGAAGTTCACCTTCATTATTGGGGCTCACCTATTTATTCACCTAAAACAAGACTACCTAAAAGAAATCTCCTAAAACACGACAATACTTTACGGAACGGGGAAAAACATAACAACATAACGATAAAGCGAAAAATTTATCTACAATATACTCACCCCATCCCCGAAGGAATGAAATGTTTCAAGTACTGCCCACTGTAGGGCAGTGGAAAGAGCCTCCCGTCTGAATGTGAGAGAATGTAAGAATTCTCTCCTGCAACATCATGTATCAGGAACGGGCCCAACCAAAGGGAGTCAAATTTTCCGTGCATTCCTTTTGGTTCGTGTCTCTTGTCCCACAACAGGACTCTATCTCCAATCTCAAAGTCTCGCTGCCGAGCCTTCTTGTCGAAGATCTTCTTCACTCTTTGTTG
>CM021109.1:201598868-201636953 GCA_007115665.2 Sequoiadendron giganteum | reverse complement strand
TGTTAATTGTGGAGTGTGGTGTTGCGATTTGAGCACATCTTCTTTCATCCATACCACTAGCGGGCTTACTGATGGTAAGTTCGCCTTGCGTGGTCAACTAGAGTATTGGCACTTAACTTCAATTGTGGCTCATATGTCTGTATGCATCGTAGTGATGGTATGAATATGTTGTGTCATAATTTGAACACCTTTCTCATCCTTTGAAGAGTGCACCAACTTTGTCGGAGTTGTCTGAAAGGAGACGAAGCAAAGTCTGGTTTGAAGAGTGTTTAAGTTGATCGTCGTCCTCCACCCTTTAGAAGTAGATTCGTAGAATTCCTACCCCTTATCCCTTTTTAATTCAGTATTTCCCGGTTAATTTAGGAGTCAGAGTCGTATTGTCAAATCATTCATGTCTTAATTGCTTCACAAAGTCGAACAACTACGTAAGTCTCCTTGAATACCCAGCATATTCACATTAGCCAACTGAGTCTATTCGCGTTAAAGGAACCTTGGAGTTGAACGCATGAACTTTCATGCAATCTTAGCATGCAGAATACTTTGATCAAGAGAGAATAGAATGACCGTTGGGCATTTTTATTCTGTGTTGATGTCGTCATAAAAAACACGTCAACAAATTCAAAGGGATCCTTTCACAATAGCTTGAGTGAAACCCAAAATGTATTAGAACTGGTTCACTCTGATTTATGTGGACCCATGTCTGTACCTTCCAAGGCAGGATTTCTATACTATGTCATATTTGTAGATGACTTCTCTAGGAAAACCTGGATTTATTTCCTTAAGTGTAAAGAGTCAATAGAAATCCTTAAAAGGTTCAAGGAGCTCAAAACCCTTACTGAAAACTTCTTTGGGAAGAAAATAAAAATCTTAAGGACATACAATGGGAAAGAATACACCTCTGAAATTTTTAAGGAATTCTGCACGAGTGCTGGGATTAAGAGGGAGTTTATAGTAGCCTACAACCCTCAACAAAATGGGGTTGCTGAAAGGAAAAATAGAACCATTGTAGGAGCTGCTAAAGCAATGCTGCTTGACCAGAACATTGAAACTTCTTTCTAGGCAGAAGCCTCTAGAACTGCTATGTACATTCAAAATAGATGTCCTCATTCTCATCTAGATAACAAAACTCCTGAAGAAGCTTTTACCGGCATAAAACTTGATATTAGTCATTTTAGGATTTTTGGTTGCCCTGTCTATATTCATGTGCCCAAAGAGAAGAGATTCAAACTAGAACCTTCCGGAAAGAAAGGGGTATTCGTGGGATATAGTGAAACCTCCAAGGCCTATAGGATATTTGTACCCGGACAGAAACAAATTGAATTGAGCAGAGATGTCATCTTTGAAGAAGACATTGCATTCAAAAGGGCAAAAAGTTCTAGTGAGATAGAAACCTATTCCCCTAGAGTACTTGAAATGGAACTTGCTCCTGAGATTCAGAGGGAGTATCCTGAGGAAATGCCAAATGAGCTTCAATCTACTTCAGATGAGAATACAAATGACAACGGTAGAAAGAGGCCACTTTGGGCTAGAAAGATGATGAAAGAAGCCGAGAAACATGCAACACCCAAAGGAACGTTTAGGGAAAGTAAAAGACCCAAATGGTTCTCTAGCTATGTTGCTCTAATGAACAACACCATAAATTCAGAACCTGTCAGTGTTACAGAAGCCTTCAGACATCAAGCATGGAAGGATGCAATGACAGAATAATATCAGTCTATTCTAAAGAATGATGTATGGGATATAGTGCCTAGACCGAAAAAGAAATCTGTTGTCTCTTCTAAATGGCTCTTCAAAATCAAGCATGCTGCTGATGGCAATATAGAAAAACATAAGGCACGTTTTGTGGCATAAGGATTCAGAGGGAGTATCCTGAGGAAATGCCAAATGAACTTCAATCTACTTCAGATGAGAATACAAATGACAACGGTAGAAAGAGGCCACTTTGGGCTAGAAAGATGATGAAAGAAGCTGAGAATCATGCAGCACCCAAATAAACGTTTAGGGAAAGTTAAAGACCCAAACAGTTCTCTAGCTATGTTGCTCTAATGAACAACACCATAAATTCATAACCTGTCAGTGTTACAGAAGCCTTCAGACATCAAGCATGGAAGGATGCAATGACGGAAGAATATGAGTCCATTCTAAAGAATGATGTATGGGATATAGTGCCTAGACTGAAAAAGAAATCTGTTGTCTCTTCTAAATGGCTCTTCAAAATCAAGCATGCTGCTGATGGCAGTATAGAAAAACATAAGGCACATTTTGTGGCAAGAGGTTTTTCTCAAAAAGAAGGCATTGATTATGAAGAAACATTTGCACCTGTTGCCCGTTACACATCTGTGAGAGCAGTGTTAGCCATTGCTGTAGCTAAAGGTTGGAAGATCCATCAAATGGATGTGAAAATTGCCTTCCTAAATGGAACCATTGAAGAGGAAGTCTGTCTGGAACAGCCTGAAGGTTTTGTGATACATAAACCTGACTCACGTGTGTGCAGACTAAAGAAAGCTCTCTATGGACTTAACAGGCTCCCAGGGCTTGGTATGAAAAAATTGACAACTACTTCTTGGGACTAGGATTTTCCAAGAATGATGCAGACCCTAATCTCTACTTTAAGGTAATCAAAGGTGATATTTTAATAATTATTTTATATGTTGATGACTTGCTGATAACAGGAGAAGATCACCTCATTGCTCAAGGAAAGAAGGATCTAACTTCCGAATTTGACATGAAAGACTTGGGCATTCTACACTACTTCCTAGGTTTGGAAGTATGGCAAAAATCAGAGGGCATTATACTAAACCAAGGAAAGTATACTATTGATATTCTGAAGAGATTTGGAATGTTGGACTGTAGACCCATGTCTACACCTATGGAAACCAACCTTCACAAACTGAAAGAAGCAGCTGTAGAATCCAAGTGTGCAGATCCAACCCTATATAGACAAATGATTAGATCCTTGATGTATCTGGTTAACACCAGACCTGATATTTGCTATGCAGTGAATGCTCTCAGCCAGTTCATGTGTGAGCCAAAGGAAATTCACCTTATGGTTGTGAAACATATATTGAGATATCTTCAAGGCACTATTGGATATGGTCTTCTCTACATAAATGACCAACTAGATCTACATGGATACTCTGATTCAGATTGGGTTGGAAGTGTAACCGATCGGAAAAGCACATTAGGATGTTGCTTCAATTTAGAATTGGCTATGATCTCCTGGATTTGTAGAAAACAGTCTTCAGTAGCACAAAGTTCGACAAAAGCTGAATACATTGCAGCCTCTATGGGAGCAAGAGAAGCAGTTTGGCTTCACAAATTGCTTGTGGGACTCTTTGGTGAGCCCTTGAATCCTACAGTTATTCATTGTGATTATCAAGGTTGCATCAAACTCTCTGTAAATCCTGTCTTCCATGATAGATCTAAGCACATTGAGATCCCCTATCATTAGGTAAGAGATATGGTAGAAAGGAATGTGATCCAGTTGGAGTATATTAGTACAAATGATCAAACTGCAGACATTTTAACCAAACCTCTCTCTCGAATCAAGGTAGAACACTTCAGGAAGAAACCTGGTATGGTTGAAATGTAATTTGATATTATGTTTGAAATTCAAATTGTTTATAAGTTGTACTAATATATTTAAGATGTTTAATGTGTAAACTCTTTTGTCATGTGTGTGACTCCATGACCTTATGGGCCTACTACCCCTGTGTACATTATTGAAAGGTGACGATCTTTCTAATAATGAACACTTGTATATAACATTGTAAAGTGATGACTCTACAATGATGAGTTGAACTATCATGATAGATATCATGTGACTTGATATCTGTGGACATGTCATGATAGTATCTCTTGGACACTTTGATGGATATCATGGGACTTAATGTCATTTGAAGATCATTGTGATCCTTAAGAGATAATCATGGTGGATAATTATATATCCGTGGATATGCCATGAAATATTATGGTAGACATCATGTGATTTGATGTCAGTGCACATACCATAATGAAGATGTTTTATGAAGAATGTCATGTGACTTGACAATGTTGAGATAACATATCATATCTTCGATATCACGTGTGAAGGTGATATCTCTATTTATTTGATTTGAAATATCTTCCCTAGCTAAGAGGGAGTGTTGATGAAAGGTAGCTTCGGTTAGATATAAATGATGATTGCTGATTGCATTATCATCATTTATATGTGATCAAAATTACTCTTCATATAAATATTTCTAGAAAATAAGTAATTCGAATTTATAAGCATGTATAAGATTCAAAATAATAAATGATGTTCAAATTCTGTATTGAATAAAATTGGAAATAATATATATCTGCCACGTATATAAGGTTATATGTGTTAAACCAAATGTTAATTGGTTATGCTTAGGAGCCCGCGCGCCCAAAGAGACATGTCCTCTGATGAGATGCGTCTCTTGTAGAGGCGGGTCTCCATCATATATAAGGTGGTTCCCTCATTGATATGCAAACATCAAAATTTATAAATGTTTTGCAATCAACACATTCAATATAAGAGAAATTAAATCTGACTTAGAATCTTGAACAAAATTCTTACACTTAGAATTTTATTAGAATCCTTAGGCTCCTAGTTTGATAAAGATTTGATTACATTTACACATACCACTAGCGAGCTCACTGACGGTGGGTTCGCCTTGTGTGGTCAACTGGAACATTGTGAACTTAACTTCAATTACAGTTTATATGTTGGTATGCGTCGTTGTGATGGTATTTGCATGTTGAGTCGTGGTTTGAATATCTCTCGTTACTCTGAAGATTGCACCGGTTTTGTGGAAGCTGTCCAAAGTGAGGTGAAGCAGAACTTGGTTGAAGCTTGCAAGAATTGATCCCCGTGTCCCGCATTTAGAGTAGATAGTAGCATCTCTAATCCCTACATCCTTTTAATTTCAGCATTTTCCCGGTTAGCTTAGGAAATTCGAGCATCATTGATAAATTCTTCGAGTCCTGCAAGTTTTTCTCTTCAATCGAACAATTGTGTAAGTCCCCTTGGAATAACCAGCAAATCACATCAAGCCAACTGAGACTATCCGTTGCATAAGGAACCTTGGAGTTGAATGTATGATCTTTCTAGCAATTTAGCATGCAAAATACTTTGTTCAAGAGAGGATAGAGAAATCGTTGGGAAACCTTATTCTGTGTTGGTGTGGTCATAAAACACCCATCAACAATACGTATAAGTCACAAAGTAGACCTATGAATACACTTGAATACAGATACATTATCTCAAAGTATACACTTGAATACATGTAAAGCACACACATATGGAGATATGTTAACATAGGTTGGCAAGAACATGCTTTGATACCACTGTAATATCCCCTTAATGAATTTGTCCTAAAACAGAGAAGGTGAACAAGTCAAGGTAAGGGTTACTTTTATGTGCATATGATTTAGCTTTTATAATTTGTCTTAAAGTTCTGTTTATATCACCAATTTATAACTATGCATTTACACAATTTAACATCTGAAAATAGGAGAAATTTAAAATTCTTTTAATCTACATACGAGATGAATGCATTAGATAATTTTAACATCAGCATATACTCAAGTTAAAAATTTCATAAGTACAAGCTTATCATATTTTATCGTAACTTGCTATGCTCTACCCGGAATAGATTTTACCTTCATCTCTCTTGCCTAGACCCCATTGGAGGAGGGACGCCTTACAGTGCTGAGGGCGCGTGACCAATCTCCACGTGAATTCCCTCAAGGTTATCACCCATCTTGGGACATCCATCATGGGATCGAATTTACCTGTCTTTCCCTCCACAACCATCCTCTCCTTGTTGAGTATCAACGAAGAGTTTGTTGGCTAAATCTATTCTTTGAGATAGAGTCACAGTCGCTTATGGGGACACAATAATTGCTGCAAGCAACATTATTGTGTCTAAGAATGTCACAGCCAGTATTAAGAATTAACCTATTGATCCCAATGGTTTAACCATTCATACATTCATGAAAAATCTTTTATGCCATATCAATCAGGTTTGTAATTCTGCTTGGGTACAAACGCCTTACCTGTAGTTGAGCAATTATGCCCTCTCTGAAACTAGCCTTTGACCAACAGCTTATTCGTCCTTTTTTTCTTTGAGTGATTTCTGACTTTGGCTGAGTGGCTCATGACTTGCTTAGTCTCCTTCCCGTAGATATGATGGAGGATAGGCGTGTAATAGTCCGATCTTGAGTTCTCCAAATATTCCTTCCTTTTTCTGTTCTTTGATAACCTTTATATATCTATTTCATTCTCATTGCTCTTCCTCTAATATGCCATTGTGATCATGAGATCTGGATTCCATCTCTGCTAAGTCTACTCTTATCCATGCGTTGCTTTAATATGAAGACTAGATACCCAGCAAGCTCTCCTCCCCTTGGGGACTATTTCAACCTTCCTCATATAGTTTTTGGCAGGTCATGATGTGAGAAGTTGTGTCTCACAAACACGAATCTTCATCTTAATCATTCCTATTGATGCAAGAGTATTCAACATCCCGATATCGGAAGCAATGCTATTATTGACTTCCTTTCTCAACGATGCGGAAGACTCTATAGTCCCAAAAAACACTCGTGTAATATTATTGGTGGCGGATATAATTTCACACAACTAGTTATCTCGCTAGAGCAAAGGCAAATCTTCGGGCTTCCTACAAAACCACTCATTTACATTAGTGCAGAAGTTATTTTCATAAACGATGGTTCAAGTTTCCTCTGAAACCGCTAGCGAGCCTAATGTTAGATTCCTGTAACGTGGTCGATACCACAGGTCATTTGATTTTATGGGTGCGGGAGCAATAATATCTATCAGGTCAATCATTGCTTGAATACACCTCCAGGTTTAAAGATGATTATTGAATCTGCCACTTCATTAACGTGAAGACATGGAGTATTCATATTGAAGTGCGGAAGCCACGATAATAACAAGAGTCGAAGGCATTAAGGAAATTGATATCATATTTATCTTTGTTGTATCTTTATAAAGGAACTTGATATTTTTCAGGCCTATATGTAGTGTTCCTTATAAAATATTATGCATCTTTGTTTATCTAAAATAACTGACATTATTAATATTTACAATTTTATATTTGATAATTATAATAGTATTATATAAATTGATTTTATTATTTTTATATTAATTTTTAAATATTTACTTTATTATTTAAATTGTCTATATTTATATATATATTTTTAATTCCATAGTGATCATAATATTTAAGTCTATTTTAATATTTATAACTGTAATAATTATAATGTTGTCTTTGACAATTATAATTATGATGACATTCATTGGTTAATGTTTATAAATATTCCCTTGTTATCTCCTGGTCACGTTTCGGGGACATGACAATCTTGTTTCTGATGCTTTATATCCCAATGCTACAATTTTGGGGGACATGACACTCTCTACAATTGCTACTCAAATGGATAGCATGAGGGTGCAAATGAGTGATTTGGTTTTGAAATTCAGTAGCATAAGATTGGATGATGGAATGAGGGTGGTAGGCCTTCATTAAATAGATTTCTCAAGAGAGAAATAGAGGGCTTGGATGCAAAGATGAAATGAAGGGTTGAGATTGAATTGAATGGAGAGGATTCATAGCCTTGTTACAAGTGTTATGAGGAGGGAAGAATATTCTTGATCAATGGAGGATATTTGATCAAGTTGTGGGATTGAATGAGAAGAGAGTGAGTTGAAGATGAGGTGGAAGACCAAGCATGCTCACACTTGTGCTAGCATGGAGAGCTTGCATACACGTGTGAGAAAGGTGGTGAAGAGTCAAGGTGAAGGGGAGGTGGAGGGCTAACATGGCTCCAAGTAAGCATTTTCATACATGTGAGCAAGGAGTTGGATGAGTTAAGCATGCTCACACATGTGGGAGGAAGGAGTGGGTTGAGTTAGCATGCACACACATCTGGGAGCATGGGGTGGAGAAGGACACATGTCAAGAGGTGAATGGTTAAGATTTTGATCCATGGCTAAAGATTGGGGGGCTAAGATTAAATGGCAAATTATTTTGTCCATATATGATGATTTGGAATTAAATATTCGAGGAAATGTTAAAGAGGGGTTCATTAGCCTAAATTAATTAATTGATTTAGTTGGAGGAATTAGGGACTAAGGTTAGTTTGATTAATTTGATTTGATTAATTAACATTTTTAATTTTTTTTTAGATTGCAGGAATCGGGTAGCACGACCCCCTATAAACTGCAGTGTGCTTGGTAAAATTTTTAACGTGATTGGTGGCGTTGGCGCGACACACCCTTCGGTACCACGGGGGTGGGGGAGACTAGACCTCGTGACCAACCTCCTGCAACAGGAAAGGTTTAGCCAACTGAGCTAGGGCCCCTGCCTGATTAATTAACCTTAGGGTATTAGAAGAAATAATTAATTAATTGTGGGGGATAATTAACTAAATAATGACCTATTTAATAAATTTGTGAAAAGTTAGTATGAAGAAATACAAATGAATTTGGGATGTCTACATATGCTTTCCTTCTCTGAGCGTCAAAGTCATCAGTGCAATTCGCCCAAAAATTCTCAATGTTAGGTAGATGGGCAAATTTTTATTTAAGTCTCTCAACCATAAAACCTTTTGAATCAAGTTTCTCCTTTGATTGTGAAACTTGAAGTTAAAATTAGAAATCTATTTTTAACATCTAGGGCTGTTGCACTCTTTTATGACCCAATTTGTATAGGAAATTTCACCCTTATCTTGTTCATGCTTTTGCAAGTGAAATGTGGCATGTTAGTTGTTTATAGTATTCCATCAACACTAAAATGTCAGTAAAATACTATGGCAGGTTATATGGATAGGAATCAAATCCACAAACTTTGATATAAGTAAAGGTGAGGAATTGGATAAATCAATTAGCCCACTTTAATATAACTACCTTGGCTTATATTGAGATGCAAACATAGTTATGATTTTATAAATTCCTCACTATTGGCATCAAGAAAACATTATTATCTTTCATATGGTGCTTTATACCTTGCATTCTAGCCATGGATAATGCTTGTAAAATATGCGCTCCTCTTGTATTTTATTCAATCCTATGAATATTTTTGTCTGTACTGATGTGTATACCAAATAAGATACCATATGGAAGCTCTTTGCCTAGAAGAGATCGACCAACTACTTATGAATACTATCATTGATGAGATGTGCCTAGTCAATGTAGTTCTTACCTTTGCAGATGCTATTGGTGATTTACAACATTCAACTTTTGAATATCTGCATTTCTAGCTGTCTCATTACTCTATTCAACTAGGTAATCATTTAACTAAGCTACTCTTTGAAGTCATTCTGAAACAAGATCTCAGCCAACCATTTTGGCCTCTTTGGCTCTAGTAACCATTTCCTTCCCAATTCAAGCTGACATCCCTCCAACAATCCGCTCTGCTTCGTAGACCTCAAGATCAATTACCAGTGTCTCCTTGAATGGCTACAGCCTAGGGCTATCTCAAATGAATCCACATCTAGTTTGCACACGACTTGATTCTTGGTGGTCTTGAACTCACTAGTGTACTGATCATAGTGGTACATGACGATCACCAACTCCAACTCCAAAGACTGAGTTGCAACTGGGAAAGAGGCTGCTTGAACCAATCTGCTATTCCTTAGCCTTTGAGCAAAATTACTCCTGCTTTGACCTTCTTGACAATTTTCAGATCAAGAATGTTGATGTTCTCTAGCAAGGTGTCACAAACACGCCGAAATTTGTTCTGTAGAACTATCTTTGTCTCGGTGACATGCCTCTGGAACTCCCTGCTTTAAAAATCAACCCTTCTGCTGCTCAAACTTTGCAAACTGCTGCCTTAGAGTTTTAGGGCATTGGAAAATGCAGATGAACCCTAGGAAAGATAATTCTGTCAAAGTATAGGTCTGAAATTCACTGAAAAACTTCTGTAGCATCTGCAAAGATCTGAATTTTGATGTTTTTGAAGCCCTAGAAGTGGCCAAACTGATATAATATGGAAAAAGGGGCTGCAAACCATAGGAGACGTCAATATAAAGAAGAATGATAGAAAATGGCTATAACACCCTTTGGAATTGAAGTAGAATGGCTGAATCTGCAATAGTGACCTTGGAACTTGCTGAAAACCCTTCAAAAAGGAAAATCCTTGCTCTAAATCTGCTCTTGAATGCTAATCAATGGACAATTGTGAATCTGTTACAAGTTTGATCATATATATATATGTGTGTGTGTGAATGGCACTAGCCTTAAGTTGTTTTTCCTTTGCTTTCTTCTAAAGCAGGCCAGCACCTTAAAATAGGCACTTGTTATTCTTCGAGGCTGACTTATCAACACAAAAGTGAGCTTTAGAGCATCCTCTGTCGCTTAAGACCCAGTGGAAACACTTTAGGTAGATGCCTCTTGGCTCACTAAGTTTTTAATACATGCCTTCACACATTAAGGTGTGCATTATATGTGGTCTTACACTTAGACTGGATTGCCCTAGGTGCATTTTTTGACAAGTTCAGTCACTCAATATAATCATAGACCTTCCAGGTGTGCCTAAGCTTCATTCTTGTTGATGATAGCTTCGGTCAGATATGAATGACTTTTGCTGTAAGCATCATCGTCATTTATATATGATCAAAGTTTATCACTCGTTGATAAATATTTCTGAAAAATGCATAATCGAATTTATGAGCACATATATAAAATTCGATCTAAATATTTGATGTTATGTTCTGCATTTATTAAATCGGAATACATACAAATATCCTCCACCTTATAGAAGGTTGTATATGTGTTAGATATACTAACCTTATGATAAACGACTTTTATCCAAGAGCCGCGCGCCCTAAGGACACGTCCCATGTGGAGGCACGTCCTCTCATAAGACGTGCCTCTTAGGGGCAGGTCTCCTCTCATATTTATGGTGGCTCATTCGTTGATATGCAAACATAGAAATCAATAAATGTTCTGCAATCAGCACATTTGAGTTTAAGAAGAAATATGGAAATGGATAGATATTGTTTACATGTCAGGATCGACAGTTATACAGAGAAGAATTTAATCATATCAACAATTCTAACCTCTTAAAGTTTGTCTGAGACAACAGAGGCACAGGCTAGGGAATGTTTAGCTACTTTTGAGGTGAAGATTTTACATGTAGGGTGCTTCATTCAGTTACTCATGCCATCTAACACTCCTTTCAACAAACATAAGCACTCAATTTGATTTCTTCTCTCACTAAAGTCTTTACTTAGCCCTTCCAGATGCACATTTTTTCTTGAATGCTGCATCTTAAATGCTAGTTTAACTGCCTGAGTTGCACACTTGACTCTTCTTTGTCACTTACCTGCTGTCAAGACTGTCTTCTAGGTGTGCTTTGCATCTCTTAAACCTCTAAGACCTTGACAAGGCGTCATCAGGTGTGCTTCTTGTTCATGTTTAACACCAAAGATTGGTCAGACCTTTCTTCTTTTTCTTGAAACTTGACAACATCCTGAGGTGCTCCATCATGAGCATTTCTGCTTCTACAAACAACTAGCCAAGCTTTCCTTCTCCTGTGATTGTCCTTCAATATATCCTGTTTCTACACAGGACCTTATCAATGAACAAAAACAACTTTGAAGACGAAATCTTGCTTACGGACTGGGTATGCAAGATAGGAGATGAACAATAAACAACACTCTCAACTCTCATACTTAACACTTTGACAGATGACTTAGAAACACCAGAAAATGATCTTCAGAAGATGAGTTTCCTACGGCTGTAACAGGGTACAGCGAGGTTGTATGTGTACCATGCATCTGAGCTTGAGGTTGCCTTGCAGCATCTGAGGCGGATTTAAGGTGAAAGAATTGTGGTCTGGATGTCTTGAATTGTTAGTTTAGCAATTTCTGTGCATCTGCTTCAAAAAGTCATATGCCCTCCAATGTTTGCAAACATGCTATCAAACTTTTAATTTAATAGTAAACAATTATTAAAGAAAATAACGCTTTTATGGGTGAAAGTTATGCTGGTGTGTTTTCATGGTTCACTGCTATATGACATAATATTGATATTATGCACAGAATGGTTTACAGTGTCACTGCTAACACTCTAGAATGTCTTGGAAATAAATCTTAGTTGTGTGACAGACATCTCATATTCAACTAAGCCATGTAACAATGTCAACAGAAAAAGTTCATTCAATAGGCTGAGGCTCTTTGCGCCACCTTGAAGCTTCATTAGATGGAAACATTAGTTTATCCATAACAAAATAATGGAAATGTTAGGAAATATTGCTTACAAGTTACAAATGACCCAACTCATGAAAACAAGTGCTGCCTACCAAGAACTTTTTGGCCTTAAATGTTTATCTTTCCATCAGAAAAGGGCAAGTTAGTATTTTATCTCCAAGGAACTTTATGGCTTTTCTTAGAGCACATAATTTTGGTATGCATTTCCCATTGAACACACCGGCACAGATGCTAGTTAATTATTTCCAACATTGATCCTAAAAGTTCAGAAGAAGTATGATTTTTTTTCATGGTAGTCATTTGGAAGCAAGATAGAGCCTTTCATTGTGTCTAGTTTAAGATAAATATGTTATAAATCAAAATACTATTATCTTTAGCAGATTGAAGAGAAAGAAACTATGGAATATGCCAACTTCAACAGACAAAAATAAAACTGGTATATCTTTTTCGCCCCTTACAATAATGCTTCTTGTTCTGCAGGAAAACAAACTATACACCAACTTTATGGCACTCGAGTTGCAGTGTTGGCAGGAGACTTCATGTTCGCTCAATCATCATGGTATCTAGCCAATTTGGAAAATATTGAAGTTATCAAGCTCATAAGTCAGGTATCTAAGAAATCTTATACCAGTAGTGAGCACTGTTACATCATGCAAAGTCTATTATTGGGTTGAACTAAACAAACAAATGGTGGTAGATACTAGTTTATTATCCCAAAGGCAAACATGGTCTTGAATGTACTTAAGCTTTGGATAATTGGTTTGACTGATTGCCACAGGTCATTAAAGACTTTGCAAGTGGTGAAATAAAGCAAGCTTCAAACCTTTTTGATTGTGATATTTCTCTTCAAGATTATTTGGACAAAAGTTATTACAAGACTGCATCCTTGATTGCAGCAAGTACAAAGTCTGCAGCAATATTCAGTGGTGTTAGCTCTAGTATATGTGAGAAAATGTATAATTATGGCATGAATCTTGGCATAGCTTTCCAAATAGTGGATGATATTCTTGATTTCACACAGTCAACAGAACAATTAGGCAAGCCATCTGCAAGTGATTTAGCAAAGGGAAATCTGACAGCTCCTGTTCTCTTTGCACTTGAGAAAGAGCCAAAACTAAGAGAAATAATTGACTCTGAATTCATTGAGGAAGGTTCCCTGAATGTTGCGATTGATATGGTTCACCGAGGTGGCGGCATTGAGAGGTCTCAGTCTCTTGCCAAACAGAAAGGTGACCAGGCTATAGAAAATCTCCATTGTCTTCCTCCAAGTACCTTGAGATCTTCGCTTGAGGGTATGGTCAAATATGTACTAGAGAGAATTGACTAGAATGATTACTTGGCTTTGGAGCATTGCTATTTACTTCTAAGAAAGTTAATTATCGGCATCCATGAACCTGAATAAATAACTTGGTTGATTCAAATAAGTTTTCCATCCCATATATATAACTCTGCTGCAGACTTTGTTGTTCCGCAGCAATTGTAATAACAGCAATGCTGTCCTCTCCTGTAAGAAAAAATCAAATGTCAGCCAAGGTTTAAAAGTTCCAGTCTGCTCCTGAGATCTACATTTTTGTTTAATATTTTAGATAGTTTACATATATAACTCAAACGAGCATCTGAGCCAACTGATACCAGTACTTTACTCCTTATGAGCAATACAATACTCATCTCCCTAAGAGCACTAAGAGCATTAACATTTAGATAACAACTTTCAAAATTACTACAAGAAGCCAAACAATGGAAGACCAAGAGTCGCCACTTAGATTCCATCTTAAATGTTACTTTGGGGATTTGAACTTGGGTCTCCACAATGAGAACCCAATGCTGTAAACGCTTGATCTTAACCTCGTGGACAGATTGAGAAATTCTTATATTTACATTTTTTTAGTGGTTCTCACAAGAGAGCTTGATGTTTTAGTAATGTCACCCAATCTTAGATCAGATTTATCATTTGCCAATAAGAATGGATCTATAATTGATCAGAAGCTTATCAAAATATAAATCACCAAATAAGCAGAGTGAAAATATTAAACATATTGTTTAATCCAGCTCATAACATATTAGCCTAAAAGAATATGAACGATCAATATTTTGGTGATTGGTGTCAAGCTGCCCCTTAAGTGTATAATAAAGTTACTACAACAGTCAATTTAGTAGAGGCCTTCTCAACATTATCGACATGGGGTTAGCTGTTTCAAATGGGATTCTCTATATAAATTAACCTTAAAGCAAATTAATTCTCTTCTCCTTGTTCCTAATATCCATTAGTGAGTTTGCAAAGTTAGCAATGCCTTTGGTTTGGATGTATTGCTCAATTTGTGTTAGGATCTTAACTTGCAAAATATTAGCAAGGCACAAGAATACATGCGAAAACAACATAATGCTAAGAAAACAGCTTCAAATATACTTATATTGATCACAAGAATTACAAGTCTTTTTGAGGGGGCAACCTCCTTAAGAGTGATGCTCTATTACAATATATGATTCTAAGATGATTTTTGTTTTATTGCAACATCAATATAAAGTCCTCACAAGGAATGACTCATGAATTACAACCAATGTGGGATAAATCCACACAATGTATAATATTAATTGCTAACTATACTATTTTAATCTGTGGTCAACTATGATTAGGAGGTGATGGATAATTAAGAATATTTTAACCGTTGAGCCCTCATTTGCAAATTCAATTGTTTTGGCCATCCCTTCTGGAATTGAACAAATGGGTTTTGGAATCTAGAGGCCTCTCATTCAAGGCAAGATTGAACTATATCCCTATGCTAGGTGGTTTTTCATTGTGTCCTTGCAACTGGAAGATGATAGGAAATGGGTGTTGGAGTGTGGGTTTGGATGTCGGGACAAATGTCTTGCCCCAAGCCAACACACCTAGGACATTAGTCGATTGAACAACTTTTTTTTGAAAACAATCACAACCAAGAGGAAGATGTGATAAAAACATGTTGCACTTGCACAACAACACACTCAAGTGTCGTGAAACACAATACAAGGACAACAACACAAACAACCCCATCATTGCTACAAGCAAGGCGACACCAACAAAAGACTTACCAATCGTAGGATGAAGCCACCAAGATGAACCTACGAGAGGAAAAATGATTCTCAAACAATGATTGGGTACTAACCCACGATCGTGTTCTCTTGCAACCTAACACAAGGGAAGGATGGGGGAATCATCAATATCAAATCCTCATCAAGACACCCTTGCAACTCAAACAAACACCACAAAAACCCACACAGATGGTGGAACAACTAGGAGCTAATGCTCTTTGACTAGATGAGACAACTATTGGTTTCTAGAATAAGTAGGATGAGGGTAACAACCACCTCCAATCCACTTAACAAACAACTTAACAACATCTAAACATAAGGGAAATCCTTTAGAAGAGGTTGCCTTATTGTGAGGTACAAGCCCTCCACCAATTGGAACGACAAATTGCTTACAAGCATTAAAACGCTTCCTAAGACAAACAAGTACCATAACTCTCTAAGTCTGACACTTGTTGACAAAGCGATAATGTGGGAAAACTCTCTAGGCCAAGGGAAACAATCAAAAGAACTAAGGACAAAATGACGAAAAACAGGGCACTAGAGGACACTTTGCTCAAGCAAGATGCTAGTGCGAGTGCACATGTGTCCTACTTTGGCGTAGGTGTCCAGTTCTAGTGTTGTAGTCCCATTTTGGTGCTAGTGTCCCAAACATGTGCTATAGTCTCGACTTTAGCATTAATGTCTTGACTAGGGAAACCCAAGCTTAGTTTTGGCTCTTAGGACAAGCACAACCCTTAGAAACTATAAGGAGCCACAACAAAAAATAAACTCAAAATATGATGAAAATGATCAGGGAATCGAAAAAGTCCTAGACATTTGATCTTAGCGTACACTAGCTCATGAAGAAAACTCCCAAGGGTGGGGGAGACTGCAAGCGGCTCCAACATGAGGCCAACAACAAAAGGGGGTGAAGGGAAAGGTTTCCTACCCAATCCAATCATGCCAAGACTACAAGGAGAACCCAAAACAACTCCACAACCAGACAATTCTCACCAACACTCTATCCCAAACTTGGGAGACTACTAAGCAAGATCACTCAAGACCCAAGGCCAAATTTTAATATTTTCTCACATTAGGTTCATTTTACACCCAAATTCAAATGTTCTCTAAGTTTATTTACCAACATAACTAGGATGATAAATTGCATATGGAAATAGCATAATCAACATCGAGAAAGCATAACCATAAAGCTAGGCCCTTCACCACTTATGTTGGAGGTTTACAATCCATTCAATAGGTGGTTCCAGAATTCAATATTACATTTACAAAAGAGGACTCAAGGTCTTGAATTAAGCATTTACATCATAATAAGAAAATGAGTTAACCAAAAGCAAGGAGAGAACCTCCACTTGCACACTGACCCAAGCTACTTCAAAGGTGAAGCTTCCAAGAACTTTGGTCCCCAACGATGAATCCACACCACCCAATCATGTGGCACCCTTAGGTCCACCCCATCGTGCTAAGAGATAGTCACTTGGGCACAAACACATCACTCATGCAAAACAAGGAGCATGGCCCACAAACATGCCAATCAATATATACACGACGTGAAATAATATACAATATCATCATAGCATACGCATGGCACAAGCATGATAAAATCTAATGCATACAGGCCAAAAAAAGATCATCAAATCATAAACCACATATTTTCAAGGGGATAACATCACCAACAAGAAGCACAAAGGACAAACCATATCACATAATATAGCAATTACATAAACATGTGCAACCATGGTCTCATATCACATGGACATATTCATGTGCACTCATGGTCCCATATAGCATGGATACAAACGTGTGCAATCAAGTCTCTTCCAATCACATGGTCAGAGATGTGTATCTCATTGAAGATCAAGTCCAACAACATCAAGGACGAGGAACCCATAGGATCTAGGGAAGGAGCGTCATTGCAAAGCTCGAAGGGATGACTAAGCAGAGTTGGGTATGAATCAACTTGCCCACACAAGGAACCGAACTAGCAAGTCTTAGTACTCTTAGAGTGGGCATGCCTTGTATGCTCATACCAGGCCTATATGAGCACTTTGGCTATGCTATTAACATCATTATCTTGGTTATTTTGATTTACCCAATGCCATTAGTTATCACTTGCCCCTTTGTGCCCCAACTGACATCAAGAGCCACCCCTTTCCTATAGCTCAAACCCTAGGCTCATCACACCAATTCACTATTTGGGAATGTCACATATTTTAATGCAAAAAATTTGGGGAATAAAACAAACAAGGCCTTATAATTTTTTAAATAAAAAAAATAAGGATACTTTTTATCCCACACTAAAATTCATCTAAAATCAATAAAAAATTCAAGTTATCTAAACTAATTTTACATTGAAAAACCATAAAATTCTTAAAAACTCCATTGAAGAAAGCTTCAAAATTTTAAATTCAAATTTCAATTTTGTAAAAAATATCCTTTGGTTGCAAATATGCACAACAACATACTTTTAATATAACATTCACATTTTAGTATTTTTGGAAAAAAGTGCCATAGTGAGGGCATTGTAGTCACTTTGTGGTCCCCATTGCATTTTCCATTAATTATAATTGATCTGAGAGATCTAAATGGGTTAGCCATGCTAAATATGCCTCTAATGGTGGTGTTTTCTCCTTTCGTTGCTTTAATTAATACCCCAAAATCAAATCCCAAAATGGCTAAGTATAGAGGTGTTCTTTTTTAGGTCCTTGTCAGGCCTTGAGACTTGGCAAGAACCTGGTACCAATTGTTCCAGGTCCTCATTTCTCTTCACTCCTAGCAATCTTCCTTTGGTCCCTATTGGACCTTAGGACTCGACAAGAGCTTGGAACCAATGGTTCCGAGGCCCCCCTTTCTTTCCACTCCTGCTAGTCTTCCTCTAGTCAATATTGGATGTTGAGTCTCAGATGTATCCTAAAACCATTGATTCTAGATTCTTGTTTCTTACTACCCCTCGAGCCCCATTTCCCTTGTTTCGCCTTGCCAATGTTTCTCCTCAAAAGATGAGTCTCAAGTGGAACTTGGAATGTAGAACTTAAAGGTTTCGGTTCCAAGTTGACACTCACTCTTGCTCCCTGACCCATGAACTTTCGTGCCTTAGCCAAAAGCTATTAAGTGTTCTACGATTGTATAAGGTTCACAAACCTCCCCATGTTAGCGAAATGGGTTCAAGTGCTAACAAATTCTACCGACAACAAAAGGGAAAGCCAAGAGGCGAATTTCAAGTTGTTTCAAAAAAATGTACAAGTTTCAAAACATTCATCAACCCCCGATGAGGTTCTTAGAGCCGTCCAAAGAATAAATAGCTTGAAGAAAAGGAACAAGAAAAATGGCCATGTAAGTAGAAAGTTTTGATAACTCTAAGAGGTTCTAGACCCTCAGCCAAAGCTCGACAAGGTTCTTAGACCTTGTTATTTTACTGACATAGATCACCAACACAAAAGAGAACCAAAAGCGAAAAAGATGGACACAAAGAAAAGATAAAGAAAAGAAAAATCAAATAATAAAGAAAGAAAAAGAGAAAATGAAAGAAAAGCTCGATCAAAGGTTTTTAGAGGTTCTGAAACCAATACTAATCGTCGATGAGATTCCTAGAACCCCATCAGAGCTTGACAAGGTTCTTAGAATCTGCCCTTTTTTGACACCGACTACCATCAAATGGAAAAGAATGACACAAAGGCTTGTTTCTTCCACCTATTGCTCTACAATGCCATAAATGTGCTTACGATTCCCACCAATCACCTAATCTATTAGAGGCCCAAAAAATTATTGTTTTATGATCGAGCGATGTTGCATTGATGTTGTAGACATCCCTTCCTGATAACACCATTTCCCCAAGACACTTTTTTCAACAGACTTCCTAGGAGGTGTTGATGTTATAGTAGTGGGAGATATCTTTCTCTCAAATTTAAAAATTATGGATAAATAATACCAAGGCAAGTCAGACTTGCTATATATAATAATTTTATGAAGAGTCACCTTGTTTCTTAAAAGAGGCCAACCCAAATGAAGAGTCACCTAGTTTTGTATAAATACAAGGTGATGATCATTCATTTGATCATCAAGTTCATTCATCATAATTCACATTCCTAGAAGAAGTTCATACTTGAGCAGCAGATCATCATCTTGTAGCAGCAGATCATCATTTTGTAGCAGCAGACCGATTTCAAGGAGAAACATATTCATTTGTATCTTTGCATCTAGGAGAGGTGCTATTATTCATTGTATCAAATTCGGCATTGTGTTGGGCCTGAGTTGTAAGCAGATTTCTGCTCTTATTCCTTCAATATATAAGAGATATATTTGTTGGGTTTTTCTCCCTCGAGTAGGAGGGTTTTCCCAGGGTATCTTGTTGTGTTCATTGTCTTATGTGTTGCATTTTCTGATTGCTTTCATTTCTGATCCTAAATCTAACATGGTATCAGAGCGGGTCTAAGAAAAGATCTGATCAGATTTGTTTAAGCAGTCAAGTCAACTTTTCATCTAGGGCAGATCTTGAAGTATCGCAGATCTAAGGTTCAAATTATTTCTGACCTAAGGGCAGATCTTTGAAGGTGAATTTGTGTGGAAAAAGAAGATGGTGAGCAGTGTCAAGGTAGAAGATAGGCTTGATGGAGCTTCAAACTTCAACTCTTGGAAACCCAGGGTACTCATTGCATTAGAGGAGAATGATCTTCTTGATTTCGTGGAAAGTGATATGCCCGAGCCTTCCGATGATACTGAGAAAATCCAGTGGAAGAAAAATGGCACGAAGGCTAGAAAGATCATGATAGACTCTGTGATGAATCACCTAGTACCGATCATCTCCAAGTTGAAGACAACTAAAGAAATGTTTGATACTCTAAAAGGATTGTATGAGATCAACAACACCAGTAGAGCCCTTGCTTTGAGACAACAACTTCACCATGTAAAAATGGCTAAAGATGATTCAGTCATCTCATTCTTTATGAAGATTGCTGATTTGAGAGATCAGTTGAGCGCTATTGGGGATATAATTGCAAACAAAGATCTTGTTATGTTGGCACTAAATGGTCTTCCTCAATCTTGGGAACCCTTTATTCAGAGCATCAGTGGGAGATCCAAGTTGCCCAAGTTTGATCGTCTTCAAGCTGATTGTATTCAAGAAGAGTCTAGGTTGGCAACAAGAGGAATTGGGCGAAACTATCATGATGTAGAAAATCAAGTTCTTGCTACACATACTTCTAGAGAAAGAGGCAAAGGAAGAAAGAGCAATAGGGATAGAGAATCAAATTATGCCCCAAAACCAAAGAAGAAGAAGGATCTCTCTCACATTCAATGTTTCAAGTGTGACAAGTACGGTCACTCTGCTCGAGATTGCAAATTAAGGTCTACACAACATGTTTCTACTATGGAAATTGACATAGGGACATCTTAGAAGGAGCCTAGCTCTAAAGTTGATTCAAAAGGTTTCTTATTCTAAAGTCAATCAATTTCTTTAAAGAGGAGGAAATGACATTCAAAGGGAGTCAAATTTAGAGAATTCAAGGCATGAGTTGAGAGCTTGTCCAGGAAAAGGATCAAGGTTTTGAGATAGGTCAACGGAGGGGAGTTCACTTCCAAAGGATTTCTTTGAAACCTCTGAGGTGGGGATCAAGAGGGAGTTATGTGACTCACTAAGAAGAAGTGAAAGTTGCAGTGTTGCAAGGACAAGTGCAAAATCCTTGGAAGAACTCTTCAGTAGCTAAGAATAAAATTGCACAAGACAATCTGGATTTGACATTGGTAGCTCCGTAAAACTATTTAGAATAGGGTGATTTGGGATGAGGTCGAGGACGACAGTCTTGGACTCGAGCAAGTCAATAGTGCTGAAAGTGTGCATTGGAAACCGCTCCTCTAAGGCGAGCATTGCAGACAATCTTGGATGAGGAGGTCAGGAGGTTGATGCAAGTACTTGGAGCTCCAGAGGGAGTCACATCATCAAGCATATTTGTTGTAATGTATATTTATCTGAGGTGGAAAAATATAAGGTGAAAACCCTTGTAGTGTATATTTCTTTGAGATAGAGAAATATGAGGTGAAAGCCCTTGTAGTGTATATTTCTCTTAGAGAAATATGAGGTGCGAGCCTTTGTTCATCTCTGTGACTGAGATGAGACGTCATGTTGAGAGACTCCATGACGACATCACGTTGAGAGACTCCGTGATGAACCTTTGAGTTTTCCACAAATGGGTGTAGCCATTATGAGCGTCATGTTGAGAGACTCCATGATGTGGATATTTGGAAAGATACCTCCGTAGCTAAGAGGGAGTGTTGATGTTATAGCAGTGAGAGATATCTTTCTCTCAAATTTAAAAATGATGGATAAATAATACTAAGGCAAGTTAGACTTGCTATATATAATAATTTTATGAAGAGTCACCTTGTTTCTTAAAAGAGGCTAACCCAAATGAAGAGTCACCTAGTTTTGTATAAATACAAGGTCATGATCATTCATTTGATCATCAAGTTCATTCATCATAATTCACATTCCTAGAAGAAGTTCTTACTTGAGCAACAAATCATCTTGTAGCAGCAGATCATCATTTTGTAGCAACAGACTGATTTCAAGGAGAAACATATTTATTTGCATCTTTGCATCTAGGAGAGGTGCTATTATTCATTGTATCAAATTTTGCATTGTGTTGGGCCTGAGTTGTAAGCAGATTTTTACTCTTATTCCTTCAATATATAAGAGATATATTTGTTGGGTTTTTCTCCCTCGAGTAGGGGGGTTTTCCTAGGGTATCTTGTTGTGTTAATTGTCTTATGTGTTGCATTTCCTGATTGCTTTCATTTCTGATCCTAAATCTAACAGGAGGATTTGATGAATTGACAAGTCATAAATGAAGAATCTTCTTTCTCTAGTTGATTAGATCTCATGGTACACATGTCTACAAATCATTTGATCATGATGGTGACTAGGTTTTCTTATCCTGCCATGTGTTTTGATAGTTTCAATGCCTTTTCAAAAGAATAAAAAGCATAGTGTGCTCATTTTGTAAAGTTCTCTTCATTTTGATTAAGATAAATTGAGAAGAGGGCTCGATACCTCTAGATTAATAAAATTTTACCATTTTCACCTCTTTTCAATATTTGTATGCTGTGTAAATATTTCTTAACTCCATACATGAATATTTACTACTTTGAAGAGATGTATGTTGTGTAAATATCTCTTACCTTAATACATACTTGTAAGAGTTCCAACATTGAAACTTGTGTGATTTTTGGGAGTTTTATTGATTCTTTGTGTTGTAATGAGTGGGGAAGAAACTTAGTAAATCTAGATGCAGCACCACCCCTTTATTTTCTTGACTCTCTTTCTCCCTTTTGTTTCTAAATTAGTAGAATATGATTATATATTAGGTTTATTCGGTGTTTAGTTGAATCAACACTTGCATCTAGATTTAGGAAAGGGATCCAACATTCTCTAGAGGTTTGATCTCATCTGCAAGGTCCCACACCTTGAGATCATTTTAATGTTAATTGAAATGTTGTGCTATGTCCAACAAGTGCAATTTCATGTGATAACATGCACACGATAGAGATAAAATAAAATAAAATAAAATAATTAAATTACTCAATTTAAATACATGAAATTGAATCTAAATAAAGACCTATGCTTCCTTAAGGGTAAGCATGGAAAATATCTAAAGAAGAATTCAAAACATGGAGAAAATGAGGAGAATTACCTCAAATAATTGTACACATCTAAAAATGGTCATGGTTAACCAAACCTATTAATTAATTAAATATGAATTATTTAATTAATATTCTTAAATCATCTACATATAAATAAATTTAATTATTTATTTATATTGTTCATTTTTCCAAATTCTTCTAGTTTAATTAAATAAATAAGTTTATTTAATTATTGCTATCTTCCTTTTAATTAATTAAATAGATTTCACAATTTATTTATATTAATTATCACAAGTTTAAATTTTAAATTTAAATGATATTCTTCATATCACATTTAATTAAATATTTCCAATATTTAATTAAAGCGCTTTCTTTCTAAATTCTTTATTCTTTTCCACTTAATTAAATATTCTAAAAATATTTAATTAAAAGCTTTTTTTCCTCCATAATTAAATATTCTATAATATTTAATTAGAAACTTTCTTCTATTCATATTTAATTAAGTATTTTATATATTTAATTGAAGCGCTTTTTATCATCTCTCACACATAATTAAATATTATTTATTTAAATTATGGAAACATCTTCCATCTTTCTCTCAACCTTCCATCTTTCTCTCAACCTTCCATCTTTTTTTCAATTTCTCAATCTCTCACCGTTCATCTTAATAGATTTGAATCTTAACCGTTGATCCCCGCCAATTGGATTCTTGCCTTCAAAAATATATAAATACAACCCTCTTATGAGTTGAAGAGACACCTCAAATCTTATATTTCATATGCAGTTACTATAGTTGCATTTCAATATTATCAGCATTCTAGCATCATAGCTTAAATCATATAATCATGAACATGCATTTTCAATTAATCTCATTCTCCTAAACTGCCATTTGAACAAGCTGCTACTTACACAACTAAGAGCCAACACTTTTAATCAAATCCATTGGAGATAGAGGACGATGGGACGAATTTGAAGAAGCTGTTAGAGTTGGCATTTATGCTTTCTAATTAATTTTGTTTAATACAATGTCTTATCATTGTGTTAGTTTACTGTTTAGTTAATCCACATTTTTTAACAACACATTTTTGGCATCCACCGTGGGGCATCCCCTCATTTTTAATCTTTTTATTATAGGAATTTTTTGACAGGTGACGAACTGGAGTTGCGCTTCAACGCATCCTGAGACTGTTTTAGTGCATCTAGGGATTGTTTCAACGCATCTAGACTGTTTCGGTGCATATATGAACTGTTCCAACGCATAGACGACTTGTTTTCACGCATCCTGTATTGATCTTTCAGTGCATTCAGTAACTTTTTTTGCGCATTGTGGACCTGTCTTAGCGCATACAAGGGGATTTGTAAACAAATTTTTTGATTTCGACGCCATCCGCGGACATAAATTTTTATTTCAGTTTTAAAAAAAAATGAACCAACCCTAGGATAGAAATTTAAAATCTGGAATCTATCAATCTTAGGGTAGTCACCACACACTATTTTTGTAGTTAAAATGAACCCCATGCCTATTGTGAAGCAATATCTTCACCTAGTTTAGATCATTGTCATTCGGTGCTATAAAAAGAACATTGTTTGCTTTGTCTGTGAAAATAAGTCTATGCTCTCCCCTTAACTGGGTGACTAGAATACTAGACTGCCTTTTTCATTTTCCTGCAATGTTTATGCTTTATTACATCCTTTAGAAGGCCTGCCGTAGTGGGAAAAAGTACTCACCCTACGAGAATGACCTAAGTGGGAACAACCAAAGCCAGGTTTTCCAACCCACTATAATCAAAAGTGAATTCGAGGAAAGTCCGTAATTCGATGACAGTGTGCAAAGATAACCATCCCCTAAGTCTTTGTTCTAAAGATTAGGACGTCTCTTGAGGGAGTTTATCTATTGCTGCGCCAAACGGAAACCTTGACTACGAACCATAGTGTAGAAAGCCAACCGTGTCAGTATCCAAACATCATTTTAATCACGGTGCAAGGGGAGGGAATAATCTGCCCCCAAGACACTCACCATATAATCACCATGGATTGTTTGCTTAGGGGATTCGGTATCCACTTCTGTCACCTTGAGTATGCACCTAAAAAAGACAAAAACACGAGTGCCCTCTAGGGGGTGACATGGCTATGTGAGTCGATGCGATTTTAAGCTGTGGGCTGTGATTAATATAATGACCTATTTGAAAAATTAAGAGTGAGTCTGATTGAAGTGCTTATCTTGTTCAAAACCTGTGAAAATCTCAAGAACATACACTCTTTGTTTAGATTTAGGATTAACAAAACAACTGTCTGCTTCTCTATGCTGTGTTTTTCACATTTAAATCAGACTAAGATCATCCAAAAATATCAAACTGTTCAAATATGTATGTCTCAGAAGTCTAGGTAGATAATTTAGCGCATCCCTGGTCTGTTTCAGCGCATTGCTGCTCTGTTTCGGTGCATCTGTGCTCTGTTTCGGCACATCTGTGCTCTGTTTCAGTGCATCGTTGCTCTATTTCAGCGCATCTGTGCTCTGTTTCGATGCATCACTATTCTGTTTCGACGCATCCATGCTCTATTTCGACGCATCTATGCTCTATTTTGGCGCATTCATATTCTATTTTGGCGCATGTGTTTTCCAAACCTAGGTAACTTTCTGACATTCAAAAATCAGTCCTCTTAGTCTAAGTCTCTTCCATGCTCAGAGTTTGGAAGTCTGCAACTTTTGCCAAGAAGTCTCTAGAAAGGAAGATTAGAAAGCCAAAGAAATCTCTCGGTTATAAGAAGTTATTGAAGAAGAGGAAATTTCTATATCAACGTCGAAAGGTCTTGCTTAAACATAGGACCTTTATTCACCGATATCACGAGAGGTTTCACTAACGATTATGCTGTAGAACCTTTATACTCACGAGCCTTCTTTCAAAGAAGAGCCCTTTCTCAAAGGCACAACCACAATCAACATATTCGTTCTTCTTATATTCCCCAACCTACAATTATATACACTACTCGTCCCAATCAAATTCTTCAATAGAGAACTCAAGCACATTAGGCATCCATCAAATCCATATTTTTACAAAGCTACAATCAAACCTCACAAAATGCAAAATCATCTTTATTTTTGATCTTTGGTTTAATTCCCGCAAACAGGATTTTCATCCTTTCAATTAGGGAATCACGAACTAAAGATAAAAAATCTTTTAAGTCATAGAATCTTCATTCTATCCTGACTTTCATATCCATCAACATTGCACTATTTCATTCTTTTGATCAAGAATAGTAGAATTGGAGTAAAGCTTATGCCTGTTGTCACGAGATCTCAAAAGCACATAGAAAAATATGAAAGAGAAAGTATAGTAAGCAAAACGGGTGATAATAGTGAGAGGGAAGAGATCCCCTGTCATAACTCAAATACAAAAGAAATAATAGAAGAAAAGCTCCAAGAAGTAGAGCAAGATCCCCTATTCCATACTCTTATGGCAAGGATTTTAGAACGAAACAAGGAAAGATATTTCCTTTCATTAGCTAATCAAGGAGCTAAGCTACCTACTAATTTTGACACAGAAGGGATTAAAGAAAATCCTGAAACTCCTCTTAATGATTTTAGTGCCCTTACTCAACAGATCAAGGAACTACAAGGGCAAATAAAAGAAATGCAAGGGGGTACCACAAAGAAGTATGTTTTGGATGACATATGTCCTTATCCTTTTGATAGGAGTCTTCGAATGATTCCTTTTCCAAAACATTGCGAAATCTCTAAATTTGATAGGTATAATGGGAAAACTGACCCCATTGAACATGTGAGGGATTTCCGAAATATGAGCTTAGAATTTGCTCATGACTATACCTACTTAATGTGATTGTTTCTATGAAGTCTAGGTAGACAATCCATGGAGTGGCTTTCAAAGATCACTCCCCCCCATCAAAACCTTTGAGGAATTAATAAACAAGTTTATATCACAATACTCTTACAACATCCAACACCAGATAACCATGCTTGATCTTTGTAAGGTGAAACAAAAAGTAGGGGAATCTTTCACTACATTTTTGCAAAGGTGGAGAAGGGTGTTTGCTAGATACTCTCGCCCTGTTCTTGAAACAGAAAAGATGGAGATCTTTATCGATAGTCTGAATCAAGAAATGAGTTACAGACTAAACCTTCACTGTCCTCAATCATTTGAAAAATTGATTGAAAACATGATTACTATTGAAGGTGCTTTGATCAAGTGTGGAGTTCTGAAAATTGATTTAAAGAAGGTTCAAATTTGTACAACAACAACAACAACCATAATAACAACAATGAAAAGTCACAATTTTGGACTCGAAATAAAAATGTTGTGAATGATGGGGTAGTAGATGCTAACAACATGAATGCGAAGCCTACCGTTCTTAATGTTTCAGGTGTTCAACATAACAACAATGCTGAAAATTCTAATACCCAAGGCAATGTTTCCAATCAAGGGAACACAATTAATAATCATGGAAATAATTTTGGCAATAATCAAAATTCAAATATGCCCAGATCTTCATATTTTTCAAATCAACGGAGTTTCACTCCCTTGGGCCAATCTTTGGAATCCATTCTCAAAGAGTTATTGAATCAAAAGGCTATTACATTGCCACCACAAAGAGACTATGAGCCTCGAGTTAAACCACCATCGTGGAATGACACACTTTTGTGATTATCATAGGTGTAAAGGTCATAAGACAAAAAATTTCCAAGGGTTGAAGAATATTGTTCAGGATTTGATTGATAACCATACCATCACGGTTGAGGGACATAATGTCAATAATGACCATCGGGCATTCAAGGATCCTCTCCCTAATTATCAAAAAGGAGAATCTTCGGGTGACAAGGGCAAGAATGTTAATTATGTCCATGACGTCATTATCAATCATATTTATACTGACGATCAACACATCAATGCTATCCGAATCAAAGGTAAGCAAGAATATCGAGAGGTCAATGCTATGACAAGGGGACAAGCCAAAATCATTGTCAAAGGAAGCTCATCTAAAGCGACAATTCCCCCTCCAATTCAATACAATTTGGTTGATCAACTATGAGAAACATCAGCCTAAATTTCTATCTTGGAGCTTTTAAAGTTATCACTTGCACATAAGGACATATTGGAAAAGGCCCTTGTTAATACAACTGTATCCCCTGATCTGGATATCAATAAATTTCAAGCCATGGTGGGACACTTGTCCTCATCCACATGTTTATCCTTTACTAAAAAGGATGTCTCATCCATAACCCATCCACATAATTCATCACTCGACTTAGAGGTCATGGTTCACAAAACCCGCATTAGACATATCCTAATAGATGGGGAGCCAGATTAAACATTTGTACTTTGAAATTGGTCCTAGCTTTGGGATATTCAGCAGAATCTATAAATCCACGAAGAAAAATTACAATCAAGGCATATGATGATAAGGAAAGAATTTCCAAAGGCCTCATCATGTTACCAATTAGAGTGGGACTTGTTGTGAAGAATACCTTTTGTTAGGTTCTAGATCGGGATCTAACCTATAACATACTATTGGGTCGTCCATGGATCCATGACATGCAAGCTGTTCCATCTACTTATCATCAATGCTTGAAGTTTCCATATGATGGACATGAAGTAACAATACCTGCTGATCACATTAGCAGTCAAACTTGCTCTAACCTAAGAGCAACTCGAGACACACTTGTCCCACATAATAGAGAGGCCTTGGCCATCTCTACCTCCAAGTCCAATGAACAAGCATGAGAAATGATAAGTAATTTTGGTACCAAGCTAAAATTGAAAGATAATGGGGTGGGGGAATATTCTTTATCTCTCTCTAATCTACCCCTATCTCCAAGATCCCATGGTCAACCATCAACATCCATACAACAGGCTACAACAACTTTAGCCTCAGCTTCAGTTCCCATCACCAAGTTTAATGGGATATTTATCAAAGAAAATGAAATGGAAGATAGAGATATCCTTGATTGGCTCTATAAAGATGAAGAAGAATCAATACAACATGTCAAGTTACCCAGAGAACAACATGGAAAAGGTTATGCTATCATGCAACAAATGGGTTATGAAGGAAATGGCCCTATAGGTAAAAGGAAAGAAGGTATTGTTGAACCTGTCCAACTAAAAACAATGCACCCAAATGATAAAATCGGGTTAGGATATGGTGAAGATACAAAGGAAGAAGTAGTACAAAGAATGTCTAAGGAGGAGTTAACCGAAACAATTATGAGAATTCAAGCAAAAAATTTTGACACTGACTCCAATGAATATGAATGGGACAAATTTTCTAATGATACATTCATCTATGAGAAAAGGGTGGATGTCATACACAAATTCACACCCGCATTCTTACAAGGGGAAAGCTCAAGGCCTCCACTTGATTACGTTCTACAAAGCGATCATGACTCTAGTGAGACCAATTCGATTGAAAGTGAGCCAGATCATTCACAGGAGGATACCATACTAGACCTTTCCCATAATGACGTTAACAATAACATCATGAACCTAACGGATAGTGACCTTATTCATCCTAATGATCCATTTCCTTTGGTCTATCTTGAACTCATTGATTGGGAACAAATCGCACCCATTGATGTCCCAACTTTTCCTGATGACAAAACCATCATAAATTTTCTTTGTTCATCCCAACCAAAAATAAGTTCCATTAGGGAATCACAAGATCAGAGTTTTCGACAGGAAAGTGCCAAGTTTCTTAGCTATGAAATAAATAATATAAAAGAAAGATCTAATGGTGAAAACCTAACAAAGGAAGTATTAGATCAAGAAAAGAGAAAAATAAAAAGCGTATCCAATGGTGAAAACCTTTCAAAGGCGCCAGAGGATGGGAAGCTTGACACTCTTCCGGAGAATTATCAAGAAAGGTCTTCCATTCTAATTGAATCAACAGAGGCACTCAATATAGGTACTACAAAACAACCCAAAGTTTTACAACTCGCTGCATCTCTAATAGAAGAGGAAGTACTTGGATTCACAAAATTTCTCAAGATCAATCAACTCAGTTTTGCATGGTCCTATGTGGATATGTCGGGATTAGATCCAAATCTCATCATGCCGAGGGCAAAACCTATAAAATAGAAACTTAGAAAAATGCATCCACATGTTGCATTATTGGTTAAAGAGGAATTAAAGAAGCTTTTGGATGTTGGATTCATCCGGTCCATGGACTATGCTGAATGGATCTCCAATATCGTACCTGTTTCAAAGCCAGATGAAAGGATTATTACAGATTTCAGGGATTTGAACAAGGCATGTCCCAAAGATGACTTCCCCTTGCCAAACATAGATATGATTGTTGATTTGACTGCTGGACATGCAATGTACTCATTAATGGATGGATTTTCAGGATACAACTAGATAAAGATTGCACCAGAGGATCAGGATAAAATGGTGTTCACATGTCCTTGGGGTACCTATTGCTAGAACGTAATGCCATTTGGGCTGAAGAATGCAGGAGCTACATACCAACGAGCAATGACAACAATTTTTCATGATATGATGCATACATTCATGGAAGATTACATTGATGACCTCCTCGCCAAGTCTAACACCAAGGGAGGACACATAGATATCTTATATAAAATTTTCAAATGAATGGAACAATTCAAAGTGAGACTTAATCCAAAGAAGTGTGTCTTTGGAGTGAAATATGGAAAGCTATTAGGTTACATTGTATCAGAAAAGGGAATTGAAGTGGATCCAACTAAGGTACAAGCAATTCTTGACATGCCACCACCAAGGAACATTAGTCAACTACGCTCTTTGTAGGGATGGTTACAATCCATTCGAAGATTCATTGCTTAACTGGCGGATACAAGTTTACCATTTACACACCTTTTGCACAAAAATGTTCCATTTAAGTGGGAGCACAAATGCGAAGCAACATTTGATCAGATAAAGCAGTATCTCATGAATCCACCAGTGCAAGGTGCACCTCTCATATTATATATTTCTGCCACGGAAGTGTCCCTAGGAGCATTATTGGCACAAGAAGACAACTCAAGAAAAGAGCGAGCAATTTATTGCATTAGTCGAACCTTGATAAGTCACAAGCTTGATTATACCTTCATTGAAAAAGCTTTCTTAGCAGTGGTGTTCACTTCTCAAAAGTTACGACACTACATGCTAACTCATACAATAAAGCTTGTGGCTAAAATTGATCCACTCAAATATCTTCTAAGTAAGGCAACCTTAACTGGCAGGTTGGCTAAATGGGTTATGATCCTAAGCGAATTTGATATTCATTATGTGGATCAAAAAGCTATCAAGGGACAGGCAATTGCGGATCAATTAGTGGAAGCACCACTATCAATAGAATACCCAATACACATTGATTTTCTTGATGCTGATGTATTCACAACAGTTATCCAGTAGTCATGGGTGCTCTACTTTGATGGTTCCTACACTCAACATGGTTCAGGAGTAGGGATTCTTTTTATTACACCTCAAGGACATACAATTCCAAAATCTTATTGGCTAATGTTTCCTTGCACAAACAATGTAGTTGAGTATGAGGCATTAGTAATTGGCATAAGAATTTGCAATAGATTGGAAAATCACAAAACTTCAAGTTTTTGGTGATTCATAACTTGTCATAAATCAAATCAATGACAAATATCACACTAAATATGACAAGTTGATACCTTACAAAAGAATGGTGGGCGATTTCAAGAAATACTTTGTTGATATCAAGTTCATACCGATTCCACGCATTGATAATAAAGCAACAGATGCAATGGCAACAATCGCCTCTCTACTCCAGTTGACAAAGAATCAAACACGGTATGATTTCCTAGTGGAACAATTGTTTTATCCCGCCCATGACAATCCTGAAACTCAAATCATTTTCCATTTGACCAGTTCTGATTCTCCCTTGTATGGCCAAATTTACACTTACCTAAAGGATACTATTTTACCCTTAGACTCGTCTAGGAATCGGAAAAGAAATTTAATCCGTCAATCATCTCGTTACACCTTAATTTCTGACGTCTTACATCAGCGTGGTCTAGATGGTACCCTCCTTAGATGTCTCGAACACGATGAATCTGAAAAGGCCTTACAAGAGGTACATGGTGGAATTTGTGGGACACACTCAAGTGGACAAACCTTAGCAAAGAAACTTGTTCGATTGGGTTATTACTGGCCGACCATGGAGAAGGAATCATTAATCTTTGTGAAGAAATGTGCAAAATGTTAGATTCATGGGAATCTCATTCACGCTCCTCCTCAGGAATTACAACCTTTCACCACAACATGGCCTTTCACTCAGTGGGGATTGGATCTGGTTGGCAAGATACACCCATCATCTTCAAATGGACATAAATTCATCATTACGACCATTGAATATTCCACTACATGGATTGAAGCTGTTCCCCTAACAACTGTTACTGGCAAACAAATCTCTTCATTCATTTTGAAATATATCTTCTGCAAATATGGTATCCCCAATTTCATTATCATAGACAATGGAAGACCCTTTAAAAATCAGGATGTTGATGAGCTATTTGAAGTATTTTGCATCCAACATAGGTTCTCTACGCCTTACTATCCACAAGGAAATGGTCAAGCTGAAGCTTCAAACAAAACAATTCTAAAGATTTTGAAGAAGACAGTAAATGAAGTAGGTAGTGATTGGCATGTCCAATTAAATCCAACATTATGGGCATACAAAACAAGTATTCACACACCAACAAGAGCTACCCCTTATGCTTTGGCCTATGAAGCAGAAGCTATTTTACCACTAGAAGTTGAGATTCCCTCACTTTACGTATCACTAAAGGGGTTAATCAATGGTGAAGACTACAAAGTATCAAGGTTGCAAGAGTTGGAATTGCTTGATGAATGACGTCAAATTGTAATTAATCATTTGAAAGGATATTAACAAGTTATGTCCCATAACTACAATCACAGAGCAAACCACGAACTTTTCAAGTGGGTGATTTGGTTCTCAAAGAAAACCCTTGTAATCAACAGGATCAGGAAAAGAAAGGCAAGTTCGAACCTAATTGGCTGGGCCTGTTGGTTATCATTGTAGCATACGGATTGGGGGCATATCAATTGTCAACTGCAGAAGGGGACCTATTTGAAGATCCAACCAACAACATTCATCTAAAGAAGTTTTATGCTTGAGAAAATATCAAAAACAATATAAAAAGTCCTGAGAAAATATAAAAAACAATATAAAAATGTCTTGAAAAATACAAAAAAATCAAAAAGAGCAAAAATACAAAAAAAAATTTAAAAAAAAGCAAAAAATCATTGCCTTGATGAAAACTTGGCAAATAGGCGTCTTGGTAATAGCAAAAAAATCATAAAATCAGGAAAAAGTGCAATAAAAACAAACGGTGAAAACCTAGCAAACAGGCATTGTTTGTGATTTTATTTGGCTCTCTCATCTATTGGGATTCATTTTGCATACCCATCTTTTCATTGGCATCACACACATGCCTCGCCATTGCAGTTTACATCGCATCATCCCCTTGAAATGACAAGGACCCCATCATGGCTTGATGAATTAGGATTATCCTTAGCAGTAGTTGTGTTTAGCAAGAGTCAAAGTACAAGGTCACTAAGGGGCAATTCGCTTCTTGGATTTTTTCTAAACAGGCAAATGGCAACATGTGTCTAGAATCAAAGTATCAGGAAACAACAAATTTGTCAAAATTACACTGAGGTTGCATGACCATTTTGACAAATGAACAAATTGGATGAGCTTAATCTGAATAAAATGAATGATACACTTAAAGCAAAAAGTTGCAATTGTTGTTTTAATTTGATGACATCATGTCTTTCAAGTGATTCAATGATGTATTGAACTAGAATCACAAGGAAGCATGATTTTTCTTTGCGTGTTGTTTGTAAGCTAATCATTATTATTGTGCAAATTTTTCATGGGACATGCTCTACAATGTATCATTGATGACATTTCAGAATTTGCCTAGGAAAAAGGTTAATTTTTGTCTGTTTATGCAAACAATACTCAGGTCATCTTGGTTCAATTATACCTCAATGCTTGTATTAATTTGCTATATCAAAACATCATGAAAGTAGTACTCAGGTCATCATTGGTGCTAACATACCCTTTGATGCTTGTACTAACTTTCAACATATCAAAAGGCTCAATGATGAAAACCAAACACAACTTGAAATGGCAACAAGGAGAATAGTTCATTACTACATTTTAGGACTGCATACTTCATTTGCATTTTTGGGGGCTATTTAAATAGATTTTTGAGGGTTGGCCAAATTCTTAGATATCTTTTCAGACAATGATTGAGTACGATTGGACATTTGTTACATCTCATTTTATCATCACTCATATCATTTCACCAAAACTCATTTAGGGTATCATTATAATTACATTTACATTTTTTTTGCATCATCACTTCATTATTAGTTGATAATATTCATATCATATGCATAAATCATTCATTTTTATATCATAGCATTAACATTTGCATTCTGATTCACATTAACAATAAAATTGCATCCATATCATCCATTTCACATCATCATTTAGGTTATCATGTTCATTTCTATTACATCATTATCATCATTATCATATTACATCATTATCCATGTCATGTGAACCTCATTCATTTAAATATTACATCTTCATAATCATATCATTTATCCATTTATCTCATTTCATCATAATTATTCATCATTACATCATATCACTTTCACATCATTCAAAGCATTCACCATTACATCTTGCATTCATTACATACATTATGAGATAAAATAATTTTAAAATTGCATCATACATCATCATACTAGAATCATTTCATCACAACACATCTTGCATTATCATACATAAAGTAAGAGAAAATCATGTACATCATCATTTGCATCATCATACATCATGAAAATCATACACAACATAGCATATCAAAATAAACATGCATCCATAACATGAGCATAAATCATCCATAACACATGCATAATTGAATCACCACTACATCTCATAAATCTCATCAAAACAAATATCCAAGAATAGAAGGATATCAAATGTTTCAAATAGATATATCAAATACAATGGAATAATCATGTAAAAAATGCTCATCACTAAGGGGCATCTGGCCATGGCACATGGCTCTTGCTGCCTCCTGAGGTAGTGAGTCTCGATGGATCTCTACTCCCAGAAGCTTTGAGCTCTCATCTGACTGGCTGACCCACACTCCTGGTAGCACTCCAGGAATGGCTGCGTGAATGGGTCCGAGAATGAGTACCCGACTGTGTGAAGACAATCCTCCTCTTGGGTGGTACTACCTCAAAATACCTCATCCTATAATACTCGACCTCCTGAGTAGTCTCTAATCCCTCTGCCACAACCTCTCCAATTGAGGTGCTCTCCACTAACCTGAGAAGTCTCTCGGCTACCCCCTCGGCCTGTACACATCTCTTTCTGAAGCTGTCCCTCTCGGTCGTAAGTTGCACTACCTATGGGTCAAGAGGTGGTGGCTGTGCAACCTGTGCCTGCAGCTGATTGATCATCCCCTGAGCCTATGCTAACTAACTCCGTAGAGTCTGAACCTCTGCATGCAACACATCAATCTGTCCCTATGAGGGAGCCCTGATAATGATCCATGGAGTCGAAGTACTCTGTTGGTCCACCACTCTCGAGGTCCGTGGCCTCATCCTAAAGGGCACATCAAAGAAATATCTCTTTCCTCCACCCCCACCACCTCCGTCATCCCCACTGTCATCACTACTATCATCCTGGCTATCAGAGTCATCCCCCTCCTCTCCCTCCTCATCAATATCCATCACCGCTACATCCTCTACCCCTACCCGAGCCTCTCCCTATGGCTGCCCTACTGCTACTTATGCTTGTACCTACCCTCGCCCTTGCTATATAATCGGTCCTCCCAATAATGGGGTAGGCTCCTCTAAACTAGTAAACCTCAGGAAGGGATGTGTGTAAAATAATGTTGCATACTCATCAGTCATCCTTGCATCTGTAACCGCTGGATGAATGGCCCACTGTGCTAGATGCAACTCCAAATACTTTGCTTGAGCCACCTCAATGGTCACAATGGGACCCCACTCTAGTATATCCTCCCGGTGCCTGGCATAATTTGCCACACCCTGCGACATCAACTGTACTAACCCCAACTACCTCAAGACTCTCATCACCAAAAACCACTCAATAATGTATGGGGTGCATGCGATCAAATATCTGGATCTTGTACAATAGGGCAACTCTAAATCATATGTCTCCCATGGATCACAATCTACATACAGTCTCCAGATGACTATATCTAGATCATCTAACACACGTCGCCAACACTCCAACTTGCCCAGCCTCGGTTGGACAAGAGGCCTTGTGTATGCATAGACATATGGGAATCCAAGGGGACGATCCCTCCGTACAATGGGATGCGTAATAGCAAAGTGCTCCCATGTAAATATCTGAAGAAGAGTAACTCTGCAGGAGAGATTCTTCCCATCTATGTACATGACCTGGTGAAGATCATGGTATAGATGGGCAAGCATACATGATCCCCATGCATATCTGGTTCCATGGAGAAGCATATCCTCTAGAATCCTCCTCCAACCAACTGATAGTCCCTTTTCCTTACGATCAAGACAAAGGAAACCACCGATCATACTTGCTAACACTGATGGTAGTGGGGTATAAGTTGATACCATATCCTTCCAGGAAATCTCATACCCGCTGGCATGAGGATCCTGGAAGACTCTTCTCAAAGCATCAGTCCCTCCAATCTCCTTGTGATCATAGATCACAAGCTCCCCAACTACCAGAATACCCAGAATCCTGTATACGTCCTCTCGCATCACCGTGATCTCTCCTGTCAGCAGATGAAAAGTGTTATGCTCATTGTGCCATCTCTCAGCCAACATAGTCAACAGACCCCTGTTGACCCGATACTGTGGGATCCTCAACAGTGAACTCAAACCACACTAGTCTATCACCCCCACATCATCCTGTGACAGTCGTAGAATCATCTCCCATGTATGGGGAAATCTCTCTCTAATGTGGAGGAGGTTAAATTCCTCCTTTATGACATCATCAAGCAATCATAACAAATCAATCAACAAACAATCTCTAATCAAATCAATACATCAAAAGAAAAAATCAATCAGTACATCAAGAAAGTTCAATCAAATCAACACCTATTTGTTTTTATATTGCATGAACGAAAATTTATCAATCATTTCATCTACTATTTGTTTTTCATATCGCATGGAAACAAATTTAACAGTCAACATGACTAAATATCTATCTATTTGACTTTCAATCGGGAAAGCAAATCTATCATTACTATTTGTCTTTCAAACAGGAAAGCAAATTTATCAGTCTTATTTGTTCTTCAAGCATGAAGACAAGTTTCTCAAATCAACCTAATCTAGTTCTTGATGTTATTCAAAAGCATAAAATTAGTTGTCTAATCTAGCAACAATCATCAAACACTCATCACAGTTTCTTCAAACTTTCAAAATCAAGAAAAATCGATGGATACGCCAAAACAGGCCATCAATGTGCTAAGCCCTGTATGCACCACTTTAAACCATGGATGTGCTAAAATAGAGCTGCCATGCACAACTCCATCAATGTGCGACTCTATCTACTCTATGCACTAAAATAGACCTTCTAAGCACTATTTTACCTATGCGCTATTCTATCAACCAGATGCACCAAAACAATCATCCTATGCGCCATTCTACTCTATGTGCAACTGTTTCATCCCTATGCGCTAAACTAGATGTCTGACTTTATCTACCCTATGCACCATACTATGGCTCATATGCGCTAAATCGGGACATGAAAAATCTAAAAATTATAAAAAATGTGAAAAATCATCAAAAACAATTTACGAAGAGGATCAGGTCGACTTACCAGAGGTCCGTACACAATTGGTCTCTGATACCAGTGGGCTCACTCGAATCTATGGTGATCATAATGGATCAACATCTTGTTTTCACCTCTCAGAGCTCTAAAAATTACCAAAGGTTAGTGTTCAAATGACAATGACTTTTCACCTTTTTCACCTTTTAAGGGGGTAAAAGTGTGAAAATATTCAAATTTTTGCAAAACGGAGTGCTATTTCATGAGCTAAATCACTAGTTTTCCTCCGAAAATCATTTTGATTCTTTCATCAGGCAATTTATC